>OY731404.1:32598247-32614649 GCA_963425845.1 Sphenostylis stenocarpa
TTAAATGGAGAAGCCTAAATGAACCCATAGGTGGGTAAATATTTTTATTTATTTTCTTTTTGACTTCCCGTGTATGGCATGCGAATGCCTTATCCTCTTCACATGGTATTGAGGAATGTCCACTTTCTTCAACCGCCTACTTCTAGATGATGTTATGAGGATGAAGTTTGGTGGATGCATGTATGCAAGTGTTTGTTTTTTCCTAAAATTATCATGTTTTATTTTCTAACATGATGTATGATAGTGTTTGGGATTTTGTGTTTTTTGTATGCGAATGAAGGTATGAAGAATGCCAGTCGCTTTCTAGAATGCAAAGAGATTTTTATTGAATGATTTATGAGATGGATATTCCTTAAGACAATGGCTTAGGTTTCCTCCTTAAAGCTTACGCTTTGTGGGGTATCCTACCCACCTCGGTGTAATGGTTCCTTCCCCATCACGAGATTTGACAAGTGTAATGGCAATCACCATCTCACCTTAGTACACTTGTCCCTTCCTTGTCGCGAAGGTCACAAATGTGCTCGGGGCCTCTTTCGCCATTGTCTTAGGGATATCTAGTGCTTCCTAGAATTAATGTATTTATGCATGCACCGAGTACAAAAGGGCAGTAGATGTTCAAAGTGCGATAACTTTTGACCGAGATGTCCGATTCGGACGCACAACATATCAAAACGAAGAGAAAAAGGTGAGGAATCAAGTTGCAAATCCCAAAGGGATTTGGCCCAATAATTTTCCCAAAAAACGACTCTAAGACCCATTTTTTAGGGGTTTATTAAAATGATGCGTATGCATACTTTCCTTACGCACTTATTTTCTCTCTTGGTTTTTCCACTTATGATGCAATATGAATGATACGACTTTGTCAACATTATTTTTATAAATGTTTTGATTTTGTTGGATTTATTTATTTTGGATTTATTTTTTATAGCCTTTTATCTCTTCTCGTCGAATCTGCGTGGCTACTTAGCTTACAAAAAACCCGAAACCAGGCTAGCTAAAAGGCAGATTCTCCGAGATAAAAATATGGCTTTATGCGAAAAATATTTAGCGTCCCTTATCTCTTCCGTCGGAACTGCGTGGCTACTTAGCTTACAAAGAACTTGAAACCAGGCTAGCTAAAAGGCGGATCGTCCGAGATAAGGGCGTTTATTTGTGAAAATATTTTTGGAATTTTTGTTTTGTTGTTTGTTTATGCTATGCAACAGACAAATGCAACAAACATATGCACACACAATTCGGTCATCCACGAACAGGTGAGAATTCGTTTTTATCACGAGGTAGGGTTTTCCTCGCGAAAAGTGCATTGGTCAGGGCGAGTTCTAACCGTTCTCACCAGGCTAAGGCCCCCAAGGTGCCCCCATTATAGGGTCCCCACTCTCCAGCTCGTCCAACCATGCTCAGCACTAAGGCCGTAGTCGGTCTTGTTGCCAAAAGAGGAAGGTTATCACCTTGAGTGGTGGTTTCCGATCACACCGGTGGGCACAAGGCCCTAACTACAGCTGAACCGTACCTGCCACCCACTCCCTATGGTTTTCTCACTTGCCCCCGGTATAGAGGGAACTGTAGTGTGCGAGGGTTTTTGTGCAATTTATATTTCAATCAATTGCGTAAGTATAAACAAGCAACAGCTTATTTAAAGCCAAGCAATAAAACATGTTATAATACAAGTTAAGGGCAAAAGCGTTATTTTCTTGGTTTATTTATTTTTTAAGCTGGCCCATCACTAAATGGGATCAACTCTCGAGGCTTCCTGATGGAGTCGCCATCCGCCGCGTCGTCAAAAGAGGCGGTCGGAGCGACGCGATGGTTTCGACCCTTTTTGTTTTTTTGCGTTTTTTATGGGTGGTTACAACGCCTTTATGTTGTCCGATAACCGGGCTAACCTAGGGGCGAGGTTTTCGAAAGGGCGTCCTTGGGTTGTCCGATAACCAGGCTAACCCAAGGACTAATTTTGAGGGGTTCTATGGAGTCGCCACCGATGTTTTTACCGAAACATCGGAAAGGGGTTTTAAAAGGCGTTGAGTTTTCGAAAACCAACTTTGGTCATTAGAACCAGAGTTGGGTAAGGGAGTTAGTTACGTGTAAAGGGAGTATTAGTCTCTTTCCGACGCCCTTTCGGGTTCCCTATGACATGCCAGCTATTTTATTGATAAATAAACCGGAAAATACGCTTTTGCCCTTTTATTTGCGGAATTAAAATTTTACGACTACATGGCCCTATCTATTGCGTAATTTAAATAAAGCGGTAAAAAGGTGAGGGAGAAAGTGAAGACCTTCGAAGCAAGCTTTCTCTATTAATTCTCTTAAAAAGAGGGTGTTTTATGGTAACCCTTCACTCTACAGCTACTGAAACCTCTCGAACGCTCGTAAATCACTCTAAAGACACTCGAAGCTCCGGAAATGCGTCGGAGGGATTCTAGAGAGAGAAATCCTAGAGAGAAGGAGGAGAGAATGCTGTGGTGTGTGTGGAAAAAGGGGAAATAGAGCCCCTATTTATAGTTTTTCGCGCCCGACAGGTCGAGACCGCCGTTTCGCTCGCGGTGGTCGAGACCGCCGTCTCGACCATGGCGGGGTCGAGACCGCCGTCCGGATAATCCGGACCGCCATCTCGACTAGGCGAAGTCGAGACCGCCGTCCGGATAATCCGAACGTCGTCTCGGCCTTTTTCGGGTGACGAGACCGCCGTTTGGACAAGCGAGACGGCGGTCTCGTCCCTAACGTGAGGCGAGACGGCGGTCTCGTCCCTTCGGGCGAGAAACTTTATTTTCGGGCCAAAAAACCCTCCTATCCCGAGTACGGGGCCTAATAGTCTCTCCTAATGGCTTGTTAGGCTTCTGATCGTCTCTAAATAGGGAGTCTTCTGACTTTATTTGGAGGTCGGGCAAGATTTGGGGTCTACAGGGACCATCCATGGGAGGAAAGAGAGTCAGGGTAAGATAACCCTCCCTGACCTCTTTATACTCTACTGCATGAGCCAGAGGCGGCGCTGCAACCCTGGCTACTTCTTCCTGAGGGCCCTCAAGGACTTCGGGAACAGATCAATAGGGGCCATCCTCATGGCTCCTCTTATCACTCCACTGGCATAAAGATGGGGGTGCCCCGGCCGGGAAGAGCTAGCTTCCAACTTGCGACCCAAATCCATCAACGGGTCAGTCCTGGTCAGCATGGGGATGCTGATGTAAGAATTAATGGTTGAGTTCAAGAGGGGGGGTGAATTGAACTTTAGAAAACTTTTTCGCAAAACACACTTTCTTTGGGAAGAATGATTTATCTTTATTCAATTCTTCTATAGGTAGATTTGATTTTAATTACAGCAAGAATATGAACAAGAAATAAAAGAGATGAAAGCAGAAAATCAACACAAAAGTTTATACTGGTTCACTCTTTACCAGAGCTACATCCAGTTCTTGACAAATCTGCCAAGTTCCACTAATTCCAAGTGAAAATTACAACCAGTAGATATTCACCAATCTACCCCAAGAACTATCTCACAAACCCACAAGATAGACTCTTGAAAACCTCCCAGTAACCAAATCCAGTTACTGTAACCAGTGCAGATTCAAACCCAATCTACACAATCACACTTTATACAAGTAAATGAAAAGAATAAACCTGGACTGCAACTTTAACAGTATAGATGTCCAGAAGCAATTCTAACTCAGAACTTTCTCTCTTTGATGAACAACAATCTTGATCAAAGCACCTTATGATATGAAAAGTTTTTGAATGCACAGAGAAAGTCACGGATATGATAGCTCTAAGATTGCTTTCAAATGTTTTCTCAAACTGTATATTTCAAAAGATAGATCAAACCTGTATTTATAGAATAAAAGAGAGAACCAGAATGTTTAAACTGATAAAAACTGATTCAGAGTAGCAAATGATCGATCAGAATAATAATATGACAGGTGACCGATCAGAACTAGTTATGATCGATCAGGATCAAATTGTGATCGATCAGAATACTTTTCAATCGATTAAAATGATATTTCAATCGATTGATTTTATTTAAAACTTCATTCAATCGATTAATTCGTGTTTTCAATGGATTGAAATAGCTTAGTAAAAAATGATAGCTCTCTGTTTCAACAGATTAAAAAACATTTCAACAGATTGAAATCCTGTGAACTCTTAGACTGAAAAAATGGTCTCTCTGTTTCAACAGATTAAAAAACATTTCAACAGATTGAAAATGCGAAACCTTTAATATTTGAAAAAATCATTAAGAACATTTTTAACCTAGTTGATTCTGCTATTCAACCAATTGATAATTCGCCTATATATGAACACTTCTTATGTTAAGTGATTTTAACAGATTGAAACTCCTTTTCAACAGATTGAAAAACTTAGTTTGTTCTTTTAATGCTTAAAGGTTAGTTTTTCATGCAAAAAAATGAGTTCAATGAGATGCATCATTTCAAGGCGCTTATCACAAGATCTATTGGCCTATCAAGAGATTAAGTTTTAAACTTCTAACCTATTCATCTACACACCCACAAACTAAACTATATCAACTCAATATGTCTTCATCAAATCCAACAAGTGCTTCAACTGATACGCCGTGGGACCGAGCTGGTCCTTCATCCCTCGCTGGATTTTGCACTAGATCTCCGAGGGCTCGTGGCGATGCAAGATATCCCCACACCTCCCGAGTTCCAACAGCAACAACAACAAGCAACAACAACAACCACCACCGTACACCTGACGATTTCGCCGGCCTAAACCGCAACATGAACGATCCGCGCCGGCAGTTCGACCGGATGATCGGTACGGCGAAGAGCAACAAGCCCAGAGGGAGGAAGCCTACAACGCTCTAGCAGAGGAGATGTATCAAGCACCAGGCACGTGATGCGGCAGGAATGGACAACATTCCAACAAGAGTACCGCGATGATGTCCGAGAGCAAGCGGACTTCCGGTATCACTTCTACCAGCAATTCCCCTCCGGATCGTCTCCAGATGATAGCCCTTAGGAATTGTACTTGCCAAAATAGAACGTGGTTGAATAAAATTTCCTTATAAATAAAATTTTATTTCATGCATCTCTTTGCCACCTTTTGCAAAAGCCAGCGTAACAAAAAAGCTTAAAAAAGGGAAAAGGCATACGCTCAATAAAAAGCCGAAATCCGAAATCGCGAGAAAAAGAGATAAAACCGCGAGAAAAAGGTCTGGATTAAGACAAGCCGCTCACCTTGATCAACAAAACTTCGACTACCAAGCGTAGTCGAACGTACAAACAAGGTAACGTGACCAATCAGCAAGAGTTTGATGATCACCACCAAAAGTCAAAAACGAAGAGTCCCCAGCAACCAACAAAGTTGGATGAAAACACAAAATCCCCGGCACAACCCGGATGACCAGTCAGAAAGGTCCAAGTACATCTACCAACACAGAAATCACTCCCCAGAGAGTCGGCGCATGGGCCACCTGAACAGTAAGCCGCCACTACCACCAGTCCTACGCAGCGGACTGTACCAGCCTGATAGGGGGTTTATACCTATCAACCTGCGCACGCGTTGCGCTTGATCTGCGCTCGAGTCGGATCAGTAAGTCACACTACCACCCTGATGGGGGGTTCATACCCATCCAGTCCCACACAACGGACTGCAACTACCAGCCTGATGGGGGGTTCATACCCATCCAGTCCCCACACAACATACTGCAACTACCAGCCTGATGGGGGGTTTATACCCATCAACCGAAGGATCAGCTACCGTCAGAAGGAGTATCCAGAGGTTCCACCACGTGTCCACCAAAGGGATCGGCTACGTCAGAAGTAGTATCCTGGAGGTGCACAACACCAATTTTCTGCAGAAGATCAACCGCCACAAGATGGGACATCCGAAGGGTAGCCGGGCAAGAGGGTCAACTCCTTTACCTTCCTGTCAATCTGTCTGGCACCACAGGCCAACAGCCGACAAGTCAGGTAAAGGGGGGGCAGTTGTAGACCCCAAATCTTCCCCGGCCTCCAAATAAAGAGTAGAGGACCTCCTATTCGAAGATAGACGAAGCCTAAGAAGCCACTAGGAGAGACTATTAGGCCCCATACTAGGATAGGAGGGATTTTCTGCACACAAAAAAAGTTTTCTCGCCTTTTTAGGACAAGACCGCCGTCTCGAAATCGAGACCGCTGTCTCGCCTCACGCAAATGGCGAGACCGCCGTCTCGCCAAACGAGACGGCGGTCTCGCCACCTGCGAATGACGAGATGGCGGTCTCGGCCCTGTCAGACGAGACGACGGTCTCGACCTGTCAGGCGCGAAAAACTATAAATAGGGGGCTCCATTCCCTCATTTCCACACACCACACAGAGTTTTCTCCTCCTTCTCTCTAGAATTTCTCTCTCTAGAATCCCTCCGACGCATGTTCGGAGCTTCTGAGTGTCTTTAGAGGATTTTATAGCGTTCCGAGAGGTTTTCCGGCGCTGTACAAGAGTGAAGGGTTGCCAAAAAGCACCCGAATTTGCAAAAGTTAATAGAAAAGCTTGCTTCGTAGGTTTCCAATCTCTCTCTCTCTACTATTACCGCTTTATTTAAATTACGCGTTAGACATTTGGGCCATGTAGTCATAATTTAAATTTCGCACAATAAAAGGGTAAAAGCGTATTTTCCGGTTTATTTATCAATAGAATAGCTGGCCTATCATAGGGAACCCGAAAGGGGCATTGATGAACGTTTGGCAAGTGCACCAATCGTTAACGTAGTAATAAAATATCGTCCTCTGGGATTGAATTTGTTGAATACTAGATTCCTAATGTACGTAAGTTTGAGCAATTGAAAATTTGGATAAAATAGCAAACATAGAATTATAATAAGAACTTTAGTCAAAATAAGATCTGTTAGAGAATTGATTTCATACCCTTTCCTATATAATTCCAGTCCTTTCAATTGATGCAAGAAATGTAATTATCCACTTGAGTTTACCCAGAGTTGTTTTACCCCTAATCCCTTAGTAGGCAAAACTATTCATTGAATCCGAACCCCCAATCCCTTAGGTCAGTTACGCCATTCAATAGAATCATGAAAAAACAATAATCTTCTCTATTGCAAACTAATTAGATATATGCCCAATTTCCCAATTGTGACAAACCCTAACCTGTTATATTTAGGATCACGAACAACCTCCAATCTCCCAATTGTGAAACTGCTCGTGGAATGAACTTGAAAATTATAAATAGAACACTGAGATAAAGAACATTAACTAAACATCAATTGTCAAGAACAAGAAAATATAATTCAGAGTACTACATCAATCCTCTAACAACAGGAAAATCAGTTCTGCATAATGTAAAAAATTGCTAAAAGATAATAACTAGAACGTAAAAGATTCTCCAATGGTTCTCCCCCTTCTTCAGTTTCGTTCCACCTTCTTTATAGGGTGTCCCACGTTTTTCTCCACTTGTTGAGGTAGTTACCACTTCTCATAAGCTGTCTTGAATTTCCACATGTTGTGGAAAAATCCACAACCCACCTGTGGAACTCTCGACTTCAAGCTGTGCCTTCGAACCACAAATCCACAGGTTGTGGAAACATTCCACAAGCTCACCTGTGGAACTCTCCGATCTTGATCTTTGCATTACTGGTACCAAATCCACGAGGTTGTGGAACATTTCACAAGGTACACTGTGGAACTTGCTCCAAACTATGAATTTAAACCTCCAAACACCTATTTACAAGAACAATGCACAAACCACATGTATGATCCAAAACAACGATAATGCATGATGAAATCGTTCCCATAATGCAACAACATATGAAATTAACCTAAATTAATGCATGAATGTAATGATATTTTATCCACTCATCAAATTCTCCCAAGCTTAGACTTTTGCTTGTCCTCAAGCAAAGAGAATTTAATAAAAACAGGACGATAATGCAAACAAAATGATGAGTGTTTTTGATTGGGAATACATCGTCTTGTCTCAAATCCAAATTCAATCAATGATATTCCAAAAGTATTTATTCCACAATTGTTGTTGGGTCCCTAAGTGAGTTGAGGAAAGGATGTAAGGCACAAGACATCAAGGAAGACAATCTTTGAGCTTTATTTTTTCTTTACAAAACTTTTTCTTAGGTTCTGGCCTAGAAGACAATTACCTGCCAACTAAACATGGATCTTCCACTCAGATGCTTTGCACTTGCCACACCCGGTCTCAAAGGAGTGCCTCTTTCCCCAGTAACTCACACAGTCTCAAAGGGGTGTTATTTCACTTATTATGTTTTTTTTTTTTTTTTTTACATTATTGTGAACTAACAGACAATTCTCCAGTAACCAAATGCAGTGAGTGTCACCATAGAAACCTTAAAAATTTAAAAACTTTCATATCCTTTTTACTCTATGACTCAAAAATTTTCTTCCTTAAGTGTCATAGTGACCAAACTTCCTGTGTAGTGTGTGAAGTTTCCCAACAAATAATCGTGACAGATAACCATAGTATGGTTCACAAAATATCACTGAACAAACTTAAGACTTGAGTTAAGATAATGAATTCCCAATTCAATGTATATGTTATGCAAATGTAACAACAGAATGACATGCAATTGACCCTCCCAAGCTTAAATGTTTATGTTGTCCCCAACATAAGCAACATAACTAAGACTAGAAGGGATAGAACTCACAAAATTATGGTTGGTTGGAGCGGAGGAATTCCATCACCTCTTGGAGCAATTGTTCCATGCGTTGTTGATGTAGAAGTTGGGAATCCCGAAACTGCACGAATTCGGTATAATGGCGTTGGTGTTGAGTGCGGAGATCAGCAAGTGATTGAGTGATGCGAGTAACCACGTCAGCATGAGAATGAAGGGAAACAGAAGAAAGTGTCGAGGGTGGATTAGGGCGAGGATGAGAGGTATTGTGGGAAGTCAAATCTGAAAATGTCCACCTTGTTAGACCACGCACAGTTGTAAATTGTGGATTAGGAAGTGGTTGTGGTGACATGCCTTCAACAAAATTCATTACTAAACAATAGTGACCATCTCGTTTGACTAACATTTCGTTATTTATCAGCATCTCTAAATCAATGCGAGATGTCCCGACTATTGCCTTATCATCTTCCAAAGGAATGTTGAGATGTAATGCGATTGGAGTTATCAATCCACCAATTGCTATTTGTCCTGATGAAGCTTTTCCTATCTTAGTGAATTGACGAGCTAACCATGAACCTGAATCCAGTTGAACATCGTTGACCATCCCCCATAAGAATAATAATTCTGATTTCCTAACTGCAGCAGTACTATCGCCCCGAGCAAATAAAGTATGAGCTAACAATCGGTGAGCATACCGAAAACAGGGATGATGGATATGAGACTCTTTAGACTCTGAGGAAACAAAGTTTGCGGAGGTAGATAATTGGTGCCAAAAGGAATGTTCATTAAAAGCACGGGGATATCTTCTCTCACCTCCACTAGGAAACCCGAAAATAGCATTCAACTCAGTTAAATCAAGGGTATAATTAGTGTTATGCAATCTAAACTTAATCAACCCCTCTGTGCAATTTTTTCCTTGCAAAATTTCTGCATTCACCGAGCTAAGAAATTCTATAGTGATTCTCTCATAAGCTGGGTTGTTCAAGTTGACGAAAGAGTTCCAACCAACATTCCCCAACATCCAATTGATCTCTTCTAACATGCCCAATGTGTTCAAAGAAGTGGCATCAAAATAGCGTGTCGGAAGAATAGTTCTACGAATCAAGGAAGCATACCTCTATTTTTGCTCTTCATTCTCGCAAATAATGCCATGGACATTGTCATCGGAGGGAAAAGAAGACTGTGACCGTTTTCCGGTCGAAGTCCCTACTATCGGAGATGGTTCTGCAGGAACAGAGACGGAGTTGCTCGTTGTCGAGATGACGTGGGGTTTGCGTTGCTTGTGCCGGTGTGGATCTTACGACAGCCTGAGCAGCGGCTCTTTATCCGAGTTGACATGATGAAGTGACGAGTGGAAGAGGGGTATGGAACAAGGTGGGTGTGCTGCACTAAGGAGAAGGAAAGAAACCCCCAACGTGAAATATGTTTTAGGGTTCTGTTCTTCTAAAATAAATATATATATATATATATATATATATATTATATATATATTTTATAATAATTTTTTTTTAATCAGAATGATTGTTACATGGTGATGTTAATGAAACACATGCCTTATATTTTTCAAACTCACCACCAACATACCTTTTCAATCTTTGACCATTTACTCTAAAACTTTTTTCGAATTGAGAGTTGAAATTTCAAGCTGTACCAAATGGGAATACTTGCTTAATCACAAAGGGACCAGACCATCTAGATTTTAATTTACCTGGAAAAAGTTTGAGCCTAGAATTGTATAACAACACCTGTTGTCCTGGAGTAAACTCTTTATTCACAATCCTTTTATCATGCCATTTTTTTGTTCTTTCTTTATAAATGCTAGCATTTTGATAGGCTTGCGGTCTAAATTCCTCCAATTCATCCAATTGCAATAATCTCTTTTCACCTGCATTCTTTAAATTGAAATTCAATAATTTAATAGCCCAAAATGCCTTATGCTCTAATTCCACCGGTAAATGACATGATTTCCCATATACCAATTGATATGGAGACATTCCAATCGGTGTTTTAAAAGGCTATGCGGTAAGCCCAAAGTACATCATCTAATTTCTTAGACCAATCTTTCCTAGATGAACTCACAACTTTCTCTAAAATTCTTTTCAATTCTCTATTGGAAATTTCAACTTGTCCACTAGTTTGTGGGTGGTAAGGGGTTGCTATCTTATGGTTGACACCATATTTTCCTAGAAGTGATGCAAATTTCTTATTATGAAAATGTGAACCTCCATCACTAATGATTGCTCTGGGCACCCCAAATCTAGAAAATATGTGTTTCTTAACGAAAGAAATTACCACTTTGGCATCATTTGATGGAAATGCCCTAGCCTCGACCCACTTAGAAACATAATCCACTGCAACTAAAATGTATTGGTTTGAAAAAGACGAAGGAAATGGCCCCATAAAATCAATACCCCACACATCAAAAATTTCAACTTCCAAAATATTATTTAAAGGCATCTCATCTCTCTGTGAAATATTTCCTACCCTTTGACATTTATCACACTTCTCAATAAAACTACGGGCATCCTTAAAAAGAGTAGGCCAGTAAAATCCACTTTGTAAAATTTTAGAAGTTGTTTTACGAACACTAAAATGCCCCCATAATCGATCCATGACAATGCCAAAGGATACTTTCAAATTCATTTTCGGGAACACATCTCCTAATGATACCATCACCACATCTCTTAAACAGCAAGGGATCATCCCAAAAATAAAATTTAACATCATGCAAGAATTTTTTCTCTGCTGAAAGGTTAAGTCGTATGGGATTATACCTGCTTGCTTTAAAATTAGCAAAGTCTGCAAACCATGGCAAAGAAGTAATGGCCAGCGGTTTCTCATCTGGAAACTCCTACGAAATAGGTTGTACATCCCGATCCTCCTTCATTCTGGAAAGGTGGTCAGCTATCAAATTTTGCTTCCCTTGCTTATCTCGGATTTCCAAATCAAATTCTTGTAATAAGAGAATCCAACGGATTAATCGTGGCTTGGCATCTGCTTAGCAAACAAATATCTCAAAGCGGCGTGATCGGTGTAAACAATAACCTTAGACCCAATAAGATAGGATCTAAATTTATCACAAGCAAACACTATAGCAAGCAGTTCTTTTTCGGTCGTGGCATAATTCTTTTGAGCTTCATTCAACACACGACTGGCATAATAAATGACATGAAACACTTTTTCTTTTCTTTGTCCCAATACAGCACCCACGACATAATCACTAGCATCACACATAAGCTCAAATGGTAAAGACCAATTAGGTGCGGTAATTATAGGAGCGAGAGACAAGTTGTTTCTTTAAGGTTATGAATGCTTGCAAACATGCCTCATCAAACTCAAAATGATGCTTCTTTTTCTAGAAGATTAGTCATAGGCTTTGCTATTTTAGAAAAATCTTTGATGAACCGCCTATAAAAGCCGGCATGACCCAAAAAACTTCTTACCCCTTTGACATTCACGGGGGAGGTAATTGTTCAATTATTTCCAATTTTGCTTTATCCACCTCTATACCTTTAGCAGAAATTTTATGACCAAGAACAATACCTTCTTTCACCATAAATTGACACTTTTCCCAATTTAACACTAAATTAGTTTCTTGACATCTTTTTAACACTAAAGTCAAGTTAGATAAACAAGAATCAAATGAAGAGCCAAACACAGAAAAATCGTCCATGAAGATCTCAATGCAATTTTCAATTAAATCGAGAGAAAATGGAAAACATACACCTTTGAAATGTTGTTGGTGCATTGCGAGAGACCGAAAGGCATCCTCCTGTAAGCAAAAACTCCATAGGGACATGTAAACGCTGTCTTTTCTTGATCTTTAGGAGCCACTACTATTTGATTGTAACCAGAATAACCATCTAGAAAACAATAGTATTCTTGCCCGACCAATTTCTCAAGCATTTGATCTATAAATGGGAGTGGAAAATGGTCCTTTCTTGTGGCTTGATTCAATCTTACTGTAGTCAATACACATGCGCCACCCTGTAACTTTTCTTGTGGGAATAAGCTCATTTTTTTCATTTGTTACTACTTGTCATCCCACCTTTCTTGGGTACCACTTGAGCTGGACTTACCCACTCACTTATCAGAAATTGGATAAATAATGCATGCGTCTAGAAGCTTGATTACTTCCTTCCTTACCACATCTTTCATTGTGGGGTTGAGCCTTCTTTGTGGTTGTCGAATAGGTTTGAAGTCCTCTTCCAAAAAGATTTTATGCATGCACAAAGTGGGACTAATACCTTTCAAATCATCAATTTTCCAACCTATAGCAGATTTGTGCTCTCTCAATACCCTTAAAAGCTTTTCTTCTTCAACGGTCGTCGAGTACATTGCTTATAATAACGGGATTAAGCATTGTGTCATCTAAGAATTTATATTTAAGATGAGAAGGGAGTGGTTTCAACTCTACCGTAGATGTCTCTTCTTCGCCAATGTCACTCCTGTTTAAGTTTTCTATTCTTCTAGTGGAGCTGAATAATGGCTTGAGAGCTTCTAATTGATGAGCACACTTGCACCACTTCTTCTTCACTCACTTCTTCAATCAACTCCTTTACTCCCATTCCAGAAAACAAAGTTTTCTCTAACGTACTCTTCCTCAGGTGATTACCCCTTTCTTTTAATACCGGAGATTCGATGATTTCAGCCGGAAACAATCCTCCTTGTCCACCTTATGCTTCATTGCTTCATATATGGAGAAAGTGACTTTATCATCGGCTACTCTTAACATCAATTTACCTTGTTGTACATCTATTAATGCTCTTCCTGTGGCTAAAAATGGTCTTCCCAATATAATTGGGACTTTAGTATCTTCTTCCATGTCAAGGACCACGAAATCAGTTGGAAAGATAAATTTATCAACCTTCACTAAGACGTCCTCCACCACTCCATAAGGATAAGTCATTGATCGGTCCGCCAATTGGAGAGTTATCATAGTAGGCTTCACTTCTCCGATACCCAACCTTTTAAAAATGGACAAGGGCATCAAATTGATGCTCGCCCCAAGATCACACAATGCCTTGCTTACCATTAAATTTCCAATCTCACATGGAATGACAAAACTTCCTGGATCCTTCAATTTAGGAGGTAATTTTTGTTGAATAATTGCACTACACTCCTCTGTAAGCATTATGGTTTCATCCTCCTGTAGCTTCCTTTTTCTTGACAACAAGTCTTTCATGAATTTAGCATAGCTTGGCATTTGCTCCAATGCTTCGACAAATGGGATATTAATGTGGAGCTTCTTAAAGACATCAAGAAATCTTGCAAATTGCGTCTCTTGCTCTTTCTTCTTCAACCTTTGAGGGAATGGAATAGTGGGAACATATTCTCTCATTTTACCCTTTTCACTCTCTTGACTTTTCTCTCCCTCATTCTCCTCTTCACAATTTTTCTGCTCTTTTTTTCACTCTGTATCACAATCTCCTCTCTTTGTTCTTTTCTCTCACTACCCATCTCACTCCTTTTCTCATTCTCTACCAATCTCCCACTCCTCAATTGAATTGCCTTACATTGTTCCTTTGGGTTGGTAATGGTGTCACTAGGAAATGTTCCAGGAGATCTCTACGAGATTTGTCGTGAAAGTTGACCAATTTGGTTCTCCAAATTTACGATTGAAGCTTCTTGATTCTTGAAATTTGTCTTTGTCTCGTTCATGAAATTAGAAGTTTGTTCCACAAATGTTGAGGTTTGCTCGGTTAACTTCTCTAAAGCTCTCTCAAAAGTAAACATCTTAGTTCCTTGGTTGTTAGATTGTGGTTGATATTGATATGGAAGCTTTGGGTGATTGGATTGATTTGATCCACTCCAAGGTTGGTTTGATGGGCTTCTCCAATTTGTATTGAAATGGTTAGCAAACTGATTCGATGTTGGCCCACTGCATTCACCTGCACCTCTTGTTGAGTGACTTGACATTCACCATTTTGATGCATTCCTCCACAAAAATCACATGTTAAAGGTGTTGTCTTCACTGCTTTCACTTGCACATTATCAATCTTCTTAGTCAACTCGGTCATTTGTTGTGTTAACAACTTGTTTTGGGCTAGGATAGCATCCAAAGTGTTAACTTCTAACATTCCACCTTTTCTATTCGACGATCAAACTGCATATTCCCTGTATTATTTGCCATTAACTCAATCGTTTCCGGGGCTTCTCTGGTGTCTTTAGATTGAATGCTCCTCCACTTGTTGCATCCAACATTGCTCTAAAAGAGGGTACAAGGCCATTATAGAATATCTGGACTTGTAACCAATGCGGTAAAGCATGATGTGGACATTTCCTCAATAGCTCCTTGTACCTCTCCCAAGCCTCGTACATAGATTCGGTCTCTTGCTGCACAAAATTAGTGATTTCATTTCTCATTCTTGCTGACTTGGATGGAGGGAAGTATTTGGTCACAAATTTTGTAGCCATATCTTCCCATGTAGTGATGCTTCCTTGAGGTTGTGTTTGAAGCCAACTTTTAGCTTTATCCCTTAATGAGAAAGGAAAAAGCCTCAAGCGGATTGCCTCACTTGAAACTCCATTAAGCTTCAAAGTATCACAGATGGCTAGAAAATTCTCTAGATGAGAATTAGGATCCTCTGCACTGCACCTCCAAATTGATTACGTTGGATGACTTGTAGCAATGCGAGGCTTGATTTCAAAATTGTTGACTTGAATAGGAGGTCTCACAATGCTCCCTTGGTAATTATTCACGTCCGGCATAGAATAATCAAGAAGAGTTTTCCTCTCTGGTTGTTCCTCTGCCATTGTTGATACGTGCTCTTCCTTTTTACTTGATGTCTCTGCTTTTCCTTTTTGCTTCTTCTTTCGTGTCTCACTTCTATTATGTCTAGCGATACGTTCAATTTACGGGTCAAAAAGCAAAATTTTTTACGCCACTTGTACCTCGCATAAACAACTTAAAACGAATACAATATTCTAACAACAAAATTAACGTGACAACGAGAAAAACAAACAAAATAATGAAAACGAGAAAAACAAAATAGCTAAAATAAAAACAGTTTTGACTACCTAAAAACTAACACTCAAATCTTAAGCGAATTAGATCACTAATATCAACAGAAAAATCAATCCCCGACAACGGCGCCAAAAACTTGATGAACGTTTGGCAAGTGCACCAATCGTTAACGTAGTAATAAAATATCGTCCTCCGGGATTGAATTTGTTGAATACTAGATTCCTAATGTACGTAAGTTTGAGCAATTGAAAATTTGGATAAAATAACAAACATAGAATTATAATAAGAACTTTAGTCAAAATAAGATCTGTTAGAGAATTGATTTCATACCCTTTCCTATATAATTCCAGTCCTTTCAATTGATGCAAGAAATGTAATTATCCACTTGAGTTTACCCAGAGTTGTTTTACCCCTAATCCCTTAGTAGGCAAAACTATTCATTGAATCCGAACCCCCAATCCCTTAGGTCAGTTACGCCATTCAATAGAATCATGAAAAAACAATAATCTTCTCTATTGCAAACTAATTAGATATATGCCCAATTTCCCAATTGTGACAAACCCTAACTCTGTTATATTTAGGATCGCGAACAACCTCCAATCTCCCAATTGTGAAACTGCTCGTGGAATGAACTTGAAAATTATAAATAGAACAACTGAGATAAAGAACATTAACTAAACATCAATTGTCAAGAACAAGAAAATATAATTCGAGTACTACATCAATCCTCTAACAACAGGAAAATCAGTTACGCATAATGTAAAAATTGCTAAAAGATAATAACTAGAACGTAAAAGATTCTCGAATGGTTCTCCTCCCTCTTCGGTTTCGTTCCACCTTCTTTATAGGGTGT
>OY731404.1:32614749-32983954 GCA_963425845.1 Sphenostylis stenocarpa
TGAAAATTTAATCAAAGTAGGCATTATAGAACATCGAACATAAAAACATTGCATGCCATAAAATGTTTTTGAACCAAGGTCCTATTTTTATTCTCAAAAAAAAAAAAAAAAAAAAAGAAACAAACCCTAGAAATTAAGAAAACCGCGTCTGGATCCCTCGGCAGGGCGGAGCGCCGTCTGAACCAATGCCGCGGGGATTCTCAACTTAGGCAAAAACGGGGGCAAGTCGTCTGAATGATCTAAACGTCGTACTGGATATGTAAGAGACTCGAGAAGACAAGGACTCTGACCTCCCGGGACGGTCGTCTCGAATTGAAATACTATAAATGGGGAGGCGCGCTCAAGAGATTCCTCAAGGAACTTTTATTTGTAAACCTAGTCTACAAGATCTCACACTCCCGAACACTTCCTGGTCGAAATGTTCGCAGAAGCGTCTCATGAAGGGGAGATTCCGTGCCACAAGCTCTTCGGCACAGCCACCCGAGCCCCTCTCATTGTCACGCCGTCTCGACCAATGCAACCGCCGTCTCGACTTAGACGAAAACGAGACAGTCGTCTCGATGATCCAGACCGTCGTCTCGATTTGTAAGAGACTCGAGACCGCCGTCTCGCCTTCCCAGACGGTGGTCTCGAATTGGAAAATTTTCCTATAAATAGGAGGCGCGCTTGGGGGGTTCCTCACAACTTTCCTTGCCTCTAGAACCTCCATTTCTCAGATCTCACACTCCCAAACACTTCCTGGTCAAAATGTTCAGCAGAAGCGCCTCATGAAAGAGAAGAGGAACTGCCGGTGCCAGCAGTTCTTCGGCACCACCACCCCAAGACCCCTCTCAGTTGTCACCACAGCACCAAGCCCGCCTCGAGAACATCCGGACTTACCCTTGGCACCCGATGCTAAGGCTCGATTTCAGCATCCTGGCTGAATTTGGGTGGGAGGACGATGTTCGAGCCCACATAGACAGCATCGGATGGGGCTTTCTGCTGCAACCTCCACCCACACATGTGTACCCACAGGCGGTACTCGAATTCCTGGCCTCCGTTTCCTACGCTGAGGTCCCCTCCATGGTCCCGGGCCTGTAGCCCACCAAGATGGTAACTTATTTTATGGGTGGGGAATATAGGACTACCACCCTCGACGAATTCAATGCGGGTATTGGATTCGTCCGGCCCGAGGACGTACTGACTCGGGGATACCGCGAGGCCATCTGCTCTCGGCCCGCCAACCTCACCGCCTCCGAAATGTGGCAAGAGCTCACAGGGGCAACCACGCTGCCTACACTAATGAGGGGCTCCGCGCTTCCCCCAGCACTCCGCATCTGCCACAAGCTGCTGGCAGGGACCATCCACGGGAGGAAAGAGAGTCAGGGTAAGATAACCCTCCTTGACCTCTTTATACTCTACTGCATGAGCCAGAGGCGGCGCTACAACCCTGGCTACTTCTTCCTGAGGGCCCTCAAGGACTTCGGGAACAGATCAACAGGGGCTGTCCTTATGGCTCCTCTTATCACTCCTCTGGCAGAAAGATGGGGGTGCCCCGGCCGGGAAGAGCTGGCCTCCAACTTGCGACCCGAATCCATCAACAGGTCAGTCCTGGTCAGCTTGGGGATGCTGATACGCCGTGGGACCGAGTTGGTCCTTCATCCCTCGCTGGATTTCGCACTAGACCTCCAGGGGCTCGTGGCGATGCAAGATATCCCCACACCTCCCGAGTTCCAGCAGCAGCAACAACAGCAACAGCAACAACCACCACCGTACATGGACGATTTCGCCGGCCTAAACCGCAACATGAACGATCTGCGCCGGCAGTTCGACCAGATGACGGTACGGCAAGAGCAATAGGCCCAGAGGGAGGAAGCCTACAATGCTCGGCAGGAGGAGATGTATTAGCACCAGCAGGTGATGCAGCAGGAATGGACAACATTCCAACAAGAATACCGCGATGAAGTCCGAGAGCAAGTGGACTTCCGGTATCACTTCTACCAGCAATTCCCCTCCGGATCGTGTCCAGATGATAAAATTTCCTTATAAATAAAATTTTATTTCATGCATCTCTTTGCCACCTTTTGCAAAAGCCAGTGTAGACCCCAAATCTTGCCCGGCCTCAGAATAAAGTCAGAAAGCTTCCTATTTGAAGACGGTCAAAGCCTAACAAGCCACTAGGAGAGACTATTAGGCCCCCGTACTAAGATAGGAGGGTTTTTTGGCCCGAAAAATAAAGTTTCTCGCCCTGAAGGGACGAGACCGCAGTCTGGAAGGACCAGACCGTCGTCTCGCCCCACGCTAGGGACGAGACTGTCGTCTCGATTATCCAGACGGCGGTCTCGACTTCTGCCTAGTCGAGACGGCGGTCTGGATTATCCAGACGGCGGTCTCGACTCCCTGCCATGGTCGAGACGGCGGTCTGAATTGTCCAGACGACGGTCTCGACCCTGTCAGATGAGACGGCGGTCTCGACTTGTCAGGCGCGAAAAACTATAAATAGGGGCTCTCCCCCCCTCATTTCAACACACCAAGCACAGTAGCTCTCCCTTCTCTCTAGATTTTCTCTCTCTAGAACCCCTCCGAAGCATTTCTGGAGTTTCTGAGTGTCTCTAGGCATAAATTGAGCGTTCTAAATCTTCTTTAGAATCCCTCCGAGGCATTTCCGGAGTTTCTGAGAGTTTGTAGAGTGAAGGGTTGCCAAAAAGCACCCACTCTTTAAAGAGAAATACAAAAAGCTTGCTTTGGAGGTACACCCTCTCTCTTTTTAATTTTACCGCTTTCATTTAGAATTATGAAATAGACGCTAGGGCCATGTAGTCATAATCTTTAAATACCGCACAATAAAAGGGTAAAAGCGCAATTTTCCAGTTTAATTATTTATCCAAAGTAGTCGGCCTGTCATAGGGAACCCGGAAGGGGCGTCGTAAAGGAATTAACACTTCCTTTACACGTAACTAACTCCCTTACCCAACTCTGGTTCTAATGACCAAAGTTGGTTTGCGAAAACCAACGCCTTTTTAAACCCCTTTTCCGATGTTTCCGGTAAAAACATCGGTGGCGACTCCACGAACCCTTCAAAACCCGTTCTTGGGTTAGCCCGGTTATCGGACAACCCAAGAACACTTTTCGAAAACCTCGTCTCTAGGTTAGCCCGGTTATCGGACAACCTAAGGACGTTGTACCCACCCATAAAAAACGCGAAAATCAAAGAGGGTCGAAAAAACCATCGCGTCGCTCCGGTCGCCTCGTTTTGACGGCGGCGACAGCCAGCGTAACAAAAAAGCTTAAAAAAGGGAAAAAGGCATACGCTCAATAAAAAGCCAAAATCCGAAATCGCGAGAAAAAAGAGATAAAACCGCGAGAAAAAGGCTGGATTAAGACAAGCCACTCACCTTGATCAACAAAACTTCGACTACCAAGCAGAGTCGAACAGACAAACAAGATAACCCGACCAATCAGCAAGAGTCGGATGATCACCACCAAAAGTCAAAAACAAAGAGTCCCCAGCAACCAACAAAGCTGGATGAAACACATAATCCCCGGCGCAACCCGGATGACTAGTCAGAAAGATCCAAGTACATCTACCAACACAGAAATCACTCCCAGAGAGCCGGCGCATAGGCCACCTGAACAGTAAGCCGCCACTACCACCAGTCCTACGCAGCGGACTGTACCAGCCTGATAGGGGGTATATACCTATCAACCTAGGCACGTGGTGCGCCTGATCTGCGCTCGAGCCGGATCAATAATTCGCACTACCACCCTGATGGGGGGTTCATACCCATCCAGTCCCACACAACGGACTGCAATTACCACCCTGATGGGGGGTTCATACCCATCCAGTCCCACACAACGGACTGCAATTACCAGCCTGATGGGGGGTTCATACCCATCCAGTCGCACACAACAGACTGCAAATACCAGCCTGATGGGGGGTTCATACCCATCCAGTCCCACACAACGGACTGCAACTACCAGCCTGATGGGGGTTTATACCCATCAACCGAAGGATCGGCTACCGTCAGAAGGAGTATCCGGAGGTTCCACCACGTGTCCACCAAAGGGATCGGCTATGTCAAAAGTAGTATCCTGGAGGTGCACAACACCAATTTTCCCCAGAAGATCAACCGCCACAAGACGGGACATCCGAAGGGTAGCCGGGCAAGAGGGTCAACTCCTTTACCTTCCTGTCAATCTGTCTGGCACCACAGGCCAACAGCCGACAAGTCAGGTAAAGGGGGGGCAGCTGTAGACCCCAAATCTTGCCCAACCTCCAAATAAAGAGTAGAAGACCTCCTATTCGAAGATGGACGAAGCCTAAGAAGCCACTAGGAGAGACTCTTAGGCCCCATACTAGGATAGGAGGCATTTTCTGCACAAAAAATAAGTTTTCTCGCCTTTTTGGGATGAGACTGCCGTCTCGCCAAACGAGACGGCGGGCTGTCCACCTGCGAATGACGAGATGGCGGTCTCGTTTGGCGAGACGGTGGTCTCGCCACTTTGGCATGGCGAGACGACGGTCTCGTTTGACGAGACGGCGGTCTCGACCCTGTTAGATGAGAACGGCGGTCTCGACCTGTCAGGCGCGAAAACCTATAAATAGAGGGCTCCATTCCCTCATTTACACACCACACAGAGTTTTCTCCTCCTTCTCTCAAGAATTTCTCTCTCTAGAATCCCTCCGACGCATTTCCGGAGCTTCTGAGTGTCTTTAGAGGTTTTTATAGCGTTCCGAGAGGTTTTCCGACGCTGTACAAGAGTGAAGGGTTGCCAAAAAGCACCCTAATTTGCAAAAGTTAATAGAAAAACTTGCTTCGAAGGTTTCCAATCTCTCTCTCTCTCTACTATTACCTCTTTATTTAAATTACGCATTAGACATTAGGGCCATGTAGTCATAATTTAAATTCCGCACAATAAAAGGGTAAAAGCGTATTTTCTGGTTTATTTATCAATAGAATAGTTGGCCTATCATAGGGAACCCGAAAGCGGCGTCGTAAAGGAACTAACACTTCCTTTACGCATAACTAACTCCCTTACCCAACTCTGGTTCTAACGAACAAAGTTGGTCTTTCGAAAACCAACGCCTTTTAAACTCCTTTTCCGATGATTCCGGTAAAAACATCGGTGGCGACTCCACATAACCCTTTCAAAACTAGCTCTTGGATTAGCCCGGTTATCGGACAATCCAAGAGCGCCTTTTCGAAAACCTCGCCCCTAGGTTCAGCCCGGTTATCGGACAACCTAAAGGCGTTGTCACCACCAACAAAAAATGCGAAAATCAAGAGGGTTGAAACCATCGCGTCGCTCCGACCGCCCTCGTTTTGACGGCGGCGACATAAAAGAAAAGAAATTCAAATATCTTTTAGTTTTAATCCCAACCTTAGGTTTGTACCCAATTCCATTATGGTTAAAAACACAGTTTTGGGACCCAAGAAGTGTATCTAAGTTTTCTTTGCCTTGTGTAAACTTAGACAGAGTTTTAATCAAATACTCAACCTTATTATGCAAAGAGATACACTTTTCACACTTGTTGTTAGCAGCAGCATTACCAGCAGATGAATTACTGTAGATTATCTCAAGATGTTCCATATCTGTCTTACTTTCTAGTAATTCTCTTTCTAGGATCTTAACCCTATTCTCTAACTAGTTATTTAGTCCTTTTAACCGATTATTTGTATGAGATAAATTCCTAGCTTCATTATGCATTTCATTGAAGGCATTTAATAACGTGTTGTAATTCATTTCATTTTCTGTGGGGGTTGAACTTACATGCGATGAAGAGGATTCACAGCCAGCAGTTAAGCATAGATTCACTTCTTCACCTTCAGATATAGAGCTAGAGGATGAATCATTGTCTTGCCAAGCTTTGTAGGCCTTTTTCCCTTTGTACTTTAACTCCTTCTTGTTTTGATTCTTGGATTTTTCTGGACATTCACTCCTTATGGGTCCCTGCTTACCACAAGAATAACAAGTAAAAGTATTTTGAGTAGAATCAGTTGTTTTATCAGTGTACCTTTTAACCTGACCAGTTCTGTTCTTCTTTCTAAGAAATTTCCCAAACTTCTTAACCAACAGAGTCAGATTCTCAGATTCATCTTCTTCAAAATTACTACTTTCTTCAATTGTCTTGAGAATAATGTTTCTGCTTTTCTTTTCTGCATTTTCTTGTTCTCTAAACTTATTGATCTCCAACTCGTGTTCCCTTAGCTTACCAAACAATGATGCAGTAGTCATCTCAGTTAAGTCTCTTGATTCTGATATAGCTGTCACCTTTGGTTGCCAAGATCTGTCCAGACATTTTAGAATCTTGATGTTTAACTCTTCCTTGTCAAATGTCTAGCCTAATCCAATTAGATGATTGACTATATGCGTGAATCTTTTCTGCACATTTGCAATGGTTTCACCTTGCTGCATTTTGAACAATTCATAGTCCCTAATTAACTCATGCTTTCTTGCCCTTTTCACATCAGAGGTACCCTCATGAGTGACCTCTAGAATTTGGCAGAGGCACATTGAGAAACCCTGAAAAACTCATCAAGATTTAAGGCAAAGGTAATAATATTCTTAGCAATATAATCATATTGTACTTTCCTATTTTCTGCATCAGTTAATTCAGCCCAGTCTTTTTCAACAATTTTACCATCTACTGTATGAGTTGGTTTGAAAGGCCCATTAACAATTGTATCCCAAATACCCCTATCAAGAGATTCAATAAAGATTTTCATTCTAACCTTCCAGAAAGAATAATTCACACCAGCAAATAGAGGAGGTCTATTAATAGAGGCTCCTTCCGAAAAAGTCATCTTTCCCTCAGCCATTTAAACCTTTGGACCGAATTCTTGAGTAACTTACAAGAACCAACTCTGGTACCAATTGTAAGAATTAATGGTTGAGTTCAAGAGGGGGGGTGAATTGAACTTATGAGATCTTTTGCGAAAAACACTCTTTCTCTTGGAAGAATGAATTATCTTTATTCAATTCTTCTATTAGGTAGATTTAGTTTTAATCAAAGCAAGAATATAGACAAGAAATAAAAGAGATGAAAGCAGAAATTCAACACAAAAGTTTATACTGGTTCACTCTTTCCCAGAGCTACATCCAGTTCTTGACAAATCTGCCAAGTTCCACTAATTCCAAGTGAAAATTACAACCAGTAGATATACACCAATCTACCCCAAGAACTATCTCACAAACCCACAAGATAGACTCTTGAATAAACACCCAGTAACCAAATCCAGTTACTGTAACCAGTGCAGATTCAGACCCAATCTACACAATCACACTTTATACAAATAAATGAAAAGAATAAACCTGTACTGAAGCTTTAACACTATAGAAGTCCAGAAGCAATTCTAACTCAGAACTTTCTCTCTTTGATGATCTTTCAACAATCTTGATCTAAACGCCTTATGATATGAAAAGTGTATGAATGCACAGAGAAAGGCACGTATATGAGAACTCTAAGATTGCTTTCAATTGTTTTCCAAATTGTATATCTCGAAAGAGAAATTAAAACTGTATTTATAGAATGAAAGAGAGAAACTGATTGATTAATTTGATTAAAACTGATTTAGAGTAGCAGATGATCGATCAAAATATCTATATGACAGATCAGAATCAGTTATGATCGATCAGAATTGAATTGTGATCGATCAGAATGTTTTTCAATCGATTAAAATGTCGTTTTAATCGATTGATTTTATTTAAAACTTCATTCAATCGATTAATTTGAGTTTTCAATGGATTGAAAAAGTTTAGAAAAAATGATAGCTCTCTATTTCAATCGATTAAAAGATATTTCAACAGATTGAAATCCTGTAATACCTTAGAATGAAAAAATGATCTCTCTGTTTCAACAGATTAAAACTAATTTCAACAGATTGAAATTTCTTTTTAACAGATTGAAAAACTCAGTTTGTTCTTTTAATGCTAAAAGGTTGGTTTTTCATGCAGTAAAATAAGTTCAATGAGATGCATCATTTAAAGGCGCTTATCACAAGATCTATTGAACTATCAAGAGATTAAATTCTAAACCTATAACCTATCTATCTACACACCCACAAAATAAACTCTCTAAACTCTATATGTCTTCATCAAATCCAACAGGTGCTTCAAGGAAAGCTTCCCGGGAGTCCCAGAACACAAAATATGGCCAAAACAGTCGAGATGGCCGTCCCAGAAGTTGGGATGGCCGTCCCAGTCAGCCCAGACGGCCGTCCCACATGCCAGACGGCCGTCTCAGCCAATTTTGTTGCTTGGGATGGCCGTCCCAAATCCCAGACGGCCGTCCCGGCCTCCCAAGACAGCCATCCCTATTTTTTGCACCCCAGACGGCCGTCCCGAGCTGCCAGGCTGCAAAAACTATAAATAGGAAGCTCATTTGAGCATTTTTCACACTCCAGATACTTGTCTTCTCCCCCTCTTTCGAATGAAATCTCTGATTGCCTAAAAAGGTAACAATCGATTAAGGAATATTCTTCCAGCATTCGATTCTTCTTAAAATTTTAGTAGAGTCGATCTTGTATTCGGGGAGGAGAGTCTTTGTAGAGCGGGGGATTTCCAAAACGCATCCTCACAATTAAAGATTTGCAATACAAAGCTTGCTACGGAGGTTCTTTTCACTTCTCTTCTCCTGTATTGCTTTATTTATTGCTTTATGTATGCAATAGAAAATAAAATCATGTAGATAGCCATTTTTAAATATTGTATAAATAAAATAGGGTAATACTGTAATTTCTCGTTATCTTTACTTAATGAATTAATCCGTCATAGGGAACCTGAAAGGGGCGTTGTGGGGTGCTAATACCTTCCCCATGTAGACCCCTAATTTTGCCCGGCCTCTCAATAAAAGCTAGGGAAACTTCACAAGAAGATAAAGTTTGCCCGACTTCTTAATAAAAACCAAGGAGACCTCCTACAACAAACTCGGAGTTCAGACGGTCTCTCAATAAAGGCTAAAAAGACTTCCTACAACAAAGACAAGGCTCGCCTGCCATCTCTATAAAAGTCCAAGAAGACTTCCTATATGAAGATAAAGCTTCAACGGACGTTTATCGACATCAAATGACGTCCGAATACACAAAGGAAAGCTTCCCGGGGGTCCCAGAACATGAAAGCTGGCCAAAACAGGTCGAGACGGTCGTCCCAACTTTCCCTGGCCAAGTGGGACGGCCGTCCCAAATGGGACTGCCAGTCCCAGCTCCCCAAGTGGTCTCAGTCAGTGCAAATGGTGCATTTGGGATGGTCATCCCAACCCAGATGGCCGTCCCACTCCAGACGCGCGTCCCAAGGGTGTAGGCAGCGAAAACTATAAATTGGAAGCTCATTTGGCACTGTTCCACACCCCAGACAACTCAGAAGACTTGTCTACTTCTCTCCCTCTCTCGAATGATCTTTCTGATTGCCTTATATAGGTAACAATCAGTTAAGGAACTAGATTCCGACATTCGATTCTTCTAGAAAATTTTTAGTCGAGTCGAGTTTTGTCGTGAGGAGAGTTGTTGTAGAGCGAGGGACTGCCGAAACGCGTCCTTATTGTAACAGAGTTGATATATAAAGCTTGCTACGGAGGTTCTTCTCAAATCTCTTCTCCTTTACTGCTTTATTTATTGCTTCATAAAATGTAAATAAAATCATGTAGATAGCCATATTTATTATACGAATAAAATAAGGGTAATCGCGTAATTTCTTGTAATCTTAACTTAAATGAATTAATCCGTCATAGGGAACCCGAAAGGGGCGTTGTGGGGTGCTAATACCTTCCCCACACGTAACTAACTCCCTTACCCGACTCTGGTTATAATGGCCAAGTTTGGTTTTTATTAAAATCAATGCCTTTTTCTCCTTTTCCAATGTTTATGGTCAAAACATTGGTGGCGACTCCAGAAGAACCCTTTTCGAAAACCTTGCTTCTATTAGAGGATAGTTCAGCGTTGAGCGCCTCGGAAGCAATGAACACACTTTAAACAAAAAACGCGAGTCTAAACCATCTTTTCGCAACCGCTCGCATAAACGTTCGAGATGTCCCAGGACGTCGGAACGGACGGCGGCGACACCCCACACGTAACTAACTCCCTTACCCAACTCTGATTATAATGGCCAAGTTTGGTTTTTCTTAAAATCAACGCCTTTTTATCCTTTTCCAATGTTTATGGTCAAAACATTGGTGGCGACTCCATAAGAACCCTTTTGTGAAAAACTTGCTTTTATTAGAGGATAGTTCAGTTGTTGAGCACCTCGGAAGCAATGAACACATTTTAAAATAAAACGCGAGTCTAAACCATCTTTTCGTGACCGCTCGCATAAATGTTTGAGATGTCCCTACACGTCGGAACAGACGGTGGCGACAAGCTCCCTTTTCATGTTAAAAAAAGGGTTCCTCTTCTTCCTCCTGGTGGGAGGCATGTTCACGTTGAGGACCCTCTTTGTGGAGATTTTGTTGACGCATCATCTCCATCATTTGAGCCATTTTCTCCTTTAGCGAGTTAAGCTCGGTGGTGAGTTTGCGATTTTGCTCTTCAAGTTGTTCCATCTTCTTGGCCTTTTGCGCGCAAGTGAGGACGGGTAGAAGACCAGCCACTTTCTAAACGATTTAAATATTTTTATTATAGGTTTTTATTATGAATGATTAGTGTGGGATAGATATGCCTTAGACAATAGCTTTGGTGTCTTCCTAAAAGCTTACGCTTTAGGAAGTACCATACCTACCTTAGTGTGATGGTTTCCTTTTTACGGAGGTTACCAGCATATCTTAGCGCACTTATCCCTTCTAGGAAGGTTATAAACACACTTGGGTCTCTTTTGCTTTTGTCTAAAGGATATCTTGTGCACCCTAGAATGAATGTGTTTATGTATGAGAAATTTGATTATAATGATGCTTATGCATACTTTTCTTAATGCATTTATTTTCTCTCATAGCTTTACCACTTATTGAATGATGTGGTATGAATGATACGACTTTACCAAGAATCTTTTTATTGTAAGATGTATTTTTATTGTTTTAAATTTTTTTTATATTTTTTTTACAACCCTTTATCTCTTTTGTTGGTCAACGTGGCTACTTAGCTTACAAAGAACCTGAAACTAGGCTAGCTTAAATGAAGAATGTCTGAGATAAAGTTGGTTTATTCTTATTATTTTTATGGTTTTTAAGAATTTTTGTTATTTTTTGTTTTAACTGTTGTATGATTATCTTATCCAAATGCATCAAACAAATGCATACATAATTCACTCATCCGCGAATAGAGCGAAAACATTTTATCACGAGGTAGGGTTTTCCTGCAGAAAAGTACTTGGTTAAGGTGGTTCTATACTGTTCTCCCCAAGGCCAAAGGTTCCCAAGGTGCCCCTATTATGAGGACCTCTCAATCTTTCAGTTTTCGGACCATGGACGGAACTCCATGTCGACATCCTTAGACCAAAAGAAGAGAGTTATCATCTTGAGTTCGTGGTTTTCCGACAATGGGTTAGCCCCGTGTGCCAACAAGCCGGTCGAATATGCCACCCACTCCCTATAGGTAATCACTCTTGCCCCAGGGTATAGAGGAAATGTTGTGTGCAAGGATTTTGTGAACAATTGCATAAAGTAATCATACAGCAATTATCAAAGCCATACAATAAAACATGTTATAAATACAAGGAAGGGTAAAGGCAAATTTCAAATCTTTATTTTGTTTGAATTTATCCATCACTAAATGGGATCAACTCTCTAGCTTCCCCAGTGAAGTCGCCATCTGTCACCGTCGTCCGTTCCGATGTCTCGGGACATCTCAAACGTTTATGCGAGTGGTTGCGATATGATGGTTGGGACTCATGTTTTTTGTAAAGAATATGACCATTGCTTTTGATGTGCTCAACAACTGAACTAACCTCTACTAAAAGCAATGTTTTCATAAAAAAGGGTTCTATGGAGTCGCCACCAATATTTGTATGATAAACAATGGAAAAGGATAGAAAGGCGTTGATTTTAAGAAAAACCAAACTTGGTCATTATAACCAGAGTTAGGTAAGGGAGTTAGTTACGTGTGGGGAAGGTATTAGCACCCCTACAACGCCCCTTTCGGGTTCCCTATGACGGATTAATTCATAAAATAAAGATTAAGAGAAATTACGCTATTACTCTATTTTATTACACTATTAAAAATATATGTCTACATGATCCTATTTTCTACTGCACATAGGAAAGCAATAAATAAAGCAATAAAAGAGAAGAATAATGAAAAGAACCTCTGAAGCAAACTTTTATGGAAAATCTTCAACTCTGAGGATTCTTTTTGGCTATCCTTCCGCACTACAAGGACTCTCTTTTGGCTATCTTCAACTCTTATTGAATCATTTAAACGAAGATCTTGTTGATTTGATGAAGTCAAAATGAAGTCAAAGGCTATTCTATTGCAATCAAAGGTTACTTAGTTAAAAGGGTAGAGTGATTAGTGAGTCTGCATCTATACATAGGTATAATCATTCATATCTCTTTGCTGCATGCGGTTTCATCATTAAAAAGATTTTGCAAATGCCTCTAAAACGTGTTTAATCTGTTAAAAACAAAGTATTTTGTTAAATGGTTTTTAAGTAACTGTTTTAACTGATATTATATGATCTTTATCAGTTAAAATGTTCTTAACACTTTCGTAACAGGTTTTTAACTGATAGGTTTTTGAAATAATCGATTAAAACCTTTTAAAACATACACTAGAACTATTTTAAATGATATGTCTTCGAAATAATCGATTGTTTTCATTAAAAGAGTTTTTGAAAACCTTATGCCAGCATTTTAACTGATGTAGAATCGAAATAATCGATTAAAATGACTTAAGAGGTTTTGAAAAGTGTTATGGCAGAATTTTAATCGATACAAACTTGAAATAATCGATTAAAATAACTTGAAGTGTTTTGAAATATGTTACGTCAGTATTTTAATCGATGCAAATACGAATTAATCGATTAAAACAACTAAGAAATTTTTCCAAAGTGTTTTAATCAATTAAAATAAGTCTGTTATCAGTTAAAATGACTTAGAAAGTTTTATGAAACTTTTTGACAGAATTATAATCGATTAAAATGCGAATTAATCGATTAAAATAACTAAGGATTTTTTTCCAAAGTGTTTTAATCGATTAAAATAGATTGTTATCGATTAAAATCACTTAGAAAGTTTTATGAAATAATTTTGCAGTGTTTTAATTGATTAAAAGGAAAAATAATCGATTAAAAAAAATTAAAGGATTTTTTACAAAGTGTTTTAATTAATACAAACGTTGTCGTATCAGTTAAAACAAATCTGAAAAATGATCAAGAACATTTTAATAGATTAAAAGAAGTTTTAACAAATTAATTCAAGACTTTTAACAGATTAAAAGATTGTTTTAATTGATTAATTAAACCAGCAGGTTAAAAAATCTTCTATATAAACAGGATTGCTTGAGTCTTTTAAAACACACCTTTGAAAAATCAATCAAGCAATCTTAAGAGCTACTTTCAATAAAGAATCACGTAAGTTTTGTGGAGTTTTTCGAAGTTCTTTCTTGAGGGAAATTTTGCATTCTTTTGGTGAAGAAACTCATTCTGCAGAGCTGCATAAACCGGGTTTGAGTGTTTCAGTTTCTTCTCTTTGTGTTCTTTACTTTTCTTTACTATATTGTGGGTGTCTGGAAGTGTGGGCACTAGTTTCTGTGGCTGGAATTTGGCTGCAGGGTTGTTCAAGAACTAGAAGTTAGTTCTTGGTGAAGGTTTAGGTGCAAGGACTAGAATTTTGGTTCTTGTGGTAGATTGGGTGTGTGATTGGAATTGTAATCTGTCAAACATTCAATCTAGTGGAACTCAACTGGAATTTGGTTGGGAACTGGACGTAGCCCTGGGATTGGGTGAACCAGTATAAATATTGGTTGTATCTTTCTAAGACTTTCTCTCTTTAATTCTGTTGTTGCCTTTTACTTTGATTGTTTGTTCTGTTTGATTCAAGAATTGGTCAGAACTCTTAATCTTTGAAATAGATAATCTATAATTTGCGAAAATCTTTCAAAGATCAATTCACCCCCCCCTCTTGATCTCAGCCTCCTTTTCTAACAGTGCTCGCCCCGAGGAGTAATCTCTAATAGTCATTGGGTTTACATCCCTTAAAATTGGAAGAAGAACACCTAATGACTAAAGTCGCTCTCGACACTTGGACCCCTCCTCTACGGAAGATTGGACTCGAGGTGCGGAGGGGGGTGTTAAACATACAAGGATATGAAACTTGTAGATTTTGATGATGATTCAAGAACAAAGGACTTAGATATTTGAAGACTTGTAATCTTATGTAATAACTCTGTTTCTATGTTTTTGAGTCTGTAATATTAGAGTCCAAGATATCCAGCACATAGACCATCCTTTAAAAGCTCTAAAAACTCATTTTTATCAAAAATACACTGTGATAATCGATTATCACTCAAGATAATCGATTATTACAGCAAGAAAATTGTTTTAAGGAAAATCTCTCTGTGATAATCGATTATCACTCAGGATAATCGATTACCATAGGCAAATAATCGATTATTTGGCCAGGTAATCGATTATCCTAGTCCAGTTTTGTTCCTCTACGAAAATGGCTTTGGAATAATCGATTATCACTCAAGATAATCGATTGTTTACGTCTATTATGTGTTTTGAAATTCAAATTTGGACCAATTTACGAAAACCCTATTCCCAATTCTTCTATTTTCGAAAATCACCATTTCCCAGACCCTATTCTCTCTACTTAAGGCTCTCTAAGGCTCTCTGCAAATTAACAAACCTTTTTCATACAAAAGTTAGAGTTGTGACTGCAAGAATTTTCTATAGGGAAGAAAAAGGGGCTTTTGAAAACCTAGTGTGGGCTAGAAGCGATAAGAATCACTGAGTGGGTTTCTTGGTGGATTGTGTGTTATGCCGTCTCTAGGAAAAGTTGTTCTTCATCCTTTGTGGATTCAAAGGAGATGTTCATCTCTTGTGTGACTCAAGAGAGGTGTTTTCTATTCCTTATCTTTTCAATTTGTAATCTGTTTGTAAACTGTGATTATAGGGACAACGTTAATCCTCTTTTTGAGTGATTAGCAACTGGACATAGGGTCTTTTGATCCGAACCAGTATAAATCAACTGTGTAATCTTCTTTCCCTTATCTATTTACTTTACAACGCATTTTAATCGGTGAAATTTGGGAAAAATTTTAAAACCCTAATTTTTGTTTAAGAAACCAATTCACCCCCCTCTTGGTTTTTGTCTATAAACGCAAACATTCTGTTGCGCGATTCTAACAAGTGGTATCAGAGCTTACTTTAATAGTCATTCAAATTTCGAAAATGGCCAGACAAAATCAAACATTTGCCGAGGGTGCTTCTATCAATAGACCCCCACTTTTTGCGGGGCAAAATTATCCTTTTTGGAAGGTTAGAATGCAAATATTTTTGGAGTCTATTGATAGGGGTGTATGGGATGCAATTTAAAACGGTCCTTTTATTCCTAAAATTATTGAAAACGGAGAAGAGGTACCAAAACCATTTTCTAGATGGTCGGCTGAAGAAAATAGAAAAGCCCAATATGATGTTAGGGCTAGAAATATAATTTCATGTGCTTTAACCCTTGATGAGTTTTACAGAATATCCATTTGCAAGAGTGCTCAAGAAATGTGGGAAATGCTAAGAGTAACCCACAAAGGTACTGATGACGTTAAAAGAGCAAGGAAGAACTCACTAATTCAAGAATATGAGATGTTCCGGATGCAACAAGGAGAAACGATTTTTGACGTTCAAAAGCGTTTCACACATATTATGAACCATCTCACAGGACTAGGTAAGATTTTTGATATTGATGAGTTAAATGTAAAAATTCTCAAATCTTTGGATAGGAAATGGCAACCAAAGGTGACGGCCATCACGGAGTCACAAAATCTTGCTACCATGTCTATGGCGGCGCTTTTTGGAAAGCTAAGAGAACATGAACTTGAACTCGGAAGGCTAAACGATGAAGAAGGCCAACACGAAAAGAGAAACCTTGCCTTCAAAACTGAAATTTCTAAGAGTAAGAACAAGAAGGAGGAAGAAGACTCAGAAAATGAAGATGATGAAAATTTGAGTCTCATAATCAAGAAATTTACAAATTTCATGAAAGCCAAAGGGAAGCAACCCTTCAAAGGTAAGGGAAAGGTAAAAGAAAGTACTTCCTTAAATTTTAAATGTTACGGTTGTGGTGAAACACGACATGTAAAAACCGATTGTCCAAACAAGAAAAATGAAGATCATAAAGGGAAGAAATTCTTCAAAAAGAAAGCCTACATTGCTTGAGATGATAGTGACTCAAGTTCGAAGTCAAGTGATTCAGAAATTGAAGCAAACATTTGCTTGATGGCAAATGACAACATCTCTTCCGATTATGAGGTTAGTGATTCTGATTCTTCCTCAAGTGATGATGAAAATGATTATGATGCTTTACAAAATGCACATGAAGAATTATTTACTGCTTTTAAAGACTTGGAAAATGAATATAAATCTGTGAAAAAGTGTTTGAATAAATCAGAAAAAGAGGTGGAATCCTTGAAAACGATAATTGCATGTTTAGAAGAAAAAGACAATAAAGAAATAGCATGTGCATCATGTAAAGAGTATGAATATGATATTGATATACTTAGCCACTTGCTTGATAAAGCTAAGAAAGAATTAAGTGATAGTTATAAGGATAAGGTTATTGTTCAAAATAGATAAAACTGTCATGTTCCATTGAAAAAGCCTAAAAATAAAAATAGAAGAGTATGGGTTGAAAAAGGAACTAAAACTTCAAAAGTTAAAAATGTATCATTTTCAAATATTACATCTAATGCATGCTTTTATTGTATGAAACATGGTCATACTTCAAATAGGTGTAGAATTAAGCATTTTGGTGTTCCTAAAGGAAAATATGTTTGAGTTCCTATAGTGAAATGATTTAATTGTCTCTAACCCCAAGGACCCAAAAGTTATGGGGACCTAAGATTATTATGTTCTTGTTTTGTAGGAAACTTCCAAATCCAAGAAGTCTATGTGGTATCTTGACAGTGGATGTTCAAGACTTATGACCGGAGACAAAACAAAATTTGTGAGTTTCAAAGCAAAAGAACAAGGATATGTAACTTATGGGGACAACAACAAAGGAAGAATCCTTGGAACTGGAAACATTGGTGGTGCAAATACTTTGGAGATAAAGGATGTGCTTCTTGTTGATGGGCTAAAGCATAATCTCCTAAGTATAAGTCAACTTTGTGATAACGGATTTAAGGTAATTTTTGAAAGTAAGTTTTGCACCATTCATTTAAAGGTTTCTGAAAATATAGCATTAAAAGGCATTAGGAATAATAATATCTATTTGATTGATTTGGATTGTGTATCTAACACTAGTATAACATGCTTAGTTGCTAAGGAAGAAAATTCATGGTTATGACATAAGAGAGCGGCTCATATAAACATGCATCAATTAAACAAACTAATATCAAAGGACTTAAATCTAAGAATGTTATTTCCACATCAAAACCTTTAGAACTTTTACATTTAGATTTATTTGGTCCATCTAGGATAAAAAGTTTTGGTGGAAATTACTATGCTCTTGTAATTGTTGATGATTTCTTTAGATACACTTGGACATTTTTCTTAACTTTAAAGAGTGAAGCTTTTAAGGTCTTTAGGAAGTTTGGCAAGAAAATTCAAAATGAGAAAGACTTAAGAATTAAGGTGTTAAGAAGTGACCATGGTGGAGAATTTCAAAATGAATACTTTAAAAAATATTGTGAAGAAAATGGTATTTGACATAATTTTTCTGCACCTACAACTCCCCAACAAAATGGTGTAGTAGAAAGGAAAAATAGGTCACTAGAGGAACTTGCTAGAACAATGTTAAATGAATCAAATGTTCCTAAATATTTTTGGGCTGATGCTGTAAGTACTACATATTATGTATTGAATAGGATGCTTATTAGGTCAATCATAAAATTAACTCCTTATGAATTGTTAAATGGTACGAAGCCTAATGTTTCTCATTTGAAAATATTTGGATGTAAATGCTTTGTTTTAAATAATGACAAAGATAACTTAAGAAAATTTGACTCAAAAGCCGATGAGGCCATTTTCTTAGGTTATTCACTAACTAGCAAAGCATATAGAGTTTTCAATAGAAGAACTTTGAATATTGAAGAATCTGTACATGTTACCTTTGATGAAATTGTAGAACTTGAGGGAAATCCTCTTGAGTCAAATAAAGAATTTGTAGGTGATGATGAGTACATAAGAGAAGCCCTAGAAGAAATGTACTTAAATGAGAATGAGTCATCTCAACCAACTAAATTGGCAAAAGAGTGGCAATCACCAAGAGGACTTTCAATGGAGAATATAATTGGTGATATTTCAAAAGGGGTAATAACTAGAAATATGACAAATTTCTGTATGTCTATAGCTTTTGTTTCACAGATTGAACCCAAAAGTGTTGAGGAAGCTCTTAAAGATGACCAATGGTGCATAGCAATGCAAGAAGAACTTAATCAATTTGAAAGAAATCAAGTCTGGGAATTAATTCCAAGAGAAGAATCTCATCAAGTGATTGGAACAAAATGGGTGTAGAAACAAACTTGATGAAGATGGAAATATAACAAAGAACAAAGCCAGACTTGTTGCCAAAGGTTACTGTCAAGAGGAAGGTATTGATTATGATGAAACTTAAGCTCCTGTTACCAGGTTAGAGGCTATACATCTACTTCTTGCTTATGCCTCATTGATGAAATTTAAACTTTACTAAATGGATCTTAAAAGTGCATTTTTTAATGGGTTTATCAAAGAGGAAGTATATGTGGAACAACCCCCTGGATTTGAAGATTTTAAATATCTCAATCACATTTTTAAATTGAAGAAAGCTTTATATGGATTGAAACAAGCTCCTAGGTCTTGGTATGAAAGATTAAGTAGTTTTTTAATTTCAATTGACTTTTCTAGAGGAAAATTTGATTCCACCCTGTTTATTAAGAAGGTTAAGGAACATATTTTGTTAGTTAAAGTATATGTTGATGATATTATTTTTGGATCAAGTGATAATTCCTTGTGTAAAGGATTTGCTAAGATTATGTAGGGTGAATTTGAAATGTCAATGATGGGAGAATTAACATTCTTTCTTGGACTTCAAATTATGTAATTTAAAGATGGCACCTTTGTGTCTCAAACCAAATATTGCAAAGAGATTCTCAAGAAATTTGGAATGGACATGTCGCCGCCGTCCCTTTCCGACGTTCGGAGGACGTCTCGAAACGTTTATGCGAGCGGTCGCAAAAAGATGGTTTAGACTCGCGTATTTGTTTTAAAATATATATAGATTTTCGAAAAAGGGTTCTTATGGAGTCGCCACCAATATTTTGACCAGAAACATTGGAAAAGGAAAAAAGAAAGAAAGGCGTTGATTTTATAAGATAAACAACTTGGCCGTTATAACCAGAGTTGGGTAAGGGAGTTAGTTACGTGTGGGGAAGGTGTTAGCACCCCACAACGCCCCTTTCGGGTTCCCTATGACAGATTAATTTGTTTAAAGAAAAGACTTTGAGAAATTACGCGATTACCCTATTTTATTGCATAATATTGAAATGACTATCTACATAATTTTATATAAATAAAGCTAAATAAAGCAATAAAAGAGATATTAAAATGACTATCTACATGATTCTATTCTACATGACATAATAAATCTAAATAAAACAATAAAACAATAAATAAAACAATAAAAGAGAAGGGAATTGAAAAGAACCTCCAGTAGCAAGCTTTATATTGAGAATCTCGAAGCTGTGAGGATGCGTTTTGGCAACCCCTCTCTCTACACTTGTCTCTCCTCACCAATACAAGATTGACTCCACTAAAAATTTAAAGAAGAATCAAATGTCGGAATATAATTCCTTAACCGATTGTTACCTATTTAAGGCAATCGGAAAGATCATTCGAGGAGGGAGAGAAGTAGATAAGTGCTCTAAAGTGTTTCGAGCTCTACGGAGTGTACGTGGTGTCAAAAAGTGGCAAATGAGCCTCCTATTTATAGTTTTTCGCAGCTGGCGCACTTTGGGACGGCCGTCCGGGTTGGGACGGTCGTCCGGACTCGGGATGGCCGTCCCAAATGGCAAAATTACACGGAGCGGGACCCCGGGAAGGCCGGGACGGCCGTCCCACTTAAAATGGGTTTGGGACGGCCGTCCCACATACGGGACGCGCGTCCCAACTGTAAAATAGCGGTTGGGACGGCCGTCCCACTTCGGGACCGTGGTCTCGGCCTGTTTTGTCCGGTTTTCGTGTTCGGGACCCGGGAAGCTTTCCTTTCCTTTTTCGGACATAGATTGATGCCGAGGTGTGTCCGTTGAAGCTTTATCTTCATATAGGGAGTCTTCTTGGCCTCCAATAAGATGTCGGGCGAGCTTTGTCTTTGTGTAGGAAGTCTCTTTTGGCTTTTATTGTGCGAGTGAGTGAACTCCGTCTTTTGTTGTGGGAGGTCCTTCTCGTTTTGGGAAGCCGGATGAACTCCATCTTCGGGTGAAGTTCCTCTAGCTTTTATTTTGAGAGGCCGGGCAAAATTAGGGGTCTACAGCTGCCCCCCCTTCGCCTGCCTAACTAATTCGTCGGTTTTTAATATGCCGACAAAATTATTTGGTAGGGGAAGGAGTTAATCCTTTTGCCCGGTTATCCTTCGGATGCTTGCTCCTTGTTGATCCTCCGGATGGTAAATATTTTGATAGGTACCAACCCCTATCTGGTGTTTTGACGAGTACGAACCCCCTGTCATGGTAGACCCCCTTACGTAAGGCCCGATGAGTACACACCCCCATCGGTGTTTTGACGAGTATGAACCCTGCATGCGGTATGAGTCCGCATTTCTTTGGACTCTAATGGTTTTTACACCCCCATCGGGTGCGAACACGTATCTTGACAAGGCTCTATTGTGCGAGTACGCATTTTGACGGACTCTAATGGTTTTTACACCCCCACTGGGTGCGAACACGCATCTTGACAAGGCCCTATTGTGCGAGTCCGCATCTTGACGGACTCTAATGGTTTTTACACCCCACTGGGTGCGAACCCGCATCTTGACAAGGTTCTATTGTGCGAGTCCGCATATTGATGGACTCTAATGGTTTTTACACCCCCACTGGGTGCGAACACTGCATCTTGACAAGGCTCTAGTGTATTTTTTCACCCCACTCGGATGTGAACTCTGAATCTTGGTAAGGTTCTAGTGTATTTTTTCACCCCACGGATGTGAACACTGAATCTTGCTAAGGTTCTAGTGTATTTTTTCACCCCACGGATGTGAACTCTGAATCTTGCTAAGGTTCTAGTGTATTTTTTCACCCCACCGGATGTGAACCTGAATCTTGCTAAGGTTCTAGTGTATTTTTTCACCCCACCGGGTGTGAACCTATATCTTGGTAAGGTTCTAGTGTATTTTTTCACCCCACCGGATGTGAACCTGAATCTTGCTCAAGTTCTATTGTCGGCGGCTCACTTGTTTTTTATCATGCGCCTATGGGGAGTAATTTGATTTTGACTTTTCTTGTTTTAGTCATCCGGCTTTTACCGGGGAGTTTCTGTTAGTTGCCTCTTTTTAGGCGGGAATCTTCTGGGGATTTTGAATCCTCTTATTGATTGTGCCTCTTGATTAGGCGAAGATCTACTTGGGGATTTTATTGTGCCTCTTGATTAGGCGAGAATCCACTGGGGATTTGTTGATTTTTTTATTGTGCCTCTTGATTAGGCGGGTGCTTCAATAGTGGTGAAGGCTTTTTACTTGTTGTTTTTTCACCTCTGAATAGGCTGATGTTCTTCTTGAGGATATTTGTTCTTGATAATACCTCTGAGTAGGTAGATGTTTTTTTAAAGCTTTGTGCTTGTATTACCTCTTATAGGTAGATTTCCGCTTCTTGGAGATATCGGCTCTTTGCTTGTTTACGAGTAAGCATAGGCATTCTTGGGAGTGAAGGTTTTGTACTTCGCTGGGGATATTCATATTGGGTGCTTAACTCCTTGTGGATTTGTAATTTGTAATTTGCCTTTGCGGTTAGGCTTACTGGGGAGAAAAATTTCTTTTTGGTGATCCACCGAGGGGTTGATTTGCCTTCCTGCGGATGGAATTTTCTCATTTTCTTCTTTTATAGATTTTTCTTGATGTGCTCTTCTTGGGGATTTTCTTTCGGTTTTTTCTTGCGGTGGCCTTTGTTAGAGGATGAAAGGCTTTTCTCTTCTTTCTTTTTGTTGCCCCCGGTGATGTGGGGGATTTTGACTCTGTTTTTCTTTGATGGACTCCTCGAGGCGGCGACTCTCTAATGAGTGTGCTTGATGACTCATGCGGTGATGTCTTCGAGTCGTGAGGTAATCTTTTTGTTTTGCCTCTGGAATAGGCAAGGATCAGCTTGGGGATAATTGAGCTTTTCCATTGGCTTTTTTTTTTTTTTTTTTTTTTTTTTTACCTTCGTTTTTTGGTGTAGAAGGTTGATGGTTAGAGCTAGCTTTCTTGGAGCTCCTTATTTTGTTGAAGATAATTTTGATTCCGCCTTTTATTTTTGCGACTTAGTTTTCATCGCGAGCTATTTTGAAATCTGGCTTTTTAGTAAATCATGTGTGCCTTTTATTTTATACACATGGGCTTTTTTATTGCGAAGTGTAAAACAGAAATAACGAGTTTTATTTATTACTGCTTTTTGTTTGCGTACATTCAAGCTTCTCCCTTTTTTTTTCTTCGGAATACTAAAAAACTATAGAAAGACTCTTCCTAATCATCCGCCTCTGGACTGGAGTGGGCGGATGGTGCGAGTGAGGAAGCGGCGGAGTAGGCGGCAGCTGGAACCTCGCTTAGGTGCGGACCGGAGCTTTCTATCGGCGGTCCGATCTGTCTTGCCTAACATTCGGTGGCTGAGCTAGCTGGCGTATAGGCTGGAACTCTCCTTCCATATAGGCATGCTCCTCGTCTAAGCGTCGGTATAAGCCGGAGAAGTCGGATCACGTGATTGTTGCTTGGGACTACGAAGTGGTAGGGATATCTTGCGGCGTATTGAAATCGCGCATATCCCACGAAATCGAGATGATAGGGTTTAGGATGAAACCTGATCCTTCTCTGCTGAGGATACTCATGTTCGTCGGCACTCCTCCGTTGATAGGCTGCGGTCGAAGTTCGGTGGGATATCTTCTCCGTCTGTGCATCCCCGGTATTCGGCAAGAGGGGTAAGGAAGGGAGCCACCATGATCGCTCCGCTGGTCCTCGAGTACCGCATTCCTTTACGACCTTCGGGAATGCGTATCCTGGGTTGCATCGGTGTCCACGATGCATGCGGTAAATTATAAAAAGATCGGCCAGCGTGACCTTCCCTTGGCTCTCTTTCCTGCTGTGAATGGTCCTAGCAAGTAACTTGTGGCATATGCGAAGAGGGGATTGAAGGCTGCACCCTTCGAGATGAGATGGGAGATTGATAGCTCCGGTAATGTCCTTCCACATGCTGGTGGTGGTGAGAACGGTAGGTTTCTCCGGATATGCGGACCGATATTCGGTGTTCTCGTATCGGCTCGCTGGCAAAATCCCAAGATGACATTGAAGTCATCCAAGGCGGTGGTCCGATAGGCTCCATCCATCCGGTAGGAGACGGCTTGTGTTGGTGGCACCCCGGGAGTGGCGGATGGCATTTCCATCATGTTGACGAGGCGAGAAACTCCATCGTAGCGGTGCGATGGATCCGAGTGGGCGGCTCGCGAAGTAGGAAGTCCCATCCTATGTTGTGGATGAACCTCCTAACGTCTTGTTCCCGGCCGAATGTAGCTAGGATCCCGAAGTCTAGTCGCGACATCGGATACCGGGCAAATTGCTAGATATTTGCCGGTCTTTGTTGGTGTGCTTACGCCATCATCATATTGGTGGCGGGAGCTCTTCTAGCGGCGAGTCCTAGTGCGTTTTCTTACGGACGAGGCTTCTCAGGTGCTCCATTGTAGGTAATACTTACTTAAGAATGCTAGAAATGTGTAGAAAGGGAGAAGAAGCAAGATAGAAAGCTTGGAATGAGGTGCAGAAGCTCAAATCCGCGCCCGCATATATAGGCGCGCAGGGGAGTTTGGGACGGCCGTGCGGGTTGGGACGGCCGTCCCAAATGGCAAAAATGGGCATCTTTGGGACCCCCTCACGGGACGCACGTCCCAAACGTAAAATGGCACTTGGGACGGCCGTCTGGACTTTGGGACGGCCGTCCCAAGCTTCTTAAGTGGGTTTTTGCTTTTTTTGAGTTAATTTTCGTGTTTTTTGTTGAAATTGAAGATAGGATTCCCTTCATCTATGCTTTAATGCATGTAATGCTTCATGATATGCATCCTAGGATCTATTTCATTTAATATTTCGAGAGTTTTAACCGATGTGCTTTGACTTTGGGCGCATTCTTGGTGTTGTGCCTTAACATCGTCCTGTTTCTTGGATAACAAGCTTAGCTGTACTAATTTACCGTCTTGGAATTTCCTTTGCTATGGTCGAAGAGCAATCTTCCGTTCGTAGAGCAACTGCCATGTCAATGCCCTCCTTCCTTTCCTTAGGGATTTCAACCTTCCTATTGATCACTATGTTATCACATTCCCCTTTATTACTTGAATGCTTTAGTGAAATGGTCAAGAGAAGAGAAGGAAAAGGATTTATTGCAAAGGTTTGTGTTTTAGAGTGATATTTTTGTAATGAAGGTTTTTGTAAGAATGGCTGGCCAGGGTTGGTTCGGTGTTTAGGCTAGTTTAGACAAAACGTTTTGCTCTTATAACGTGGCGTCGTTGTTTACTTGATTTATGGCGCTTTTTTGTGGTTGACTAACTTCCCTAGGCCGCCCTTTCGGGTTTTCGAGTCTAGGATGTTGTGCTTATGTCTCGATTTTTGTCTAGGTTTCCTTTTTGTATTTATTTATTTATTTATTTTATTTTTTTTGGGAATACCTAGCGGACTTTTAATAACCCTAACTTTTGCCCAGGCTACCCTTTATTATTGTTCGGGTCTCTGCTAGGGTTTACCCTAATTTTTGCGCAGCCCCCTTTGTGGGTTTCTGCTAGGGTATTTTGCCCTTTTATTTTCTTGTCTTGGTCTTTGACCTTGACGGGCTTTCTTTTTTGTATGCGTATATATTTTTTGCACAACATTTGTCAAAACTTGATTTTATCAAGATGAATTTTATATGTGTTTCTAGTTAATCAATTTATTTTGACTTTGCTTTGCGACGCTTTACTTATTTGGACTCATTTGGAACAAAACATTTATCTAAACTTTGTTTATTAAAATGGGGTATAGATACATTTAGCAAGAAAAGAAGCAGATAGTAAGAATAGCATTCTTTTGTAATTTCAGGGAAATGTGTGCCCTAAAGATGCTCGGGGGACGGGCAAACCCCGAGGAGTGATCTCTAATAGTCATTAGATTTACATCCCTTAGAATCGGAAGACGGACACTTAATGACTAACGCTACCCTTTGCGCTAGTACCCCTCCTTTTCGGAATACCATCTTCGAGGGGTAAAACTTCCCTGTTCTTCGTATGGTTTGATCTTTTGTAGGGTCATACCCTAATCCATACTTTAACGGATTATCTTTGAAATCTGGTGGCTCTCTTATTCCTTGAGCGTTCTTTCCAAGCCCCTGTCCTGGGCGATATTCATATCTTTTCATCATCTGGGCCACCTTCATGCTACTAGGGAGTCTTTCGGTATTGGCAATTTCGAGTGCTTGAAAAGATGTTTCAAGAGCCTCTTCAGCCGCATCCACATATGGTTGGATAGATGGTTTGCTTATTAGAAAGTCTTCTTCGAGCTTGAACTATGACCAGTTTATCATTTGTCACAAACTTGACTTTACGGTGGAGCGTTGAAGGTATTGCCTTAGCGCTATGAATCCAAGGTCTACCAAGGAGACAAGCTGTATCGTTGGTGTGATATCCATCACGTGGAAGTCTATGTTGAAAATAGTAGGTCCGATTTGGATTGGCGAGACTAATCTCTCCTACTACTTCACGTCTTGATCCGTCAAAGGCTCGAACTATTGTATTACTCGGGCGTATGTGGGTTTCTTGCATTATTATCTTGTCGAGTGTACTTTTGGGCATAACGTTTAAGGATGACCCATTATCCACAAGAACTTTGGAAATGAGATATTCCTTGCATTTAACGGAAATATGCAAGGGCTTGTTGTGATTGGACCCTTCTAAAGGGAGTTCTTCATTTGTGAAAGTAAGGTGATTATTAGGCTGTGATATTACCGATAATTCCTTCAAACTTGTCTTGGGATATTGCATGTGGAACGAATGATTCATTTAAAACTTTTAATAGTGCGCTTCGATGCGGTTCCGAACTCATGATGAGTGATAACAAAGTTATCTTTCTTTGGAGTACGATTGAGTTGATCAATAATAGAGTACTCACTTTGTCTTATGTACTTGGAGTAGCTCATCTGTCTCCTCCTTGGATTCCTTTTCTTCTTCGGCCTTATTTTTTGCCTTCTCTTTAGGAGTATTATCTTGAATTTCCTTGGGGGAATATATTCTTCCACTTCTTGTCATGCCCCCAATACAGGCTATGTTGGAGATGTCTTGATTGGCTGGTGATTCTTCGAGTATCTCCAAGGTACAACTTTATTTGATTTATAAGGGAAAGGACGCGGTACAAATAAGCGTAAAGGCGTTATTGTTTCTTCCCTTTTATTGATTGGAATGATTAACGGTGCTTGTTTGTTATCCTCTTTGGATTTATTGACCGTTGTAGAAATTTTGATGACGAAAGGCTTCTTTTCCATTTTTACGGTTCGTGGAAAGCACATCGGTTAATCCTTTCTTTTTATTATCTTTATTTATTAAAATGAGGAGGGATATGTGAATGTATGCAATTTATGAATGCAATAGACAATTTAAGGGAAAAAATCTTTTTATTAGAAAGTGTAAATCCTTCTATACAATGCTTTGAAGCAAATGCTGACAAAAGCGAAAAAGCTTGAAGAATCCTATAGGTAAATTAGGCTTTCTTCGTAATTCGTCTTCAGCTGTTATCACGTGATTTCTGAGTGTCTTGATTTGCTCAGATACCACCGGCTCATATCTTCATTATATCAATGAGCCTCTTTTATCTTCTCTTCTTGATGAACGATTAAGGCATGCTGCTGATCAGACTTCTCTATCATTCGGTCCTTTTCACGGAGTAGTTGATCGTATTGAGCTAATCCATCTTTTTCTTTTTCACGTAACTCCTCTAGGTCTTTTCTGTATTTTTCAGCGGTTTCCCACCATTTTTGTGCTTCGACCAGAGTATTCGCTAGGTCATTACTGTATTAGCTTGATCGTTCTTGCACGTTACGCAAGCGTGTTCTCAAGGTGTGTTATTTCATCGTTCATGTCCCGGAATAGACCATCTTGCTCAAGCCTTGGCATTTTCAATGCTTGTCTAGCTTCTTCTTGGTAGTCAGCATAATCATTCTTGAGAAGCTCTATCTCATGGTCCTTCTTTTTACATTGTCTTTTTAGACCATCTATTATAAGGGTTGTTTCTTGCTCTTTTCCTTCGAAGCTTCTTAGCTGAGCTTCCATGACTTCAACCTTTTTATTTAAGGCATTGACTTGTAATTGCAGCTCTTCATTCACTAAAGTTGTAGTGATTGTAACAGATGGTTGGGGTATCCCTCTATTTTTCCTCCATTCCTCGTATTCGCGGGATGTAGATACCTGAGCCTTTCCGAGTTCTTTATCCCCCATGTAGACTGGTCTTTCCCATGCTTTCCGGACAATAGATATTTCATCAAAGCTATGGGAATAGTGGCATAGACTTAGTTCTCTGAGCTCTTCTTGAGTTGGCGCAGTCTGAGTTCTCATAAGTTGTCTCATAGCCATTTTAGGAGAGTAGGTTGTACAACCTCTGAGACCTAGAAGTGGTATGCTCAGGTAATCTCCGCATCGTACCAGAATATAACCGGGTTGGAACCAAGGGCAAACCCAAGATACATGCTCTATGCTCCAATTTTCTAACTCGGCTTTCCACTCTAAAGCTTGACGATGTTGAAGAGGGATTTTTGAGAAACTTCTTAAAGGGTCGGGAAATACGCCCATGTGGCTTGAGGCGTAAAAGTGAGTAACACCCCATACATATAGCAGTGAAGTACAACATCTGAGTGTTTTTCCCTGTCTCTGTCGGCAAAATTCTATAGAAAGCAAGGTATCAGCAAGGATTGCAGGTATAGGACTCTTTGAATATATATCCCAGGCAAAGAATGCGTCCATTGCAGCATGATCCACGATGTTCGCATGGAATGGGAATAATACGATTCCGAATATTGCTAATGCTAGAGTCTTGTTGAATGTAGACCAGTCCTTCTTTTCGGCTAAAGAGACTAAGTGGTCTTCTATTATAGCCATTTTCCAACCTCGATATTCCCTTTTCCCTCTAGGGTGGATTGATGAGGAGGCGATCGTATAATAGTAGCAACCTTACTCACGGCCGTATGTTCTCCTGAGCAGACATAAACCCCAACTGACTGAGGCCATCTAACCATGAGTTCGTATTCTTCTAAGGTTGGTACCAAGTCAAACTGCGAGAATTCGAAGCAGTGTAAATCGGAATTCCAGAAGTGGACCAATGCTCTAACAAATATTGGATCAATGCTGATTTTCAGGAGGTCAAGAATTCTTCCGTAAGACTTCTCAAAGTTAGCATAGACCTCCGCGGCATATATGTACACAAATGCCTTAACTTCTCCACACGGCATAGAAGGATTCCCACTTTCTTTAAGCTGTCTATTCTTGGATCCCTCCATTGTCGACAGAAATGAAAATGCATGATATGAGGATGAGTTTTTGTAAATGCGTGTATGCAAGTGTTTGTTTTTCTAAGTATTATCATGTTTTGTTCCTAATATGATTCATGGTAGTACTTGGGTTTTTCTCGAAAAGAAAACTTATCTATATGAATATTTATGGATTTTGATGAAGAGAGTCCTATTTTCTTCCTTTTTTATTTTTGATGAAGAAAAGGTGATGAGACTTTTATTAATAATTTTTTTTATTTTATAATAAAGGTATTTTTATGATTTTAACTTGTTTTTTCATTTTTTGTTGTTGTATGATTACCCTATGCTAATGCATCAATACAAGTGCAGCAAACGTATGTACACACAATTCATACATCCACGAGCGAGCCACGCTTATTTAATCACGAGGTAGGGTTTTCCTGCAGAAACGTGCTTGGTTTAGGTGGTTCTAGCTGTTCTCACCAGGCCAAAGGTCCCCAAGGTGCCCCCATTATAGGGACCTCTCAATCTCTCAATCTTCGGGTCATGCACGGAACTCCGTGGCAACACCCTTAGATCAAAAGAAGAGAGTTATCACCTTGAGTTGGTGGTTTTCCGACAACGGTAGTAGCCCCGTGTGCCAACTAACCGATCGTATCTGCCACCCACTCCCTATAGATATTCACTCTTGTCCCCGGGTATAGAGGGACTGTTGTGTGCAAGGGTTTTTGTGTGCAATTTATATTTCAAACAATTCATACAGCAGTTATTTAAAGCCATACAATAAAAAACATACAGAAGGGTAAAGGCGTAATTTCAAATCTTTACTTAGTTTGAATTTATCTGTCACTAAATGGGATCAACTCTCTAGCTTCCCTAGTGGAGTCGCCTTCTGTCGCCGCCGTCCCTTTCCGACGTCCGGAGGACGTCTCGAAACGTTTATGCGAGCGGTCGCGAAAAGATGGTTTAGACTCGCGTATTTGTTTTAAAATATATATAGATTTTCGAAAAAGGGTTCTTATGGAGTCGCCACCAATATTTTGACCAGAAACATTGGAAAAGGAAAAAAGAAAGAAAGGCGTTGATTTTATAAGATAAACAACTTGGCCGTTATAACCAGAGTTGGGTAAGGGAGTTAGTTACGTGTGGGGAAGGTGTTAGCACCCCACAACGCCCCTTTCGGGTTCCCTATGACAGATTAATTCGTTTAAAGAAAAGACTTTGAGAAATTACGCGATTACCCTATTTTATTGCATAATATTGAAATGACTATCTACATAATTTTATATAAATAAAGCTAAATAAAGCAATAAAAGAGATATTAAAATGACTATCTACATGATTCTATTCTACATGACATAATAAATCTAAATAAAACAATAAAACAATAAATAAAACAATAAAAGAGAAGGGAATTGAAAAGAACCTCCGTAGCAAGCTTTATATTGAGAATCTCGAAGCTGTGAGGATGCGTTTTGGCAACCCCTCTCTCTACACTGTCTCTCCTCACCAATACAAGATTGACTCCACTAAAAATTTAAAGAAGAATCAAATGCCGGAATATAATTCCTTAACCGATTGTTACCTATTTAAGGCAATCGGAAAGATCATTCGAGGGAGGGAGAGAAGTAGATAAGTGCTCTAAAGTGTTTCGAGCTCTCGGAGTGTACGTGGTGTCAAAAAGTGGCAAATGAGCCTCCTATTTATAGTTTTTCGCAGCTGGCGCACTTTGGGACGGCCGTGCGGGTTGGGACGGCCGTCCGGACTGGGATGGCCGTCCCAAATGGCAAAATTACACGGAGCGGGACCCCGGGAAGGCCGGGACGGCCGTCCCACTTAAAATGGGTTTGGGACGGCCGTCCCACATACGGGACGCGCGTCCCAACTGTAAAATAGCAGTTGGGACGGCCGTCCCACTTCTGGGACCGTGGTCTCGGCCTATTTTGTCCAGTTTTCGTGTTCTGGGACCCCGGGAAGCTTTCCTTTCCTTTTTCGGACATAGATTGATGCCGAGGTGTGTCCGTTGAAGCTTTATCTTCATATAGGGAGTCTTCTTGGCCTCCAATAAGATGTCGGGCGAGCTTTGTCTTTGTGTAGGAAGTCTCTTTTGGCTTTTATTGTGCGAGTGAGTGAACTCCGTCTTTTGTTGTGGGAGGTCCTTCTCGTTTTGGGAAGCCGGATGAACTCCATCTTCGGGTGAAGTTCCTCTAGCTTTTATTTTGAGAGGCCGGGCAAAATTAGGGGTCTACAGGACACTTCAAAGGAAGCTAACACGCCCATGGGAACATCATGCTATTTAGACAACGATGAATAAGGTTTGGAAATAAATCAATCTATGTATAGAGGTATGATAGGTTCACTATTATACTTAACTGCAAGTAGACCTGATATTATGCATTTTGTTTGTGTGTGTGCTAGATTTCAAGCATGTCCAAAAGAATCTCATTTAACTGCAGTAAAACGAATCTTAAAATATTTAAAAGCAACTACAGGATTTGGATTATGGTATCCATCTGAAACTTCTCCTAGTTTAATAGGTTATTCTGATGTTGATTATGGTGGATGTAAAATAGATAGAAAGAGTACTAGTGGAACATGTCATATGTTAGGATTTGTAGACCCCTAATTTTGCCCGGCCTCTCAAATAAAAGCTAGGGGAATTTCACACAAAGACAAAGTTCACCCGGCTTCCCAAATAAAAGAAAAGAAGACTTCTCGCAATAAGACGGAGGTCACCCATCTACACAATAAAGGCAAAGGAGACTTCCTACACAGAGATAAAACTCGCCCGGCACTTTAATGAAGGCCAATAAGACTTCCTACATGAAGATAAAGCTTCAACGGACACACATCGGCATCAATCTACGTTCGAAAAAGGAAAGGAAAGCTTCCCAGGGGTCCCAGAACGTGAAAACTGGACTAAACAGGCCGAGACCACCGTCCCAGAGTTGGGACGTCCGTCCCAACTGTCATTATGCAAGTGGGACGCGCGTCCCAAACTTGGGACGGCCGTCCCAAACCTTAGGGGGTCCCAGCCTGTGTTAAATTGCATTTGGGACGGCCATCCCAACCCAGACTGGCCGTCCCAGATTGGCACAACATGGAAAACGCGTTTGGGACGGCCGTCCCAACCCAGACGGCCATCCCAAAGTTACAGGCGAAAAATGGCTATAAATAGGAGCCTCATTTTGTCATCCAACACACCTCACACCTCAGACAACTCAGAAGACTTGTCTACTTCTCTCCCTCTCTCGAATGATCTTTCTGATTGCCTTTAAAAGGTAACAATCAGTTAAGGAATTTGTATTCCGGCATTCGATTCTTCTAGAAAATTTAGTCGAGTCGAGTCTGTAATCGAGAGGAGAGTCATTGTAGAGCGAGGGACTGCCGAAAAGCGTCCTTATTGTAACAGAGTTGATATATAAAGCTTGCTACGGAGGTTCTTCTCAAATCTCTTCTCCTTTACTGCTTTATTTATTGCTTCATAAAAATGTAAATAAAATCATGTAGATAGCCATATTTATTGTACGAATAAAATAAGGGTAATCGCGTAATTTTTTGTAATCTTAACTTAAATGAATTAATCCGTCATAGGGAACCCGAAAGGGGCGTTGTGGGGTGCTAATACCTTCCCCACACGTAACTAACTCCCTTACCCGACTCTGGTTATAATGGCCAAGTTGGTTTTTATTAAAATCAATGCCTTTTTCTCCTTTTCCAATGTTTATGGTCAAAACATTGGTGGCGACTCCAAAAGAACCCTTTTCGAAAACCTTGCTTCTTTTAGAGGATAGTTCAGTGTTGAGCACCTCGGAAGCAATGAACATAATTTTAACAAAAAACGCGAGTCTCAACCATCTTTTCGCGACCGCTCGCATTAACATTCGAGACCTCCCAGGACGTCGGAACGGACGGCGGCGACAGGATCATCTTCAGTATCTTGGCATTTTAAGAAACAAGCATGTGTTGCTTTATCCACAACTGAAGCTGAATATATTGCAGCTGGTAATTGTTGTGCTCAAATCTTATGAATGAAGCAACAATTAAAGACTATAGTATCTTTCTAAGTAATATTCCTTTAATGTGTGATAATACAAGTGCTATAAATCTCACAAAGAATCCTGTTATGCATTCTAGAACTAAACATATTGAAATTAGGCATCACTTTTTAAGAGATCATATATCTAAAGGAAATTGTCAAATTGAGTATATAGACACAAAACATCAATTAGCGGATATATTTACTAAACCTCTTCCAAAGGATAGATTCTATGAACTTAGAAGAGACTTAGGAATATTAGAAATAGCTTAAACTCTGCTTAACTGATCAATCTTTGTATTTTGTACTGTAATAATCGATTATATAGGGAAATAATCGATTATCCTGTGTCTAAAATATTAAAAATTTGTTAATCTCACTGGAATAATCGATTATCTTCGATAATAATCAATTATTGAAGTTTAAATAAGTGAATTATGTAAAATCTTTCTGTAATAATTGATTTTTTGGGGTAATAATCGATTATCTGCACTAAAAATGCTTAAAACCAGTATTTTGCCACTGGAATAATCGATTATCCTGCAACATTATGGGTAAACTAGTCGTTTGTAACGGCTATTTTGGCTTCAATTCTCCTCCAACTAGCCTTTTATGACCGTTAGGATGTTTCTCTATATATAGGAGGGCCCCAATTCACATCTACACACCTTCAAACCTTGAATCAAAGTATTCCTCACACATTCAAGCTCTCTTGTCTCCTCAAAACCTTCTTCTTCTCAAAAACTTATTGTAGACCCCAAATCTTGTTCAGCCTCATAATAAAAAGATCAGAAGACCTCCTTTTCGAAGATGGATGAAGCCTAAGAAACCATTAGGAGAGACTATTAGGCCCCATACTAGGATAGGAGGGATTTTCGCCTTTTAGGGTTGAGACCGCCGTCTCGCTTATCGGGACCGCTGTCTCGCCACTTCTGCAAGTCAAGACCGCCATCTCGTTTGGCAAGACGGCCTTCTCGCCATTTTTGCAAGGCGAGATGGCCGTCTCGAATGGCGAGACGGCCGTCTCGACCTGATAGGCGCAAATCCCTATAAATAGTCGTGTCTTCACCCTCATCTCACACAGTTCTCTCACATTCTCTTCTATCACTTCCTTAAATCCTCTTCTATCACGAGTTTCTGAGAGTTTTCTAGAGCTTTTTATAGCGTTTTCGAGAGATTTCCGGCGCTGTAAAGAGTGAAGGGCTGCGAAAAAGCACCCTAGTTTTCAAAAAAATTAATACAAAGCTTTCCTCGGAGGTTTCTACACTCTCCCTCTCTCTTTTATTGCTTTATTTTATGCAATAGATATCAGGGCCATGTAGTCAAAACTTTAATTCCGCAAATAAAAGGGTAAAAGCGTCTTTTCACCGGTTTACTTATTTAAATAGCTGGCTTATGATAGGGAACCCGAAAGGGGCGTCGTAAGGGAACTAACACTTCCCTTACACGTAACTAACTGCCTTACCCAACTCTGGTTCTAATGACCAAAGTTGGTTTTTGCGAAAACCAACGCCTTTTCACTCCTTTTCCGATGTTTTCGGTAAAAACATCGGTGGCGACTCTGAAAGTGATGAAGATCTTATTGAAATACTCTGACAAAGATCTTGTTGATTTGATGAAGACAAAGATAAAGTCAAAGTAAACTTTGTAGCGGTCAACAGTCACTTAGATAAAAGAGTAGAGAGATTAGTGTGTCTGCAGCTATGCTTAGGTATAATCATTTTTATCTTTTCTGCTGCATGAGGTTTCTTCACTTAAAAGATTTTGCAAAATGCCTCTAAAAACGTTTAAGCAGTTAAAAACAAAGTATTTTGACAAAAGTTTTTTAAACAAGTTTTTAACTGATATAATTTCGAAATAACTGATTGTTTTCACTAAAGAAAGTTTTGAAAACCTTCTGTCAGTATTTTAACTGATACAGCTTCGAAATAACCGATTAAAATCACTTAAAATGTTAAGAGAAGTGTTTTTGCAGTATTTTAATCGATACAACTTAGTTTTAATCGATTAAATCCACTTAGTGTTCAAGATGATCGATCAGAATGCAATAATGACCGATCAGAATCAGATATGATCGATCAAAATTGAGTTATGACCGATCAGAACCTTTTTAATCGATTAAAACACATTTCAATCGACTAAAACAACTTAGAAAATTTCTACACAGCGTTTTAATCAATTAAAACTTATTTTTATCAGTTAAAATCACTTGGAAAATTTTACAAGAAAGTTTTGCGAGTATTTTAATCGATTGAATCATGAAACAATCGATTAAAACAAATTAGAAGATTTTTTGTAAAGAGTTTTAATTGATACAAACGTTGTCGTATTAGTTAAAACAAATCTGTTAAATAATCAAGAACGCTTTAATGGATTAAAAGAAGTTTTAACAGATTAAAACTAGACTTTTAACAGATTAAAAGATTATTTTAACAGATTTATTAAACCAGCAGTTTTGAAAATCTTCTATAAAAACAATTTGGCTTGAACATTTTAAAAACACATTGAACATCAATCTTTTTCACATGCTTTAGCAATCAAGCAAGCAAACTTTAGCAGTCTTTCAAGAAAGATTCGCGCTAAGTTTTTGTGAAGTTCTTTGAAATTCTTTCTTGAGGCAAATTGCTTTCTTTTGGAGAAGAAACACTTACTGCAGAATTGCATAAAACTGGTTTGAGCATTCTAGTTTCTTCTTTTCAATTCTTTACATTCTTTTTGTATTGTTTGGTGCCTGGAATTGTGGGCACAAGTTTCTCTGCAGCTGAAATTTGGTTGTAGAGGTTGTCAAGAACTGGAATTTGGTTCTTGGTGAAAGGTTTGGTGCCTGGAATTGTGGGCACTGGTTTCTCTGCAGCTGGAATTTGGTTGTAGAGGTTGTCAAGAACTGGAATTTGGTTCTTGGTGAAAGGTTAGGTGCAGGAACTGGAATTGTGGTTCTTGTGTTAGATTAAGTGTAAGATTGTAATCTGTAAAACATTTGATCTAGTGGAACCCAGCTAGAATTTGGCTGGAGACTGGACATAGCCCTGGTATTGGGTGAACCAGTATAAACATCAGTGATATCTTTCTAAACCTTTCTCCTCTTTTAATTATGTTGCTGCGTTTATTGTTGATTGATTGCTTTGTGATTCAAGAACAGATCTGAAATCTTATTTTTACAAATAGATAATCTGTTAATTGGGAAAATCTTTCAAAGATCAATTCACCCCCCCTCTTGATCTCAGCCTACTTTTGTAACAGACTCCAGAAGAACCCTTCAAAATTAGTTCCTGGGTTAGCCCGGTTATCGGACAATCCAAGAACACTCTTTCGAAAACCTTGCCTCTAGGTTTAGCCCGATTATCGTACAACCTAAAGGCGTTGTAACCACACCAATAAAAACACGAAAATAAAAAATTTGAAACCATCGCGTCGCTCGGACCGCCTCGTTTTGACGGCGGCGACAGATGGCGACTCTGCTGGGGAAGCCTAGAGAGTTGATTCCATTTAGTGATGGGCCATCCTAATAAATAAACCAAGAAATTACGCTGTTACCCTACCTTGTATTATAACATGTTTTAATGCTTGGCTTTAATAATTGTTGTTTGTTTATATTTACGCAATTGTTCGAAAATAAAAAACTGTACACAAACCTTTGCACACAACAGTTCCCTCTATACCCGGGGGCAAGTGAGAAATCCATAGGGTGGGTGGCAGATACGGTTCGTTGTAGTGATGGCCTTGTGCCCACTAATGTGATCGGAAACCACCACTCAAGGTGATAACCTTCCTCTTTTGGCACAAAGATTGACTATGGCCTTAGTGCTAAGCATGGTCGGAAGGCTGGAGAGTGGGGACCCTATAATGAGGGCACCTTGGGGGCCTTAGCCTTGGTGAGAACAGTTAGAACCTACCTTCGCCAATGCACTTTTGTGCAGGAAAATCCTACCTCGTGATTAAAACGACTTCTCGCCTGTTCGCGGATGATTGAATTGTTTGTGCATTTGTTTGTTGCATTTGTTTGTTGCATTTGTTTGTTGCATAGCATAACCAAACAACAGAAAAATCACAAAAAATATTTTTGCCATAAACACCCTCATCTCGGACAGTCTACCTTTTAGCTAGCCTGGTTTCAGGTTCTTTGTAAGCTAAGTAGTCACGCGATCCGACAGAAGAGATAAAAGGTTATGAATAAACCAAATAAAATAATAATAATAATAATGAATAATAGAATTTTGACAAAGTCGTATCATTCATATCGCATCATGTCATAAGTGGAAAAACCAAGAGAGAAAACAAATGCATAAGGAAGGTATGCATACACATCTTTTTAATAAATCCCTAAAAAATGGGTCTTAGAAGTGTTTTTTGGGAAAATTACTGGGCCAAATAGATTTTAGAAGTCTCCCCTCCACACCTTGAATCAGATTTTCCCAAATAGAGGGGTTCAAGGGTCAAAAGCGACTTTAGTCATTAGGTGTTCTCCTTTTGATTCTTAGGGTTTGTAAATCCAATGACTATTACAGATTACTCCTCGGGGCTAGCCTGACCCCTGAGCATTGTAGGGCACATATTTCCCTATTAATTACGAATAATTTCATTCTTATTATCTGCTTCTCTTCCTACTATTCAGATCTAAACCTCATTAATAACCATGTTTAAACAAACGTTTCAAAAATGCATCAAAATGCGCCATCGTTAATGTAGACCCCTAATTTTGCCCGACCTCTCAATAAAAGCTAGGGAAACTTCATACAAAGATAAAGTTCACCCAGCTTCTTAATAAAAACCAAGGAGACCTCCTACAACAACACGGAGTTCATATGGCTTCTCGATAAAGGCTAAAGAGACCTCCTACAATGAAGATAAAGTTCGTCCGGCATATCAACAAGGGCTAAGAAGACTTCCTATATGAAGATAAAGCTTCAATGGACATCCATCGGCATCAAACAATGTCTGAAAATAGCAAGGAAAGCTTCCCGGGGGTCTTAGAACACAAAAACAGGCCAGAGCAAGTTGAGACACGCGTCCCAAATGTGGGACGGCCGTCCCAAACAACCTAGGAGAAGTGAGACGCGCGTCCCAAACTTGGGACGGCCGTCCCAAGGCCAAAATTCAAGTGGGACGGCCGTCCCAACTTCCAAACGGCCGTCCCAACTTCCTGAGACGCTCATCCCTGTTTTCTGAGTCCCGGACGGCCGTCCCGAGGTGCCAGGCTGCGAAAACTATAAATAGGAGGCTCATTTGCTCATTTTCCACACTCCAGACAACTCAGAGCACTTGTCTACTTCTCTCCCTACTTCAAATGATCTTTCTGATTGCCTTAAATAGGTAACAATCAGTTAAGGAATTATATTCCGGAATTTGCTTCTTCTGTAAAAATTTAGTCGAGTCGAGTTTGTATTCGAGAGGAGAGTCATTGTAGAGCGAGGGATCGCTAAAACGCGTCCTTATTGTAAAAGAATTGCAATACAAAGCTTGCTACGAAGGTTCTTGTCAACTCTCTTCTTTTTACTGCTTTATTTATTGCTTTATATATGAAATGTAAATAAAATCATGTAGATAGCCATATTTAAATGTTGTATGAATAAAATAGGGTAATAGCGTAATTTCTTGTAATCTTTACTCAAATGAATTAATCCGTCATAGGGAACCCGAAAGGGGCGTTGTGCGGTGCTAACACCTTCCCCACACGTAACTAACTCCCTTACCTAACTCTGGTTATAATGGCCAAGTTTGGTTTTTATTAAAATCAACGCCTTTTTATCCTTTTCCAATGTTTATGGTCAATACATTGGTGGCGACTCCAAAAGAACCCTTTTCGAAAACCTTGTTTTTATTAGAGGATAGTTCAGTTGTTGAGCACCTCGGAAGCAATGAACATAATTTTAACAAAAAACGCGAGTCTAAACCATCTTTTCGCGACCACTCGCATAAACGTTCGAGATGTCCCTGGACGTCGGAACGAACGGCGGCGACAGATGGCGACTCCACTGGGGAAGCTAGAGAGTTGATCCCATTTAGTGACGGATAAATTCAAACTAAGTAAAGATTTGAAATTATGCCTTTACCCTCTTCCGTATGTTTTATTGTATGGCTTTAATAAATTGCTGTATGATTATTTTCTGCAAAATTGTCTGAAATATAAATTACACACAAAACCCTTACACACAACAGTCCCTCTATACCCGGGGGCAAGAGTGAATACCTATAGGGAGTGGGTGGCAGATACGACCGGCTTGTTGGCACACGGGGCTACAACCGTTGTCGGAAACCACCAACTCAAGGTGATAACTCTCTTCTTTTGGTCTAAGGATGTCGACACAGAGTTCCGTGCATGACCCAAGGACTGAGAGATTGAGAGGTCCCTATAATGGGGGCACCTTGGGGACCTTTGGCCTTGGTGAGAACAGTTTAGAACCACCTAAACCAAGCACGTTTCGGCAGGAAAACCCTACCTCGTGATTAAATAAGCGTGGCTCTGCTCGTGGATGTATGAATTGTGTGTGCATTCGTTTGTTGCATTTGTATTGATGCATTAGCATAGGGTAATCATACAACAAAAATAGTGAAAAACCCTAAAAAATCATAAAAAGTGATAAGATAAACCAACTTTATCTCGGACAATCTTAAGTTAAGCTAGCCTGGTTTCAGGTTCTTTGTAAGCTAAGTAGCCACGTTGACCGACAGAAGAGATAAAGGGTCATAAAAATATAAAAACAAATAAAACGCATAAGAATGCCTTTTATAATAAAAAGTTTCTTGGCAAAGTCGTATCATTCATACCACATCATTCAATAAGTGGTAAAACTAAGAGAGAAAATAAATGCACTAAGAAAAGTATGCATGCACATCATTTTAATAAACCTCCAAAAAATGGGTCTTAGGAGCGTTTTTTGGGAAAATTACTGGGCCAAATCCCCTTTCGGAATTTGTATCTTGGTTCTTCACCCTTTTCGTTTTGACATGCTGTGCGTCCAAATCGGACAACCCAGTCAAAAGTTATTCCAATTTCAATATATGTTGTCATAAAAAATAATTTTTTAGTGCATGCATAAAACACATTCATTCTAGGATGCATTAGATATCCTTAGACAATAGCGAAAGAGACCCAAGTGCGTTTATCACCTTCCTAGAAGAGACAAGTGCGCTAAGGTATGTTGGCAACCTTTGAAAGGAAGTTAACACACTAAGGTGGGTATGGTATCCTTAAAGCATAGGCTTTTATAAAACATAGGCTTTTATAAAACATAGGCTTTTGAGAAAATACCATAGCTATTGTCTAAGGCATATCTATTTCACACTAATCATTTGAAATAAAAAGCTATAATAAAAACCGTTAAAATCATTTAGAAAGTGGTTGGTCTTCCGCCCATCCTCACTCGTGCTCAGAAAGCTAAAAGGATGGAACAGCTAGAGGAACAAAACCGAAAGCTCACCACTGAGCTTAATACGCTGAAAGAGCAAATGGCTCAAATGTTGGAAATGATGCGTCAACAGAATCTCCATAAAGAGGGTCCTCAAAGTGGACAAGCCTCTCACCAAGAAGAAGAAAAGGAACCTCAGGATGAGCATGACCAATCTGATATAAGAGCAGTACATATTCATGCTCCGGAAGTATCAAAGCAACAAATTACTGTTCTTGAAGAGAGGCTGAGAGCTATGGAGGGGCATAACTTTGATGTAAAAGAGGCGGCTGATATGTGCCTCGTTAAAAACATCCAATTCCCTAATAAGTTCAAAACTCCGGACTTCCCAAAATACATGGGACTAACTTGCCCCAAAAGCCATCTTACGATGTACTGCCGTAAGATGGCTGCATATGCTGACAATGAGAAGCTCCTGATCCATTGCTTTCAGGAGAGCTTAGCTGAATCAGCTTTGAATTGGTATATGCAACTGGAAGGAGGGCAAGTCCAAACCTGGAGACATCTGGCAGATGCTTTTCTTCGTCGTTACAAGTACAACATTGATCTGACCCCTGAAAGAGCAAATCTACAATTACTAAGCAAGAAAAACGATGAATCCTTTAAAGCATACGCCCAAAGATGGAGGGAATTGGCAGCACAAGTAGAGCCTCCTCTATCCGACAAGGAAACCACATCTATGTTCATTAATTCCCTAACTGGTCCCTATTATGACAAAATGATAGGGAACACATCAACACTCTTTGCGGATGTGGTAATTATAGGAGAAAGAGTAGAGCAAGGTCTGAAAAGAGGAAGAATTGCACAACACACTTCCTCCAATTCCTCTACTCCAAACATTAAGAAGAACTTCGGAAAGAAGAAGGAAGGAACTGTGAATGCAATCAACATTGCCACTCCTTCTTCTTCCTCACAGCAGACCAAGTCACGCAGACCAGAAAGGAAATTTACTCCAATACCTACGTCCTATGGAAGTCTGCTATTAAAATTGTTGGATGCTAAACTCCTTGTGCGCATCCCTACCAAGAAAATGGAGCCACCATATTTAGAATGGTATAAGCCGAGCGAAAAATGCAACTATCATTCGGATGCTCCGGGACACTCCGTGGATAACTGCATGGCCTTAAAACATAAGGTCCAAGATTTAATAGATGCAGGGTGGATCACCTTTGACGCCTCTTCTCCAAAAGTAGATGATCGGCCTCTTTCCAAACCAGAATGAAGGATGGGCTAAGGAAGATCAACAATTTAGGGCTCGATCATTTTTGTCATCTAATAAAAATAAATACAAAAAATATATAATAAAAAAAATACATCAAAAAAGCTTCCGATGTATTTCTCGTGATCCTCGCTCATGATCACGAGATTTTTTATTAATATGGGCTTTGTAAATATTTCTTTCTATCAATATAATGAGGCATTTTTCATAATATTCATATGCTTCTCATTCTTTTCTCTCTCATTCCAAAATAATTGAATAAAATCTAGACCCAAATAAGGACCATATAAACAGTCATGTCTGTGATTGAAAACTCTCTGCGGGATCTGAAAGCCGAAGGCGAATGGATTGAGTCAGACAGTGAGGAGGGGACCATTTCCCCGGACATGCAAATACTGTTGGAAAAAAGAAGCTTAATTGATACAGCCCCATAAGAAAAAAACTGAGGCCATCAATCTGGGACAAGGAGATAATAAGAAAGAAGTAAATATTAGTACCCAAATTGATAATGTCAGGGAAGGGGCAATAACACCTTTGCGCTTATTCATGCCTCGTCCTTTCCCTTACACATCGGATAAAGCTGTACTGTGGATATACACAGAAGAATTGTCTGTCAATGAAGATATCTTCAATATAGCCAGCATTGGGGGCACAACGAGAAAAAAAAAATTTAGTCACCAAAGAGCTACAAGATAATGCTCCTAAAAACAAAGTAAAAATAAAGAAACCGAAGAGGAAAAGGAACAAAGAATCCAAGGGGAAGATTAAGTAGACCTTGGATTCATGGTGCTAGGGCAGTTTCTTCAACGCTCCACCGAAAAATAAAATTCGTGGTAGGCAACAAGTTGATCATGGTTCAAGCTAAAGACTACACTCGAATCAGCGAGCCGTCCACCACACCTTAAATGGATGCGGTTGAGGAAGACATTTGAAAATATGGAAAGACTTCCTAGCAATTTAAAAGTGGCCCATATAATGAAAAGATATGGATATCGCCCAGGACAAGGGCTTGGAAAAAATACTCAAGGAATAAAAGAGCCACCGAATTTCAAAGATAATCCTTTAAAATATGGTTTAGGGTATGACCCCACGAAAGATCAAACCATACGGAAAACAAGGAAGTCTTATCCCTCAAAGACGATATTCCGAAAAGGAGGGATATTAGCGCAAAGGGTAGCGTTAGTCATTAGGTGTCCTTCTTCCAATTCTAAGGGATGTAAATCTAGTGACTATTAGAGATCACTCCTCGGGGTAGGCCCGTCCCCCGAGCATCTCTAGGGCACACATTTCCCCGAAATTACAAAAGAATGCTATTCTTACTATCTGCTTCTTTTCTCGCTAAATATGTCTATACCCCATTTTTGATAAACAAGGTTTAGATAAACGTTTTGTTCCAAATGCTTCAAAACAATCAAAGCGCCATAAAGCAAAGTCAAATATGATTGATTAACTAGAAACACGGATAAAAATTATCTCGATAAAATCAAGTTTCGACAATGTTATGCAAAAAATATACATATATACAAAAAAGAAGAGCCCGTCAAGGCCAAAGGCCAAGACAAGAAAATAAAAGGGCAGACTACCCGGCAGGAAACCCACAAAAGGGGGCTGCGCAAAAGATAGGGTAAACCCGGCAGGAGACCCGAACAATAATAAAGGGTAACCTGGGCAAAAATTAGGGTTATCAAAAGTCCGCTAGGTATTCCTAAAAAATAAATAAAAAAGGGAAACCTAGACAAAAGTTAGGACATAAGCATAACATCCTAGGCTGAAAACCCGAAAGGGCGGACTAGGGAAGCTAATCAATCACAAAAAGGCGCCACAAATCAGTAAAGTAAAGATGCCACATCATAAGAACGAAACGTTTACCTAAACTAGCCTAAACACAAACCAACCCTGGCTAGCCATTCTTACAAAAACCTCTATTACGAAAAAAATCCCTCTAAAACACAAACCCTTGTTGTAAATCCTTTTCTTTCTCTTCTCTTGACCATTTCACTATAAAGCATTCAAGTAATAAGGGGAATGTGGAAACATAGTGATCAATAGGAAGGTTGAAATCCCTAAGGAAAGGAAGGGGGGCATTGACATGGCAGTTGCCCTATGAACAACAGATTACTCTTCGGCTATAGCAAGAAAAAGTCTAAAATGGAAAATTAGTACAGCTTAGCTTATTGATCAAGAAACAAGATGACATAAAGGCACAACAGCAAGAATGCGCCTGAAGTCAAAGCACATCAGTTAAAACTTTCGAAATATTAACTGAAATAGATCATAGGATGCATATCATGAAACATTACATGCATTAAAGCATAAATGAAGGGAATCTTATCTTCAGTTTCATCAAAAAACAAAAAACCAACTCAAGAAGCTCGAGACGACCGTCCCAAAGTCGAGATGGTCGTCCCAAGTGGTTCAAATTCAATTGGGACGCGCGTCCCAGGTGGGACGGCCGTCCCAAACCTCCAGCGTTGCCTATATATGTGGGGCACGGGTTTGTGCTTGGGTACCTCATTCCAAGCTTCCTATTTTGCTTTTTCTCCCTCTCTACACACTCCTAGCCTTCTTAAGTGATCAGAGCATACAATGGAACGTGGAGAAGCCTCATCCAGGAGAAAGCGCACTAGAACCGCTGCCAGAGGAACTATTGTTACCAACAATTTGCTGGCAGAGCCACATCAACAACGATTGGCAAATATCCAGCAATTCTCCTGGTATCCCATGCTACGTTTGGACTTTGAAATCCTAGCTATGTTTGGCTGGGATCAAGATGTCAGAAGGTTCATCCACAACATAGGGTGGGACTTTCTGCTCTGCGAGCCACCTACCCGGATCCACCGTACCGCTACGCTGGAATTCCTTGCTTCGGTCAGTCTGGCTGAACTACCTTCCACAATGCCTGGAGTGCCGCCCACTCAAGCCGTCTCCTACTGGATGGATGGGGCCTACCAGACCACTTTCCTAGATGAATTCAATGTCATCATGGGCTTCTGCCAACGGGCAGACACCAGGATGCCAGAATATAGAGCGGCATACTTCGAGAAACCAACTGCCCTCACCACCACCAGCATGTGGAAAGAGGTTACTGGAACCCATACCCTGCCAACACACTTGAAAGGGGCATCATTCTCTCCCCCGCTTCGCATATGCCATAAGCTGCTAGTCGGGACCATACATAGCCGGAAAGAGAGCCAAGGGAAGGTAACACTAGCTGACCTTTATATCGTCTACTGCATGCATCAGGGGCATAGGTGCAACCCCGGCTATGCTTTTCTGAAAGCTATTAAGGACTACGGAACTCGTGGTCCAGCAGGAGCCATCATGATAGCTCCCTTTCTCACCCCTCTAGCTGAATATTGGGGATGTACCGACGGAGAAGACATCCCGGCTAGCCTCCAACATGAGCCGATCAATGGCGGGATATTGACCCACATGAACATCCTCAGCAGGCAAGGATCAGGGTTTATCTTAAACCCAATCATCTCAATCTCGGTGGATATGCGGGATTTCGACACACCACAGGACATCCCTGCAACCTCGGAATCCCAACAGCAGTCATATGATCCTGACTATGCCGGCCTATACCGACGTCTGGATGACGAGCATGCTTACATGGAAGGGCAATTCCAGTTCATGAGACAGCAGTTCAGCCAGCTGACCATGAGGCAGGAAAGGACGGACCGCCAGATAGAAGGCTTGGTCCAGACTCAGGCAAGGTTCCAGCACCGCTTGCTCCGCCGCATTCCTTCACCAGCACCATCCTCCCATTCCAGCCCAGAGGCAGATGATTAGGAGTAGGTTGTTAGCTTTAGTATTTTGAAAATGCTTGAATGTACCACAAAAAAGCGAAGTAATAAATAAAAATTGTTATTTCTGTTTTCCAAAAAGCCCACGTGTACAAGATTAAAAAGGTACACGTGATATATTAAAAAGCCAGATTTCAAAAAAAATCACGATAAAGATCAAGATCGCAAAAGAAAAAGGCGAAATCAAAGCCATTTCAGCAGAATAAAGAGCCTCAAGGAAACTAGCTCTATCCTTCCATCCAAGAAAGAAGGAAGCCATCAACATAAAAAGCCAACGGAAAGGCTTGATCATCCCCAAGAGGATCTTTGCCTACTCCAGAGGCAAAACAAAAAGCTTACCTCACGACTCAGTCGCATCACCACATGAGTCATCAAGCGCACTCATGCAAGAGTCTCCGCTTCATTCCCCAAAGGAGAATAAGGACTATACAAGATTCCATCAAAGAAAATACAGAGACAAATCTTCCATATCACTAGGGGGCAACGAAAAAGAAAGAAAAAGAAAAAACTTTCATTCCCCAATAAAAGCCACAATGAAAAAAAGGCCAAACAAAAAATCTCCAAGTAGAGTATATCAAGAAAAGTCTACAAAAAGAAGAAAAATCTCTTCATCCAGCTCAAATAAGAGCTTCGCAAAGCCAGGAGCCAAGACTCCATCATCAAAATTGGATCCCCAGGAAGTTGACAAACTCCTTGGTGAAATTTCAAGAAAAAGAGAAAAAGAAAATCTCTTCATTTCGCTCAATAAAGAGCTTCACAAAGTCAGGAGCCAAGACTCCATCATTATAAAAAATTCAAATCAAGGATTAGATCCCCCAACAAAAGAAAATCCCCCAGGGATCGCAAAGAAAAAGAAAAGAGAAAAAATATATATCTTTTCATCCAAAAAAAAAGCCAATGTGCATAAAAGGCGCACATAAAAACCCATTCCCCAGTAGGAATAAGAGCGTAGGCAAAGCCAGCTCAAAACAAAGGAGTCAAAAACTTCATCCCTCCCTAGGGGGCAATCCAAAATAGATCTCAGAAAATGATCAAATCCCTGGTGGATCACCAAAAAGAAAAATCCCCAGCGAGCCTACCAGCAAAGGCAAAATACAAAATTAATATCCTCAGGGAGTTAGTCACCTATAACGCCCAATATGGATATCCTCAGCGAAGTGCAAAGCCTTCACTCCCAAGAAGAGCCTCTGCCTAAGGCAAGGAAAAAACTGATATCCACAAGAAATGGGAAATCAACCTATAAGAGGTAATACAAGCACAAAGCTTCCAATAAAGCATCTGCCTACTCAGAGGTATTATCAAGAGCAACTATCCTCAGGTAGAACATCAGCCTATTCAGAGGCGAAAAAACAACAAAGCCTTCACCACTATTGAAGCATCTGCCTAATCAAGAGGCACAATCAAACCAAAAAAATCCCCAATGGATACTCGCCTAAATAAGAGGCAACCAGCAAAAGAATCCCCGGCAAAGTCAGATGGCTAAACGAAAAAGCCAAAAACAAAGAATCCCCGGCCAAGACCCGATTGCTAAAAGGAAAAGCCAAAACCCAAAGAATCCCCAGCAAAGCCGGATGGCTAAAAGAAAAAGCCAAAACAATGAAATCCCCGGCAAAGTTGAATGGCTAAAAGAAAAAGCCAAAACAATGAAAACACCGGTAAAACCGGACGACTAATGGAAAAGTCAAAACAAATATTCCCCATGGAATAGGCGCATGATCAAAGACAATAAGCCGCCAAACACATCTCCAAAACCAGATGACCATAGGATGGACTACCAAAGAATACATCCTAAAGAGTCTGTCAAGATGCAGGTTCGCACCCAGTGGAGGTGTAAAATCCACTAGAGTCTGTCAAGATGCAGATTCGCACCAAGTGGGGTTGTAAAAACCACTAGAGCCTAGTCAAGATGCAGGTTTGCACCCAGTGGAGGTGTAAAATCCACTAGAGTCTGTCAAGATGCAGGTTCGCACCAAGTGGGGGTGTAAAAACCACTAGAGCCTAGTCAAGATGCAGGTTCGCACCAAGTGGAGGTGTAAAATCCACTAGAGTCTGTCAAGATGCAGATTCGCACCCAGTGGAGGTGTAAAATCCACTAGAGTCTGTTAAGATGTAGATTCGCACCAAGTGGGGGTGTCAAAACCACTAGAGCCTAGTCAAGATGCAGGTTCGCACCCAGTGGAGGTGTAAAATCCACTAGAATCTGTCAAGATGCAGATTCGCACCCAGTGGAGGTGTAAAATCCACTAGAGTCTGTCAAGATGCATATTCGCACCAAGTGGGGGTGTAAAATCCACCAGAGCCTAGTCAAGATGCAGGTTTGCACCCAGTGGAGGTGTAAAATCCACTAGAGTCTGTCAAGATGCAGATTCGCACCCAGTGGAGGTGTAAAATCCACTAGAGTCTGTCAAGATGCAGATTCGAACCCAGTGGAGGTGTAAAATCCACTAGAGCCTAGTCAAGATGCAGGTTCGCACCCAGTAGAGGTGTAAAATCCACTAGAGTCTGTCAAGATGCAGATTCGCACCCAGTGGGGGTGTAAAAACCACTAGAATCTAGCCAAAATGCAGATTCATACCAGGTGGGAGTAGGTACCCACAAGAGTCTAGCAAAATATGGATTCGTACCAGGTGGGGATAGGTAATCACCAAAACCTTATAAAATAAGGTTTATAACAGATAAGGGTGGATACTCATCAAAACCCAGCAAAATGCATCAGGTAGAGTAAAATACTCACTAGAGCATTACAAAAGGGGTTACAAAACTTGCTTCTATTAGAGGATAGTTCAAGCGTTGAGCACCTCGGAAGTAAGCACCTATAAGAGTTTAGCAAAATGCAGACTCATACTTGGTGAGGGTAAGTACTCACCAGAGCCTTATAAAAAGAAGGCTCAAACCAGATAGGGGTTGGTATCTATCAAAATATTTATCATCCGGAGGATCAGCAAAGGAACAGCATCAGAAGGATAACCGGGCAAAAGGGTTAACTCCTTCCCCTGTCAACTAATTTTGTCAGCATATTAACCAACAAATTAGTTAGGCAGGTGAAGGGGGGGCAGCTGTAGACCCCTAATTTTGCCCGACAATAAAAGCTAGGGAAACTTCATACGAAGATAAAGTTCACCCAGCTTCTTAATAAAAACCAAGGAGACCTCCTACAACAAAACGGAGTTCATACGGCTTCTCGATAAAGGCTAAAGAGACCTCCTACAATGAAGATAAAGTTCGTCCGACATATCAACAAGGGCTAAGAAGACTTCCTATATGAAGATAAAGCTTCAACGGACATCCATCAGCATCAAACAATGTCCGAAAATAGCAAGGAAAGCTTCTCGGGGGTCTTAGAACACAAAAACAGGCCAGAGCAAGTTGAGACGCGCGTCCCAAATGTGGGACGACCATCCCAAACAACCTAGGAGAAGTGAGACGCGCGTCCCAAACTTGGGACGGCCGTCCCAAGGCCAAAATTCAAGTGGGACGGCCGTCCCAACTTCCTGAGATGCTCATCTCTGTTTTCTGAGTCCCGGACGGCCGTCCCGAGGTGCCAGGCTGCGAAAACTATAAATAGGAGGCTCATTTGCTCATTTTCCACACTTCAGACAACTCAGAGCACTTGTCTACTTCTCTCCCTACTTCAAATGATCTTTCTGATTGCCTTAAATAGGTAACAATCAGTTAAGGAATTATATTCCGGAATTTGATTCTTCTGTAAAAATTTAGTCGAGTCGAGTTTGTATTCGAGAGGAGAGTCATTGTAGAGCGAGGGATCGCCGAAACGCGTCCTTATTGTAAAAGAATTGCAATACAAAGCTTGCTACGGAGGTTCTTTTCAACTCTCTTCTTTTTACTGCTTTATTTATTGCTTTATATATGAAATGTAAATAAAATCATGTAGATATCCATATTTAAATGTTGTATGAATAAAATAGGGTAATAGCGTAATTTCTTGTAATCTTTACTCAAATGAATTAATCCGTCATAGGGAACCCGAAAGGGGCGTTGTGGGGTGCTAAAACCTTCCCCACACGTAACTAACTCCCTTACCTAACTCTGGTTATAATGGCCAAGTTTGGTTTTTATTAAAATCAACGCCTTTTTATCCTTTTCCAATGTTTATGGTCAAAACATTGGTGGCGACTCCAAAAGAACCCTTTTCGAAAACCTTGCTTTTATTAGAGGATAGTTCAGTTGTTGAGCACCTCGGAAGCAATGAACATAATTTTAACAAAAAACGCGAGTCTCAACCATCTTTTCGCGACTGCTCGCATAAACGTTCAAGATGTCCCTGGACGTCGGAACGGACGGCAGCGACAGTTAAAATAATCAAACCACTCATCACCACTGATTGACTAGAAACACAAAATAAAGTTTTACCTCGTCATAAATAAAGCCGTGTTTTGCCAATATTGTGCAAAAAGAAAACAAAAATTAAAAGAAGCCCATAAAAGCTAGAGGCCAAAAAGAGAGGGCAAGATACCCGATAGGAAACCCACAAAGGGGGCTACGCAAAAGTTAGGGTAAACCCACTAGGAAACCTGAACAACCATAAAGGGTAGCCTAGGAAAAAATTAGGGTTACAAAATAAAGTCCGCTAGGTTTCCAAAGCAAGAAAAAAGAAACCTAGACAAAAGTTAGGACAAAACAAAACACAACTTCCTAAGCTGAAAACCCAAAGGGCAGACTAGGGAAGTCAATCAGTCATAGCAAGCGCCATAGAATAAGACGCCACTCCATAAACAAAACGTTGTTTAAACTAGCCTAAACACTCTAACCAACACTACTACAGAATGATCATTCAATGTCGGGTGTAGAAGGCTTTCAACGTTGTTTCTAATGGCGTCGTTGAATCAGGCTTCGTTGAATGTCAAAGGATTCTACGTCGGTTCAGAAAACCCGACGTAGAATCGTGTAAATATCTACGTCGGTTAAACCAATGTCCGTCGTAGAAATGCGTAATTTCTACGTCGGTTATTTATCTAACCGACATTGAATGTTATATACACAACGTCGGTTAATGATATGACCGACGTTGAGAGTTAAATACTACGTCGGTTAATGCAATAACCGACATTGTATATTCGTTACAACGTCGGTTATTGCATTAACTGACGTAGAATATGCCTTTTTTTTTTTAATAATTGCTCTGTTTTTAGTGCTACCAATAGTATACGACCTGCTATAATCTCAGTCATTGACGAGTATATATATTTCAGCTAATCACTATATATTACTATATATAAAATGATAGATATATATGTCAAAATCAGCCAAATTATGTACAAAATACACAAAAAATTGTCAATCAATCCTATTCCTAACTACTTGGACAAACTTTTCTACCCATTTGTTTCTAACCATGTCTATAGTTTCCATAGGCAAAGGTTCTATATCTTTAAATGCCCGTAAGAAGTTCACAAATAGAATGGTAAACCCTAAGCAATAAAAATAAATGAATTGAATATAATAGCAAATGTCAACTTACCTCATTCCAACTATCCCGTATGCTACCAAAAATGATGAGCCACATCCAATACATTACATAGTAGCCGCACTCGTATCCTCCATTTTGTTTGTTACACTAAAAATAACTAAATATGTTAAAAATAACTATTAAATTTGAACATAAAATAGATAGTATAATATATATATATATAAAGGCTACTTACTTTGATAAAATTCCAATTTGGAGTTGTTCTTTTACTTGTGTGTTTTCCATCTAATGTACTCGCAAACCTTTAAAGCACTATATATTGAAAAGAAGGGGCTTAGAAATAGAATAATCAAGATGTTTAGACATAATATAAGAAATACTTACTCGTTTACAATATTTTTTAGCTCCATGTCGGGTTTTCTTCCCAATGAGCAGAACCAACACACAAGATTCTGCTTTGGACAAATAACTAATAGTCGCCAGTGGTTTCTGTATATACACATGATTAGAATCTATTAAAAAAACTTGTGTAAAACCAAAAGAGGGTGGGATAACTTACGAATGATGGTATGCTCCAAGGTAAATATCTCTCTTAGAATCAGTCATCCAATTCTGCATGTAACTGAGAATTTGATCACGCTTATTCCCAGACTTTTGTATGGATTGAGGCTCGAAGAATCCATACACATGACCAATGCCCTGCTCCACTATGATTTCATGCATTATCCTAAAATATGCCAATTTAAGTGAACTTATACCTTATATATTTACTAAAATGAAAAGATTCATGAAAGATATGAACTTACAATGTCCAAAATTGTAAAACAGCTATATTTAGACATTGATTGCCCATCCCAATCTCCAGGGCATCAATGTGGGAAATGTATAGGGGGATATTGCTAGAAGCCATCCCAAATAATGTAGAATCCCATTGAACTTGGAATGACTGCATATACAATTGTGGGGAAAGAGACAAGAGATCAAAAATTGGATTTGGAGAAGTCCCCACAACTGGTGTCTTCTCCTTAGATCCAGAAGGAGTGGTAATAGCTTTACCCAAGTCTTTTGGCTGTTGAACAACCTACATATTTTATAAAATATAATCATAAACAATAAATCAATTTATTTATGTGTTAGATGTATTATAACCATACATATACATACATTTGCCATGATTGACCCAACTAAATGTCGGGGCCAAGTAATGAAGGTCTGAAGGGCTTGCCCCACTGTCTGCACCTCTTCAGTGGGGATAGAGACACTAGCCTCAGCGTGAACCACCTTTTCAACCACTACTTTGACCAAGTTAGGATCCAAAGGCACATTGTGGATGGTTGAATCCGCTTCATGAACTGATCCATGGGCCACTAGTCTTAGACCTTCATCTACCTTAACCCACAAGCCATATCAATCATCCTTTGTGGATTCAGGATGAATAGATGCCACCTCAGGTGTGACCTCGATAATGGCTTCAGCACAACTGCCCTTTGTGCTAACTCTTGGACCTACAAATATAGTAAATTCCAATAAGGAATAAGATTTTAGAAACACAAATCAAGTACCAATTTGTGGTTGAAAATGCACCTGATGGAGGACGAACATCAGCAAATGAAGTACCCATGGAGGTCATACGCAGGAACTGCTCCTGCACACGTGCAGTGATGGTCTCCTCAAGTCGTGCGCTGATGGCAAGAGTCAACTCTTCCTCCAATTTTGCCTTGATGGTTGGTGTCAATTTCTCTGTGAGAGCCATCTCCAAGGCAGCAATATCTTCTTGGCTCAGGGATGTGGAGGTGCAGATATCCTGTGATGGTGGTCCAAAATACTGTCGGATACCCACACCTTGGCCAACAGCTCGAACACGACCTGGATGTTCTGGTCGTCCAATAGCAGTGGTCAAGATATCCTAACGACCGTAAGGGATGAAAGTTCCCTGTGTACACTCGCTCCTCCAAGGCATCCTACATTATAAAAGTTAATTTTATTAATGAACATGTTACATATAACTAATTCAAAGTAAATTAACTTCTTTTACTTACAATCTGAGCAGCAATTTCTCGGGCTTCTGCGATGTCATGTCACCGAAGGCTTTGTACGAGCCCTCTTCCACTTCTGGTGACGTTTTGGAGGAGATAGTGGAGGAATCTGCTCTTCGCTTAAACCAGAAGAGGCTAACTCCAACTGTCGAAGTCTAATCTTCTCCTCCATCATCTTCTTAGTCAATAGGTCGTACCCACCACGAGACAGAAGGTGGGGGGCAACATTCTTGCTTTGAATGTCTTTTGCTTTTTGTCTTCTTTCCTGCAACATAATTGAACACAATATTAGATACACAACTCATTATAAAATGTTCAAGTCAATTAAGCAATTAACATTACCTCCCACTCTGAACCAATCCTACTATGTACAAACTTCTTCCAAGTGTCCTCATCTATGCCATGTCTTTGGCAAGGGGTTAATCCCTTCCTAACTTTGTCCTCATCATACACCCATTTAGTGGTCAATGTGGACTTGAACTGTCTCCACATTTTTGCTATGGCTGTCATTATCTTCCTCCTCACATCCTCAGAATTGACTATATCAAAGTGTTCCTACAGTAGCAAACAAGTTTTAGTTAACCAATTGATAATAATGTATAAACAATATAAACAACTAAATACACATACTTACAAGAAGATCTTGCCATAACAAGTTCTTGACAGTTTCCTCCACATGATCCCAAGTAGGATGGAGAATAGATATCTACACAACATAAACAACATAAGTATCAACAATATATTTGAAATGAAATTCACTTTGAAATATAATAAATACCTTCTCTCTAGCTAGTGTACCCAAGTAGCTATTAAATTGGGTACTAAAGGCACCTGACACCTTGCCAGTCCTAGGATCAACAGACACAGATAACTTCTAGCCAGATATGTGTCTAACGGTCAAGCCTTTCAACCGTGTAGATTGTCGACTTCTCTTACTGGAAAATGTCTTTCCATATGCCTGAAGAGATGGTGGTGGAGATGGTGGAGATGGTGGAGGAGATGGCGGAGGAGATGGTGGAGGACATGTCATTTACCTGTAATGAAAAAAACATAGAATTATATCAATACACATTCAAAGTCTCCTCAATTACATGTTAAAAAAATAAATAAATAGAAACATAACTTAGCTTGTATTAATATTTTCCCATATGCCTTCATCATAGTCATTGCGAGTAGCATGAACAAAGTCCTCTTCCAATTGGGATATAGCAATAGGCAACCGTGGTGAATTTTGAATGTTAATAAAATCATCTAATTCTTCTCCATTCTCATTTGTGACATCAATCATTTTTCCTTTGAGGACAACTGACCACCTACCATTTGATGGATCAGTGACATAAAACACTTGTTTTGCCTGGTATGCCATTATGAAGGGTTCTTCCTTATGACCAATCTTGTTTATATCAATCAAAGTAAATCCCATTTGGTCTCTTTGGACACCAGTATTGCTATCAACCCATTTACATTTAAATAAAGGCACTTTGATTTAGTATATTCGACCTCCCAAATCTCTTCAATGACTCCAAAGTAACTAATTGATGCCATGATGGAGTTTTTGTCCTTTGCACTAGAAAAGTGCATAGATGTTGCCTCAATAGATACTCCACTATTCTGGATCGTACTTTTGTCATCTTGTGCCTTCGTATAGAATGAGTATTTGTTAATGTCATACCCTTGCCAAGTTATAACATTATATCTAGGACCATGTGCTAGCCATTTTAGTGTATTAGAGGCATTGGCACTTGAAAATATTTTGCTTTGAAACCAATTGATAAAGTTGTTGTTATGCTCTTTCATCAACCACCTTTCACCCATTTTGGGGTTTAGGTCCTTTAACATTGCTTTATGCGCATCTATGTAAGGAATAACCTCTTCTGTATTGTTCAAAATATACAAGTGGGCGGTGCTCAACTCTACATGATCTTTTGTTTGAATTCTAATACCACGAGTTCCCTTACCATTTAGCCTATCATCATGACGATTTCTAGGTACACCCACAGGTACCACTCTTGCCAAGTAATCTGTACAAATTCTATGGCTTCTTCAGCAATATACCGCTCAACAATTGAAGCTTCAGGTCTGTATGGATTTTTAGAATACCCTTTGAAGATCTTCATGTATCGCTCAATTGGGTACATCCACCTCAAATAAACCGGCCCACAAATTCGTATCTCCCTCACAACATGAAGTATTAAGTGAATCATTATATCAAAGAATGATGGAGGAAAATACATCTCCAATTGACATAGTACAACCGCAACCTCATTTTCTAACTCATCTAGTGATTTTTCATCGATAACCTTGGCACAAATAGAATTGAAGATAAAACATAGTCGCATAATAGCATGTCTAACATTCTTAGGCAATATGTTACGTATAGCCACGGGTAACAACTGTTGCATCAAAACGTGACAATCATGGGACTTTAATCCTATTAACTTTAGATCTTTCATGGATACAAGACTCTTAATATTTGAAGAGTATCCTTGTGGCACTTTAATACTTTGAAGACAATGACATAAACTACGTTTCTCCTTCTTTGACAAGGTGTGACATGCTGGTGGTAGATATGTTCTATTGCCTTCAGGCCTTGGATGTAATTCAGGACGTATTCCCATCTCACAAAGGTGTTGACGTGCTTTGATCCCATCCTTTGACTTTCCTTGAATGTTTAACAATGTGCCAATGAGACTATCACATACATTCTTCTCCACATGCATAACATCAATACAATGTCGTACTTCTAAATGGATCCAATATGGAAGATCAAAGAAAATTGATCTCTTCTTCCACATGTTCTTATCAGAAGACCTTTTTTGGGTCTTTCCAAATGTAATGCTTATGTTCTTCACTTGATCGTAAACTTGTAAACCAGTCAATGGTTCTTTGGCAATTTCATCCTCCTGTATGCCATTAAAAGCTTTCTTCAGTCTACGGTATGGATGGTCATGCAGGAGAAATGTTTTGTGCCTGTTATAAACTGTCTTCTTTCCATGTTTCAATTGTAGATAACTGGTCTCTTCTTGACAAATAGGACAAGCATAATGCCCCTTCACACTATACCCACTCAAGTTTCCATAGGCAGGGAAGTCATTAATGGTACAAAATAACATTGCATGCAACTTGAACTTCTGCTGCTGATACCCATCAAATGCATCTACTCCTTCCTCCCATAATAGTGTTAAGTCTTCTATCAAAGGACTCAAATACACATCTATGTCATTTCCTAGTTGTCTTGGACCTGCAATCATCATACACAACATGACATATTTGTGCTTCATGCATAACCATGGTGGAAGATTGTAAATCATCAATAAAACGGGCCATGAACTATGGTTACTACTTAAGTTTCCAAAAGGATTCATCCCATCTGTTGCTAATCAAAGTCTAAGGTTTCTTGCATCACTACCAAAACTTGGAAATAGACGGTCAAAATTCTTCCATTGGGGAGAGTCAGATGGATGTCGCATTTGCCCATCACATGTTTTTCTCTTTGAATGCCAAATTAAATTTTCAGCATCTTCGTGAGCGTACAACCGCCTAAATCTTGGAATTATTGGAAGATACCATAAAACTTTTGCAAGAGGACGTTTTTTATCACTCTCCTGACTACAATCATCACCATCCTTCGCTTTGTAACGTGATACACCACATGTTGGACATTGGTCTAAAGATGAGAATTCTTTCCTGTATAACACACAATCATTAGGGCAAGCATGTATCTTCCTATATTCTAAACCCATCGGACAATGTATCTTCTTCGCTTCATACATACGGTCCGGCAAGGTGTTATTGTCTGGGAGCATCTCCTTCAAAAGTTGGAGTAATTCATTAAAACTTGTATCACTCCAACCAAATTTTGCTTTTAGATTGACCAATTTTAACACAGATGACAACCGTGTGAAAGTTGTACATCCGGGATACAAAGGTGTCTCTGAATCGGTCCTCAATGTATCATATATAGATGCATGCGCTTCAAGAAACCTCTCTTTACCCACATCACAAAGCATGTCCTCTATTCGATCTTCACAGGTTACATCATCCTCAATAGTTTGTGATACTGTTGGAATATCAACCACTTCACCGTGCCATGTCCATATGGTGTAATTCTTCATCATCCCATCGCAAATAAGATGTTCCCGCGTTGTGTCCATCTCTTGTACTCTGCCATTTACACAATTAACGCATGGGCAATAGATTTTTCCATTCATTTTGGGAGCATTTTTTTCGGCAAATTTCAAAAAGGAATCAACTCCATTCTCATACTCTTCTGACATGCGACTTGCATTGACCCAAGTTCGATCCATCTAACTACACAAAAGGGCTTGCCTAGATATTGAAGGTTTATTACAAAAGGTTTAGCAAAACAATACAAAAAAAAAAGATAGCCCAAAAACCAGTCACAGTCAAACGTGTACATATACATTTAAGAGTATATATCAGTTCGAAACCGAAAACGAACTTCCAAAATGTAGCTCAAATCAAACCATACAAAAGCATCCATCATCTTTCCACTGTTCATATGCAGGAAATGCTCTAAATAATCCATGTTTATGTTAAATGCATGCTGTAAATCATCCATACCACTTAATCTAACCTGATGAGATGGGGTTTCCTTAGGGAAACGAGGGGTACCACGCACACGGCAACAACGGCGGTGCAACGACATGTAAGAGCGCGGCGAGGGGGTGGCGAGGGGGCAGCGATACCACGTCAAACAGGGAACGAAGAAGAAGCAGAGACCTGAGGTGTATGCTGAGGACGAAGATGCAGGGCACTAAAGGGTGAGCTGATACAACACGCAGATGAGGATTGAGGTAGCAGAGCACGAAGAAGAAGCAGAAGAAGAAGTAGAAGAACAACTGTGCGCTCTGGAATAGGTATGTTAGGACATTCGACGTCGGTTATTAAAAAGCCCGACGTGGATAATGCTTTCGACGTCGGGTAAATCATGGAACCAACGTTGATTTTGGGATGTCAACGTCATTTATACATAACCGACGTTAAATTTAAACATTTAACGTCGTCTATTATTTAAACGACGTGATTTATGCATTTCTATGTCGGTTTTCTTATGACCGACGTTAAATATTGTTTCTTAATTACAAGTTTGCCACTGCATCTTGTACAACGTCGGACTTCATAAAAAGCAACGTTGAATTGTGTCGTAGTATGTGTTTTCTGTAGTAGTGCAACCTTGGCTAGCCGTGCTTACAAAAACCATTTTTTGTCAAAATAAAACAATTCTAAAACACAAGCCTTTGAATTAAATATCCTCTTCTTTCTCTTCTCTTGACCCTTACTACTACAACATTCTAGTAATTAGTAGGGAAATATGGAGATAGTAATCAATAGGAGGATTGACATCCCCAAGGAAAGGGAGGGGCACACTGACATGGCAAGTTGCTCTACAATCAACACAATCATTCTTCGATCATGGAAAGATCAAGACGGCAAAATTGGTACAACCTATCATGTCGACAAAACACATAATGTCAGAAGCTCGTCAGAAGCAAAAGCACATTTGATTAACCCTTTTGAAATATTAATTGAAATAGTATTGTAGGATGCATATCGCAAACATTGCATGCATATGATAGGGTCCTATTTCTCAAAAAAAAAAAAAAAGAGAGAAAGAAAAATGAAAATAAAAAGAATAATGCCTACTAGGAGATTCTTAGGCAAAAGCTAGGATAGCCCGCTAGATCGAAAACCTGCAAAGGGCGGTCAAGGCAAAAGTTAGGGCATTCGTAAAAAAGGAAAAAACCCGCTAAGATATCCTAGGCAAAAATTAAGGCAGATCGCTAGACCGAAAACCCCAAAAGGACGGTCTAGGAAAAAGATAGGGCTAAACCCAAAAAATGAATAAAGAGAAGGGCCCTTCATCATAATCATGAAAGTCCAGTAGGAGAATGCCAATCACTTTTCCAGATGCATCGATAAAAAAAGATAGATTGCATTTAGGGCATCCACGCACAAGTAATCGCACAAAACGACTTTGTCAAGGTAAAAATAAATAAAAATCACTTCAGATAAATAAAACGAAAAGCATTCATGTATAGACTAGCTTCATGTTTGTGATTGAAAACAGGATCACCAAGACCGAGTCTCCAAATAATGCCCTCAAGAAAACAGAGCAAGTCGTCAATCAAGCGACTCATCAGAATAAGAGCTTCCGAAAATCAAGAGCTCCAGCTACCATCCTTCTACCCAGAAAAAGAAGGAACATATAAGAAGTCTTCAAACATTGCTCTCCCTCAAGAAACAAGAGCGAGTTGTCATCATCAAATAAGCTCAGAAAAAATAAGAAGCTTCCAAAAGCCAAAGCTCCAGTCATCATTTTTCAACCCAATAAAAGAGGGCACAATCATCGGACATCATAAAAGAAAAGCCAATGGAAAGGCTTAGTTATCCCCAAGCGGATCCTTGCCTACTCCAGAGGCAACACAAAATTTACCCCGTGGCTCAGCATCGCCACCACATGAGTCATCGAGCACACTCACCCAAAGTCTCCTCCACACTCCCCAATGGAGAATAAAAGATTTAAGATCCCATCATCATCAACAGTCAAAAGAGTCCACACCATCAAGGGCTCAATAAAAAGAAAGAAGAGAAAAGAAGAGAAAAGAAAACCCTTCATCTACAGCAGATGAGAAAGAAGGCCATGACAGAAAGGGCCGAATAAAAATCCTCAAGTGGATCTCCAAAAAATTCTACAAAAAGGAATCAGAAATTCCCATCCCCCAGTGGAATAAGAGCTTCACAAGTTTTAGCTCACATCAACATCAATCAAAGGAGCCAAGACTCCATCCCTAGAAAAGAAAAATTAGATCCCCAGGAAGTCAACTAATTCCTTGGTGAATCACCAAAGAAAGAAAAATTCCTCACTAGTAGATCCCCCAAAAAGAGGGGAAAAAAACAGCGTAATAAAAAGAGACTAAAAAGTAAAAAGGCTTACGCATTATCCCCATAAAAAAGCCAGATTTTAGAATCGCGATAAAAAATATATAAATCGCGAAAAAAGGCGAAATCAATCCTAACTTTTAGGCAATTAATAAAATCCCTAAGTGGGTCACCTCAGAAAAGGGAAAATCAACGAAAAAGAAGGAATTGGAAATCCCAAATAAAACAAGAGTATCGGTAAAGCCATCTCATACCAACAACATCCAACAAGGAGTCAAAACTCCATTCCCTCAAGGGGAAAAACAAAATTAGATCCCCGGGAAGGCAATCAATTCCCCGGTGGATCACCAAAAAGAGAAAGATCATCCCCAGTGAGCCTACTGCAAAGGCAAAACTTCAGATTCATCCTCAGAATGTCATTTGCCTACGCATAGGCAATACCTAGCAAGCAAGAGCCAGCATCCCCATATCAGCCTAGTCAGAGGCAAAACAAATGCAGCCAAAAGTCTTCACTTCCGATGAAGCATCTGCCTACTCAGAGGCATTACCAGAAACTCAATGGAGTATCTGCCTGCTCAGAGGCACCATCAAAATTAACAAATTTTTTAATGGATATTTGCCTACTCAAGAGGCCTCACCAAGATCAACAAATCCCCAGAGGATTCCTGCCTACCTAAGAGCCACTCATAAAAATCCCCGACAACCAGCAAAGTCGGATGACCACTACCAAAGGATCAAAACAAAGAATCCCCAACAATCAACAAGCAGGATGACTGTCGGAAGAGTCCAAAATTAAAGAATCCCTGGCACACCGGAGGACTTCACCAGAAAAATAAAAAACATTCATCAGAACGAAGAGAGCATTTCTCACAGAATTGGTGCATGAGCTAGAGTAGTAAGCCGCCACCACAACCAAGGGGTCAGCTACCTCAAGAAGGAGCATCCGGAGGCACAACACCAGATAGGGGTGTATACTCATCAAGCCTTACAAAAGGGGGCTTACCGGACGGGGGTTCATACTCGTCAAACACCAGATGGGGGTGTATACTCATCAAGCCTTACAAAAGGGGGCTTACCGGACGGGGGTTCATACTTGTCAAACACCAGATGGGGGTGTATACTCATCAGGCCTTACAAAAGGGGGTTTACCGGGCGGGGGTTCATACTCATCAAACTAGATGGGGGTTCATACTCATCAGCCGAAAGGATCAGCTACTGCTAGAAGGAGCATCCTGAAAGCATACTTTTCCCCAGAAGATCAACTGCCACAACGACGGAACATCTGAAGGGCAACCGGGCAGGAGGGTCAACTCCTTTACCCTCCAGTCGATCTTCTTGGCACAACAGGCCAGCAGTCGACTAGTCGGGTAAAGGGGGGGCAGCTGTAGACCCCAAATCTTGCCCGGCCTCATAATAAAGACCAGAAGACCTCCTTTTCGAAGATGAATGAAGCCTAAGAAGCCATTAGGAGAGACTATTAGGCCCCATACTAGGATAGGAGGGATTTTCTGCATATAAATAAGGATTTTCGCCTTTTAGGGTCGAGACCGCCGTCTCGCTTATCGGGACCGCCGTCTCGCCACTTCTGCAAGTCGAGACCGCCGTCTCGCTCGACGAGACGGCCCTCCCGGTTGGCGAGACGGCCTTCTCGCCATTTTTGCAAGGCGAGACGGCCGTCTCGACCTTGTCAGACCAGACAGTCGTCTCGACCTGAAGGCGCGAATCCCTATAAATAGTCATGCCTTCACCCTCATTTCACACAGTTCTCTCACATTCTCTTCTATCACTTCCTCAAAATCTCTTCCTAGAACACCTCCGAAGCATTTCCGGAGTTTCTGAGAGTTTTTTAGAGTTTTTTATAGTGTTTTCGAGAAATTTCCGGTGCTGTAAAGAGTGAAGGGCCACCAAAAAGCACCCTAGTTTTCAAGAAATTAATATAAAGCTTGCCTCAGAGGTTTCTACACTCTCCCTCTCTCTTTTACTGCTTTATTTTATGCAATAGATATCAGGGCCATGTAGTCGTAACTTTAATTCCGCAAATAAAAGGGTAAAAGCGTCTTTTCACCGGTTTACTTATTTAAATAGTTGGCTTATCATAGGGAACCCGAAAGGGGCATCGTAAGGGAACTAACACTTCCCTTACACGTAACTAACTCCCTTACCTAACTCTGGTTCTAATGACCAAAGTTGGTTTTTCAAAAACCAACGCCTTTTCACTCCTTTTCCGATGTTTTCGGTAAAAACATCGGTGGCGACTCCAGAAGAACCCTTCAAAATTAGTTCCTGGGTTAGCCTGGTTATCGGACAATCCAAGAACACTCTTTCAAAAACCTCGCCTCTAGGTTCAGCCCAGTTATCGGACAACCTAAAGGTGTTATAACCACATCAATAAAAACGCGAAAATAAAAAGTCGAAACCATCGCGTCACTCCGACCGCCTCGTTTTGACGGCGGCGACACTTATTCATCTTCCTCTCTTTCTAATCTATATGGCTTCATCATCTCATAGTAAGATCCCAACAAGGAGAAGATCCGCTCCTGCTTTTCATCCCAGCCGTAATTCCATTGAAGGGCGGATCTCCGACAATGAGGGAAGACAGGAATTCCTGACTTTCTGGAAAGAAAGGGGTATTATAACTCCTAAATATATTATTGGTGATCAATTCATCAATAGGGGCTTCAACTTTCCCAATCTCCTTGAGCAACAAGGTGTCCTTCCCTTCATAGAAATGCAAGGTACTTACTATCCAGATTTAGTTAGGGTCTTCTACTCTCACTTTAAATATAGGGATCACATTGCTACCTCTAGAGTCAAGGGTGTGACCATCATCCTTGATGATGATATTTGGGAAAATGTTGCTCATTTTCCTTTAAGGGAGGATGCTACCAATGTTCTTGCTGACTTAGAAGATTTTAATAGAATTATGGCATACCGCTCTTTTCTTCACAACCCCTCTATGGAAATTGGCCATCAACTTTTCGTTGGGCCTTTGAAGAAAAAGAACGCCTTTTGCTGCATCTTCTTGTCTGGATTCTATGTCCCCGAGCAACCAACCATGCCCAATGTTCTTCTGCTGACCTTCCCATTATTCATGCCATCATGAATAATGAGCCCATTGATTGGCCAAGCTTAGTCACATTAACAATGCTCAAGCCGAAGCATCACCCTACATTCAAGATTCCTTACGCTCTCCTAATATCCAGAATTCTTGAATACAAAGCTGTAAATGTTGAAGAAAAACAACGGTCCAGGACCCTAAATTCAAACAGAATGCTGGATGGCACGCTCACTCAACTACAGATGGTGAACGTAAACAGAATTTACGTTCATAAAGATGATGATCCTCACATTGCCAATGATGAGTCATTATATTGCCGTATTTTCTTCCCTTTCTGAACTTATTTTAATTAGTGTTTTGGGCTTAACTTTCTATTATTAGTGAATTTTTATTAATTGGCTTCATTGGGCCAATAATTAGATTTTAATTAATTTAAATCTATTTGATCAAATTTTTTCTCATTATTAATTTTAGGACAGTTAAAGCAATTTTGGGCCTAGAAGATTGGGTTAGATGCCATTTTATTGTTTAAAGCAATTTTGGGCTTGAAAAATTGGGTCAAATGTCATATTTTATTCTATACGGGTACTAACATTGGTTCACTATTTTATTTATCATTTTTTCTACAGATCTCCAAGAATCATTATTTTCAAAACATTATAAACTAGACACAATCAGCTTTTCATAGAATCCAAAATCATTCAATTTGGAGATATATTGGATTTTACATAAATTATCCAACACGGGTCAAGCGCACCAGCCCGGCCCAATGGACATGCTTCAGTAATTTAAGTCTCCTAAATTCATTAGACCTCCAAAAATAGTAGCAATGGTGGCGTTTTAAATCTAACTCAAAAGTATTTCAAAGGATACCGAAATATCTTAATTTGGATAAGTATTGAAAATACTGCACGTGTTTGAAGTTCACAAACCTGCACTAAAGCCAACTTATGATGTGTTTCATGGACCAGTTGAGCCCAAACCTCAATAAAGATTAGGGTTAGGGTTATTTATATAAGAGAGGCACATCACACATCAGGAGATAGACAACACACAAGGACTTTGCAGCCACCACACAGCCGCCTTTCATCTTCTGCAATTTATATTCAAGTTTGTTTACTCTTCTGTCATTATTTTTAAATTCTTGTTTCGATTTTAATTGTGTTTCTTCTATTGCGTTTTCAACTTTCCATGGATAGCTAAATATTTCTATTGATTTTCTGAGAAAAATGCAAGTAGATCTTTGAGGTTTTGTTCTTCAATTTCATTTTGTTTGTTCTCTTAACTCTTCATCTTCTAATCTCAGTGTTGAATTATAATCTGTTTATGCTTAATAAACTGAAACTAATATCACAGTTTGCTTAATTTTGTGTTAGAGATGAGATTATGTGATGTATGCAATGCTTAATTGTATAAGGATAATTTGGGGTTAATCTTCGCTTAGTTGGCTAATTTCATGTTGGAATAAGGGTTAAGGAAAATTTGGGATTAATCTTCGCTTAGTTGATTAATTTCGAATTGGAACAAGGGTTAAAGCTAATTTGAGATTAATCTTCGCTTAGTTGATTAATTTCGAATTAGAATATAATTTGGGATTTATCTTCGCTTACACTACAAGAAAAACATCAAATAGTGACCGAAAATTCGGTCACTAAATGTGCAAAATCGGTTACTAATTAAAATAGTGACCGAAATAGTGACCAACTCGGAATCGAGTCACTATTTCCTTGGTCACCGATTTTAGTGACCGATTCGATTAGTGACCGAATCGTGTGATCGAATATATATAACCAAATCGGTCATTGAAAAAGTTAATCAATAAAAAATTTAATTATTTACATTTTTATTATATCTATTATTTATTTTCCCTATCTCTTAATTATATTATATTTTTGGTTATTTAAGTTTTGATTTATATTTATTTCCCCTATCTCTTAATTATATCTTATTTTTTAGAAGTTTAACTTATTATTAGGTGGTTTATTGTCATTGCCAGGATTCGAACCCGAGTACCTTAGAGTTGGAGGCTGAAACTCCAACCACTGAGCTACTAGGATCTTTTAATAATAACTTACAAATAAATTATATTTATATACAAATAAATGTATATCCGTACAAATATATAAATATAAAATCTATAAATAAAAATATATTTATATATTTTAATATATATTTAAATATTGATATATTTATATATTGATATATTTATATCTTTATATATTTTTACATATATTTATATTTTTATATATTTATATCTTCATATTTATATATAAAGATATTAGTTTTCTATACAAATAATATTATAATATAGTATATTATACTATTAGTATAGTATACAAATAATATATTAGTATAGTATAGTATACAAATTATTAATTTTGTAATTTATATACAATGAAAATAATATAATGGTATATTAGTATAGTATAGTATATTTGTATTCTAATTTTTAATTAAATTAAAATTATGCTAATAATGTATATTAATATATGAGGGGATAATATTGATATATTGATATATTTGTATATATATATATATATATATATATATATATTTTTATATATTTATATATTAATATATTAATATATTAATATATTAATATATTAATATATTTATATATTTATATATTTATATTTTTATATATTTATATTTTGATATATTTATATATTGATATATTTATATATTGATATATTTATATATTTATTTATATCCTTATACATTTATATCTTTATATATTGATATATTTGAAAAAAAATATTAAATTTTAAAAATAATATTATATTTTTAAAAATAAATATTAGAAAAAGATTTAAAAATATATATAAATTATATTTACATTTACAAAATATTAAAGATATATGTTTATATCTTTACATATTTTTATATATATTTATATGTTTATATTTTTACATATCTTTACTAATAGCGGTTGCATCATCGCTCGAGCGAGATTAGATTCGCTCAAGCGAAATACAACCCGAGGATGCCACTTTTGTGCAGGGGAGTTTCGCTCGAGCGAAAATATTTTCGCTCAGCGAAATACGTTTAAGATAGCGGTTAGAAGGGGAACTGCTCTTATAAGCTCACTTAAATAGCGGTTAAACAGAAACCGCTATTATATGGTTTCAATTATGATCGACCAGATTGCAGTTATGACCGATCATAATGAAATCTTACATTAAATTATTCTAACCATCGCTCGAGCGATACTATAGTCGCCCAAGCGAAATACAACCGAGAATGTCACTTTTGTGCATGGGGAGTTTCGCTCGAGCGAGACTATTTTCGCTCAAGCGAAATACATTTTAGATAGCGGTTAGAAGGGAACCGCTCTTAAAAGCTCACTTAGATAGCGGTTAAACGAAACCGCTATTATATGGTTTCAATTATGATCGGTCAGAATGCGGTTATGACCGATCATAATGAAACTGACATTTAGTATTTTTTTATATTATGTTTTTAAATTATCTATTAGAGAAAACCTTTCAAAATTCAAAATGTTAAATACTTTTAAATATTAAAATTAACTTTATAAAAAATTAGGAAAAAAAAATTAATCCAAAAGAGTTCAAAAATGTATTATAATATTGTCAATTTTGAGTTTAATGATATTGTTCATTCTCAAAGTAGAAAAATATATTGTAATTATTTTAATATAATAAAATATAATGTAAAATTTTAATACTAAAATTATAAGATTAAATAATAATAAATTTAATTCTTTAAATTCAGTAGCTAGAAACTAAAATTATAGTTTCTCTATTTGAAATAATTAAAATAAATATTTAAAAATAAAAATAAAAAATAGTATTATGTTAAATTTATTAAAAGTGTAATTAAATCTCTATTTTCTTAATTTTATTTATTTCAAACTTCTCAATTCTACATTTTTGTAAGCTCTATCATTATATTATCATCCTCATCTCCTCCCATGTTCTACTTTATCTTTACAATAGTCAATATTGTTAACTAATTTATAGTTTTAATTATAATTTTTTAGTATATATTTCAGAAATTAATCAATTCTAATCTATTATTTGAAAAACTAATCAATTATAATCAATAATTTAGAAAACTAATCCATTATAATTAATTATTTGAAAAAATTATCAAATATGATCGATCATTTCCAAAATCTAATCGATCAGAATCCATAAAATCTGGTTGTATATGATAGCGGTTTCATCTGAACCGCTCTTAAAAGAGCACTTCTAATAGCGGTTGCACCATCGCTCGAGCGAGATTATAGTCGCTCAAGCGAAATACAACCCGAGAGTGTCACTTTTGTGTAGGGGAGTTTCGCTCGAGCGAGACTATTTTCGCTCAAGCTAAATACGTTTTAGATAGCGGTTAGAAGGGGAACCGCTCTTAAAAGCTCACTTAGATAGCGCTTAAATAGAAACCGCTATTATATGGTTTCAATTATGATCGATCAGAATGCGATTATGACCGATCATAATGAACTGACATTTAGTATTTTTTATATTATGTTTTTAAATTATCTATTAGAGAAAACCTTTCAGAATTCAAAATGTTAAATACTTTTAAATATTAAAATTAACTTTATAAAAAATTAGGAAAAAAAATTAATCCAAAAGAGTTCAAAAATGTATTATAATATTGTCAATTTTGAGTTTAATGATATTGTTCATTCTCAAAGTAGAAAAATATATTTTAATTATTTTAATATAATAAAATATAATTTACAATTTTAATACTAAAATTAAAAAATTAAATAATAATAAATTTATTTCTTTAAATTCAATAGCTAGAAACTAAAATTATAGTTTCTCTGTTTGAAATAATTAAAATAAATATTTAAAAATAAAAATAAAAAATAGTGTTATGTTAAATTTATTAAAAGTGTAATTAAATCTCTATTTTCTTAATTTTATTTATTTCAAACTTCTCAATTCTACATTTTTGTAAGCTCTATCATTATATTATCATCCTCATCTCCTCCCATGTTCTACTTTATCTTTACAATAGTCAATATTGTTAACTAATTTATAGTTTTAATTATAATTTTTTAGTATATATTTCGAAATTAATCAATTCTAATCTATTATTTGAAAAACTAATCAATTATAATCAATAATTTAGAAAACTAATCCATTATAATTAATTATTTGAAAAAATTATAAAATATGATTGATCATTTCCAAAATCTAATCGATCAGAATCCATAAAATCTTGTTGTATATGATAGCGGTTTCACTGAACCAGCTCTCAAAAGAGCACTTCTAATAGCGGTTACACCATCGCTCGAGCGAGATGAGAGTCGCTCAAGCGAAATACAACCCGAGAATGCCACTTTTGTGCAGGGGGCGTTTCGCTCGAGCGAGAATATTTCCGCTCAAGCGAAATACGTTTTAGATAGCGGTTAGAAGGGGAACCGCTCTTAAAACTCACTTAGATAGCGGTTAAACAGAAACCGCTATTATATGGTTTCAATTATGATCGGTCAGAATGCAGTTATGACCGATCATAATGAAAACTTACATTAACTTATTCTAACCATCGCTCGAGCGAGACTAGAGTCGCTCAAGCGAAATACAACCCGAGAATGCCAATTTTGTGCAGGGGCGTTTCGCTCGAGTGAGAGGATTGTCGCTCAAGCGAAATACAACCCGAGAATGCCAATTTTGTGCAGGGATGTTTCGCTCGAGCGAGACGATTGTCGCTCAAGCGAAATACATTTTAATCGATTAAATCTCATTTCAATCGATTAAAACAGTTTATGCACAGCGTTTTAATCGATTAAAACTTATTTTTATCAGTTAAAATAACTTGAAAAGTTTTACAAGAAAGTTTTACAGTGTTTTAGTTGATATAAACGTTATCGTATCCTCTGTTAAAGAATCAAGAACGTATTAATGAATTATTAAAATAACGATAAACCTATGATACATTATATATTATATTAACTATATGAAAATTTCACTACCTAAGATAACCATCAAAATAATACCACAAATTTTGTTCTAAATAAAGTCATCATTCATGAATTAAATACTTTCTTACATATTGAAAATTCAATATAAAAGTAAGTAGGATAAACTAAAATAAGAGTCATAATTCTAAAAATGTCAGCTTACTAACAAAACAAATACAATATAGAATGTAGAATCAGTTCACAATTCAGGAGGTTGAACATCCATCTTCTCCATCAAGAGGAGCAACATTTTATCATTTTTCTGAATTTGTCTCTCATTAGTTAACATTCTTTGACGGAGATCATCCCTTTCGATCCGAACTTCCTGTAACTTGTTTTTTAATTGTTCAATCTCCTCCCTCATAAGTCTGGACGAGATGATGAAGTAGAGTCGTGACAAAGATTTCTCCCAATTGCTTTGCTTGACTCAGATCCAAGCCCATATACTTTGCCTTTGTTTATTCCAACAACTTTACACCAAACCTCTAATTCATCAGGCAGAGTACCTCCTGCAATAGATCCTGATTGAGAGGCTTCTTCCCAGGCACGACTAAACTCTGCCTATAAACATTAAATAGAATAGTAATGAATTGGATAAAAACATAAAAAAGGATACAATTGTTTAAGAAATTAACATAAGAAGAAAAACAAGGAACTTACATCAACATGTGCTGATCTTTGATCCACCCATGTGTTATCCTTTCGTTTGTGTGTTTTGCGGAACAACTCTGATGGGGTAGGGGGTTTTCCATTCAACTTTATCTAAAGTATAGTTAAAAACACAAACAAACTTAGAAGTACAATATCCACCATAATTCACATATACATTATAAGTTTAAAAGTATAACATATAGGGCCAATACATGTATAAAGGAGTATAAAGCAAACTTTACCAAATTTTCTCTATGTTGAGAAGTGCTAATGGAGCCACCAGTATGGAGTGAAATTCCAAGTCCATCACAATCGAAGTTCGATTTGCTTTTGCAATCAAACTTTTTACTTTGAATTGTTTTGATCCCCAATGTTGGCATAAGATATCCCATACATCTTCTGCAAGCCAATTTGGCTTCTTCATTATCATGCGTGCCTTGTTTAGTGAACTTTTCAATATGTTGGCACCTCGCATTTCAAAGTTTCTTCTAGCCAACCTATGATCAGGTGGGAAAATAGTATATTTTCATCTGTACCCAAACAAAACAAGTAAATGTTATAGGACATTCAATATTTGGAACTTATTTTAAAGTTAAGAATTAATATAAATACATACCATGAACTCACTAAACCACATGTCTCGAATATCTTGAGGTACCTTTTTCCATGATGGCCATGCATCATTGTAATGACTTTTGAAAATATCACCAATGGCGGTAGCTGCAACGTATGAAGGCAAAAATCTACAACAAAAATAAACACATAAAGTACAAGTTGTACATAGAATATGAACAAAATATAACATTGTTAAAATTTAAGTGATCTACCCATATCCATCAAGTGTTAAAATGGGTTTCTCACAGGTGCTCTGAACATCCGATACATTGTGATCATCATGAGAAACAAATGTGCCTTGAGTTTCGAGGGTTAGATGCTTGAAGACTTTGTGGGGAAGGTGTCTCATGTGGTGATTGTGGTCCTAATGGTGGACAAGTTAATGGAAGAGATTTAGAACTTCCTCCAAGTGGTGGAGTACGACCAATGTGTGGTCCAACGAAGGGATTTCAATGGACTTATTTTGTATCGAAGGGGTAGAACTAACATGTTCTGCAATAGTTCCAACTAATGGATGTGCAACTTGTGGTCCAACCATGTTATTTCTTGGTAATTGATTCAATTGATGCTTCATCAAACGACTTTTTAAAATAAGCTTAGTTTTTCTTTTGTCCGACATCTACACATGTAACAAAAAAAAACCAAAAATGTGTAAGCAAATTGCATATATTTAATAAGTAATAGTAATGAATTAAACAATAACATATTAATTGAAATGTTTGAAACAAAACAAATAATAATTTGATGGGAACATTATTAACTGTACTTATAATTATTAAATACTCACCGAAATGAAAATACAAAAAATCATTCATCATCATCATCATCATCGGCATTAACATCACTTTCTTCATCAAAATTATATGACTCATAAACATTCTGATCATCATCATCGAGTTGTAATCATCATCAAATTCACTTTCCTCATCATACTCTTTTTCATTGATTTCTACATCTTCCACATTATATTCATTGTGTTCATTTTCATCAAGTAATTCATTCTCTACTAGCTCTTCATGTTCACCTTCATCGTCTCTTAATTGACCAAGTACTTCATCATTTGACACAAGTTGAGTATTAGAAAGACCATGTTGATATGCAACCTCTAGTGTATATTGATCATCAACCATACTTCTTGGTTTGGTTTTAATAACAACCCACCAATCTACCTTTTCCTTAACCTTTTCGAGGATAAGGCATATAATATACTTGAATTGCATTTGATGCAAGTATGAAAGGATCATAATTCAAATACCTTCTACGATGATGAACCTCCACTATACCATATTCCTTGTGAATTCGTACACCACGATTCCTTTTAGAATCAAACCATTGGCAATTGAATACAACTAATTCTTTTGTTGGCTCTCCTATGTATTCAAGTTGCATAATCTCTTTGATGATACCATAATAATAGTTTTCTTCATTTTCAATATCATCCCCTTTAACACAAACTCCACAATTGACAGTTTTCTTTCCAATGCTCCATTCTTCCGTATGAAACTTGAAACCATTGACAAAATAAATAGGCCATGTAAAAACCTTTTTTCGTGGACCCCATGCTAAGTCATGTAAAAATTGACTTTGAACCATATTGTTCCTATCATGAACCTAAACGAATGATAAATATAGTATGAATGAATAGGTCAATGTGAAAACATAAATTATTCTTATGATTGATTTACAAAATATTTTTAAAACTTACATATGTTTCAAACCATCTAGGAAAATCGAAGCAATCTGAGCCTCAATTTCTCTTGGAGTGATGTTTGGATTCACTGCTTCTAGAAATTGTTCAAATATTCTAACATTTACACATAACATTGTGTTAGTGGTTTTATGCATGAAAAATGCATGCAAAAATGAATTGTCGTGCTTACTTGATTAATGGTTGAACTTCTTCACAATTAAGTAACACATGCAAATGTGCAGACTTCTAATTCTTTCTTATTTAAGTATCGACATGAAGATCTTCCACTAATGCGACCAGGATGATTAAAAATTGTTGATACACAATCCAATTGTACATTTTCACCTCCATTATCATTGCGACTAACTTTATTTCTCATTGTTTGCACATGAGTCTCAAAATAATATGAACAAAAATGAGAAGTCTCTTGCACTAGATATGCCTCACATATTGAACCTTCCACACGTGCCTTGTTCTTAACCATTTTTTTTAACTTATTCAAGTACCTAATACAACACCATCACATTGTTATTATAATTTTAAATAAGACAAGAATGCATGTTCAAATTTGATAATTAAAAAGTAGTACCTCTCAAATGGATACATCCACCGATATTGAACAGGACCTCCTACTCTTGCTTCGTAAGGCAAATGAATAGGTAAGTGTTCCATTGAATTGAAGAATGCAGGTGGAAAGAATCGTTCCAATTTACATAATGTAATTGCAATGTTTTGTTCCATTAATAACAAATCATCCACTCGCAAAATAGTTCAACATAGATCTTTGAAGAATTTACTTAACTCAGCAATTGGTTTCCAAATTTGATTTGACAGTGCACTAAAAGCAATAGGCATTAATTGCTCCATAAATATATGACAATCATGAATTTTCATTCCAATCATTTTTCCTTGCTCTATGTTTACACATCTTTGCAAATTTGAGGCATAACCATCGGGCATTCTCAACTCATTAATCCATTTATAGACAACACTTTTTTGCTCCTTAGATAAGACAAATTGTGCTTTAGGTTTTATAACTTTTCCATTAGGTAATTGTTGCAATTCTAACTCCTTTCTCCAGACAATACTTTTTTACATCCATTCTTGCCTTCATATCATCTTTGGTCTTATCTTTCATATCCATTACTGTATTAAACACATTATCAAACACATTTTTCTCAATATGCATGACATCAAGATTATGCCTTAACATGTTGGAATTCCAATATGGTAACTCCCAAAAAATGCTTTGTTTTATCCAATTATGATATACACCACAACCATAACATGTAAATTGTACTTCCTTAGTTACTTTTGGAAAATAAGCAACTTGCTCCCACACATCATCCCCAGAAAATATCAATGGAGGTTGAGAATCTTCAATTCCATTCTTTAAAAATGCATTCTTATTTCTTCGATATGCATGATTCATAGGCAAAAATTGACGATGACAATCAAACCAAGAAAACTTCCGACCACTATCCAACCAAAAGCTCTTTGAATTATTCATACAATATGGGCAAGCCAATCTTCTAGCTGTACTCCAACCGGACAACATACCATATGCGGGAAAATCATTAACGAGTCCACATCAATGCAGCTTTCATCATAAAATTTTGTTTTTTGGAAATGTCATATGTCAACACACCTTCATTCCACAATATTTTTAACTCTTCTATCAAAGGTTGCAAATAGACATCTATTTTTTCCTTTGGATTTTTTGGCCCAGGAATAATTAAAGTTAAAAACATATAGGGGTAGTCATGCACAATTGTGGTGGTAAATTGTAAGGAGTTACAATCACCGGCCAACAAGAATATGGTTTTCCTAATTGACCATATGGGGTGAAACCATCAGCACATAATCCTAATCTTACATTTCTTGGTTCAATTGCAAAATCGGGAAATGTCTTGTCAAAATGTTTCCATGCTTCTCCATCCGATGGATGACACAAATGTCCCTCCTTTCTCATATTTTCACAATGCCACCTCATATGCGGAGCAGAACTCATTGAAGCATATAATCTCTTAAGCCTAGGAATGAGGGGTAAATAATGCATTCTCTTCACATGGACTTTTTTATATTTACCTTTACCCACTTTTTTTGTCTTATAACGAGGTTTTTGACAAAACTTACATGTAGATAGTTGTTTATCTTCATCCGAGTAGAACAACATACACCCATCAACACAATAATCAATTTTTTCTACTTGATAAACCAAGTTTTGAAACCAATTTTAAGGTTCTATAGTAATCTTCCGGGATAAAATTATCTACAGGATGTGTCTCTTTCAAAAGAGCCAATGTTTGATTAAAACATCTTTGGGACATGTTTCCCTCTGATTTAATTGTCAACAATCTGACGAAGACGAGATAATTCGAGTGTGATTAGTACATCCTGGCCACAATGGTTTTTGTGAAGCATGTAATAAATCATAAAACTTCTTTGCTTCAGTATTTGGAAAGCTGTTCATTTTCTTCATCCATATGACTCACAAACTCTACACCTAAAGCATCATGAATCATGTTCTCAAAGTCTTCTCTATCAACCTCGTGTGTATTATTAAATGAATTTGGATACATATTATTCACATCACACATATTTGGATCCATTTCTCCATGACATGTCCAATACCAATATTCGAGTATAAATCCCCGACGATAAAGATGTACTTGAACATCTTCAGAATCTAAAAAGTTCTTATTTTTGCATTTACTACATGGACATCTAATTTTTCCATTTGACATGTTTGCATGTTGAAGAGCAAATGATACAAATTCAGTCACACCATTTAAAAATGCATCGAGTATACCCCTTTCGACCAGGTAAAAGTCTATTATACATCCAATTACGATTCTCACGAACATCCATGTTACGTCCTATGCCAACAAAGGACTTATTTTAATAAATAATATACCATATAATTATCCACAACATAATTACATTAAAATCTCTAAAACTAAATTTATAGGTCTTGCTAGAAGTTATACCTCTACCACTAAAACTGCCCGATGAGTACGAAGATATTGCTACTTGCGGTTTCCAAATTGCAACCCAACAAGAAAAGTCACCTATATGAAAAAACAAAACACATAAAGAACAAAATGGAAAAGAATCCATTAACCATTCTACGAGTGAAAGTACCAACCTTACTTCCCGATGGGGCACTCTTTTTTGGACGAAATGTCTTTTGGCTTCTACGTGGATCAAAGTTGATTACATGAGTAGTCATAGACAGAAACAAAACAAAATTATACTAGAAGAAATGAAAGAGAGATTAATCAAAACAGACAATCATTTTACTTGAAGAGAAATTTGCAGTTGTAGGGACAAATTTGCAGATTAGAGTAACTTGGATAATAATTGTTTCAACAAATTATCTATGCCTAATAAATACATACCGATTTGAATTTCGTGAATGTTTTGAAACAATTACTTTTCAAGGCAGATTTGAGGTCATCAGGTTAGGGTTCTAGTATGACATTTCCTGAGTTTTGGTTGGAACTGAGGTCGCCGGAGTTAGGTTCACCGAGGCTGGGGTTGAGGTTCGAAATCGCTTGGGTTGGATTTCAAGTCATCGGAGTTGGGTTTCAGGCGATGCCATCGGAGTTGGGTTTGGGCCTCGAGTTTGTCGACGTTGAGGCTGGGGTTGAGGTTCGAAGTCGCTTGGGTTGGATTTCAAGTCATCGGAGGTGAGTTAGGCTGGAGGATTGGGGATGGAGAGATGAAACCCTAGGTCAGATTAACCTCGAATAAGAAGGGTGGGATTCAAAGCTTGGATCAGTGCGGTGAATGTCATGAAAATTTGGGGCAGATTAGAATCAGCGCGAGATGAAAATTTGGGGCAAAATTAGAATCAGCGCGAGATGAAAATTTGGGAGGGTATAATCAGTGAGGGAGTGAAATAATTAGATAATTAGATTAATTTAAAAAATTAAATTAAATAAAAGAGTGACTGAAATAGTAACTGATTTTTTTGTAACCGAAAATTCAGTTACTATTTCAGTTACTACACAAAAAATAATAATTTGGTTACTAATTCAGTCACTGATAGTAACTAAATTTTTCAGTCACTGATTTCGGTTACTATTTGGCATTTTTCTAGTAGTGTTAGTTGGTTAATTTCGAATTAATTTCGTAATCTAGGATAAGTGACACTGCATTAGAATCAGGAAATCAATTGCGTTTTAATCTGTTTTTAATCCGCATTTTTATAATCTACTTTTGTTCTGTTTCATCTAATATTTTAATTTTGAAAAACTCCCCTTTTTTTGGTTACTGTTCTAATTTTAAAAATTGATAAGCTTTGATAGAAATTCGTGGTCTTTGGCAGACGACCTAGGAAAGCTTCCTAGTACTACATTTATCTGTTTTAATTATTTGACCAAGTACGACATCGATCAAATTTGGTGCAGTTACCGGGGACCAAGATTTTTGTCTAGGTTTTCAATTTTATTTTTTGTTTATGTTTTCGTTTTTTTGTTTTTATTTTATTTGAATATTTTATTTGATTTTCAGTTATTTAAATATTTTATTTGATTTTTAGTTATTTAAATATTTTATTTGATTTTAAGTTATTTAATATTTTATTTTCGAGTTATTTGAATATTTTATTTGATTTTCGGTTATTTGGATATTTTATTTGATTTTCTGTTATTTGAATATTTTATTTGATTTTCAGTTATTTAAATATTTTATTTGAGTTTTAGTTATTTGGATATTTTATTTGATTTTAAGTTACTTAATATTTGATTTTAAGTTATTTAAATATTTTATTTGATTTTCAATTATTTGGATATTTTATTTGATTGTTAGTTATTTGAATATTTTATTTGATTTTCAGTTATTTGGATATTTTATTTGATTGGTAGTTTTTAATATTTTATTTGATTTTCGGTTATTTGAATATTTTATTTGATTGGCAGTTATTTGAATATTTTATTTGATTTTTAGTTATTTAAATATTTTATTTGATTTTCGAGTTATTTGAATATTTTATTTGATTTCGTTGTTATTTGGATATTTTATTTGATTGTACAGTTATTTAATATTTTATTTTATTTTCAGTTATTTGAATATTTTATTTGATTTTTAGCTATTTAAATATTTTATTTGATTTTCAGTTATTTGAATATTTTATTTTATTTGTTGTTATTTGGAAATTTTATTTAACGTGGCTCAAGATTCGATGATGAGGACATGCCACGCTATCGACATGTCCGTTGAAAATATTCATACTACTAGAACGTCATTTGCTCATCCTACATCCCGCCCTTCTATGGAAGATATGTTGTTCGACATGAATAAAAGAATGCAGGAATTTTTCTCTATTTCTCAAGAACGACATCAAGAAAATATTCGACATATTTCGGCTGTAGATGATAGAGTATGTAATTTAGAGGACAAATTTGACGCTCAGTTTTAATAGTGATGAAAGTGAAGAGTTTTAATCTCTTCAACATATTTCTTATTTGTACTTCATTTACTTTATGAAATAAAAACTTTATTTTAGCTTTGATTGAGGGGGAGCTATATTTTTATCTTATGCACTTATTGAGGGGGAGCTTTCATTTTTTATCATAATCAAAATAGGGGGAGAAATTATTTAAAGCATCTTATGTTTAATAATTTTAATGATTGTCTGGTATGTTTAATATTTTTGTTAGCTGTGACAGATAAAATAGGTTATTATAAAAGGCTTTAAAGAAAATTTTGATCATCATCAAAAAGGGGGATATTGTTAAACATACAAGGATATGAAGCTTGTGGATTTTGATGATGATTCAAGAACAAAGGACTTAGAGATTTGAAGACTTGTAATCTTACGTAATAACTCTGTTTCTATGTTTTTGAGTCTGTAATATTAAAGTCCAAGATAGCCAGCACATAGATCATCCTTTAAAAGTTCTAAAAACTCATTTTTATCAAAAATACACTGTGATAATCGATTATCACTCAGGATAATCGATTATTACAACAAGAAAATTGTTTTCAGGAAAATCTGTCTGTGATAATCGATTATCACTCCGGATAATCGATTATCACAGGAAAATAATCGATTATTTGGCCAGATAATCGATTATCCTAGTCCAATTTTGTTCCTTTGCGAAAATGGCTCTGGAATAATCGATTATCACTCAAGATAATCGATTATTTACGTCTGTTATGTGTTTTGAAATTCAAATTTGGACTAATTTACGAAAACCCTATTCCCAATTCTTCTGTTTTCGAAAATCACCATTTCCCAGACCCTATTCTCTCTACTTAAGGTTCTCCAAGGCTCTCTGCAAATTAACAAACCTTTTTCATACAAAAGTTAGAACTGTGATTGCGAGAACTTTTTGTAGGGAAGAAAAAGGGGCTTTTGAAAACCTAGTGTGGGCTAGAAGCGATAAGAATCACTGAGTGGGTTTCTTGGTGGATTGTGTGTTGTGCCGTCTCTAGGAAAAGTTGTTCTTCATACTTTGTGGATTCAAAGGAGGTGTTCATCTCTTGTGTGACTCAAGAGAGGTGTTTTCTATTCCTTATCTTTTCAATTTGTAATTTATTTGTAAACTGTGATTATAATGATAGCGTTAGTCCTCTTTTTGAGTGATTAGCAACTGGACGTAGTGTCTTTTGATCCGAACCAGTATAAATCAACTGTGTAATCTTCTTTCCCTTATCTATTTACTTTACAACGCATTTTAATCGGTGAAATTTGGGAAAAATTTTAAAACCCTAATTTTTGTTTAAGAAACCAATTCACCCTCCCCTCTTGGTTTTTGTCCTTAAATGCAAACATTTCGCTGCGTGATTCTAACAGGGCGGCTTCCCTGTAGCTTAATCCTTTGTAGGGTCGTACCCTAGGCCATGCTTCAAAGGATTGTCTTTAACAACTAGTGGCTCCCTTATTCCTTGAGGGTTACTACCGAGCCCTTGGCTTGGGCAATATCCATATTTCCTTGTCATGTGGGCCATCCTCATATTGTTGGGAAGTCGTTCCATATTGGCAAAAGATATTTCAAAGGTCCTTTTTAGCCGCATCCATACAAGGTAGGGCAGACGACTTGCAGATCTGAAAGTCGTCTTTAGATCGAACCATGACCAACTTGTCGCCTACCGTGAATTTGTCTTTTTGGCAGAGCGTTGAAGGAAATGCCTTAGCATCATGAATCCAAAGTCTACTAAATTTCCTTCTTGGATTCTTTATTATGTTTTTCTTCGGTCTCTTTATTATTTCCTTTATTTTTAGGAGCATCGTCTTGTAGCTCCTTGGGGGAGTAGATTCTTCTGTTTCTTGTTATGCCCCCCAATGCTGGCAATGTTGGAGATACCTTCGTTGATGGGTGATGTTTCTGCATATCTACACGGTACAACTTTATTTGATGTATAGGGGAAAGGATGAGGCATGAGTAAATGCAATGGTGTCGTTGCCCCCTCTCCTTTATTTACTTAGATGTCCAACGATTGAGGCTTATGATCCTCCTTAGGCGGATCAACCATTGGGGAGAACTTGACGACGAAAGGTTTGCTCTTCATCTTATTCCGACTCATGGAAAGCACATCAATTTATCATTTCTTTTTATTATCTTATTATTATTAAAGTGAAAATGAATTAATGCAATTTATGAATGCAATAGACAGTTGAAAAGATGATGAAAAAGACAATTTTATTTATTTCATCCAGAAAGTGTACATTCCTCAATGCAATGCTTCTAAGCACACTTTTAACAGCGGAAAGCCTAAAGGAAACCATAGGAGGGTTAAAATTTCTATGTATTTTCTTTTTTTACTTCCCATGCATGGCATGCAAATGCTATATCCTCTTTGCACGGTATTGAGGAATGTCTACTTTCTTTAACTTCCTATTACTAGATGTATGTTATGAGGATGAAGTTTGGTGGATGCATGTATGCAAGTGTTTGTTTTTTCCTAAACATTATCATGTTTTATTTTCTAACATGATGTATGATAGTGTTTGGGATTTCGTTTTTTTTGTATGTGGATGAGGGAATGAAGAATACCAGCCGCTTTCTAGAATAAAAAAAGAATTTTATTGTTTAAAATGAATGATTTATGGGATGGATATGCCTTAAGACAATGACTTAGCTATCCTCCTTAAAGCTTACGCTTTATGGGGTATCATACCCACCTTGGTATAATAGTTCCTTCCCCATCACAAATATAACGATGGTCACCATCACACCTTAGCACACTTGTCCCTTCCTTGTTGAAGATTGACAAGTATGACGACAGTCACAAATGCACTTGGGTCTCTTTTGCCTTTGTCTTAAGGATATCTAGTGTTCCCTAACATGAATGTGTTTTATGCATGAGAGATTTTATTTAGGATGATGCTTATGCATACTTTCCTTGATGCATTTATTTTCTCTCTTGGTTTTACCACTTATGTGATTATGAGTGTATGAATGGTTGACTTTGTCAAAATCTTTTTGTTGAGAAATTATTTTTATTATTTTAAATTTTTTTATTTTTATTATTTTTTTATAACCCTTTGTAGACCCCAAATCTTGCCCCACCTCAAAATAAAGAGCAGAAGACCTCCAATTCGAAGATGGGCAAGGCCTATAAGGTCCCTAGGATAGACTATTAGGCCCCATGTTAGAATAGGAAGGCTTTTCTGTACAAAAAATAAGGATTTTCACCTTAAGGGTCGAGACCGTCGTCTCACTTATCAGGATCGCCGTCTCGTCGAATGGCAAAGTTGAGACAGCCGTCTCATTTGGCGAGACGGTCGTCTCCCCACTTGCCAATGACGAGACCACCTTCCTGATTGGCAAGACGACCCTCTCGTCATTTGGCAAGTCGATACCGCTGTCTCGATTGACGAGACAGTCGTCACAACCTTGTCAGGCGAGATAGTGGGCTTGACCTGACAGGCACGAATCCCTATAAAAGGGGAGCACTCTCCCCTCCATTTCACACAGTTCTTCCACCTTTCCTTCTAGCATTTCTTAGAATTCTTCTTTTAGATCCCCTCTGAAGCATTTTCGGAGTTTTCAGAGAGTTCTTAGAGAGTTTTTATAGCGTTGCGAGAGAGAAAAGTCAACGTTGTAGAGCAAAGGACTGTTGTCGCCGCTGTCCGTTCCGACGTCTAGGGACATCTCGAACGTTTATGCGAGCGGTCGCGATAAGATGGTTTAGACTTGCGTTTGTCACCGTCGTCAAAAAGAGGCAGTCGGAGCGACGCGATGGTTCCGACTTCCATTTTTTCGTGTTTTTATGGGTGAGGTTACAACGCCTTTAGGTTGTCCGATAACTGGGCTGAATCTAAGGGCAAGGTTTTCGAAAGGGTGTTCTTAGATCGTCCGATAATCGGGCTGACCTAAGAACAAGTTTGAAAGGGTTCTTATGGAGTCGGCACCGATGTTTTTACCAGAAACATCGAAAAAGGAGATAAAAAGGTGTTGGTTTTTCGAAAACCAACTTTGGTTGTTAAAACCAAAGTTGGGTAAGGGAGTTAATTACTTGTAAGGGAGGTATTAATTCCCTTACGACGCCTGTAGACCCCTGATTTTACCCGACCTCTCAATAAAGGCAAAAAAGACTTCCTATACGAAGATAAAGCTCGCCCGGCATCTCAATAAAGGCCAAAAAGACTTCCTATATGAAGATAAAGCTTCGATGGACGTCTATCGGCATCAATCGGCGTCCGAACAAAGAAAGGAAAGCTTCTCGGGAGTCCTAGAACAAAAAATCTGGAAAAAACAGTCGAGATGGTCGTCCCAGAAGTTGGGACGGCCATCCCAGATGGCCCAGACGGCCGTCCCAAGTTCCAGACGGCTGTCCCACCTTGTTTTGATGCTTGGCACGACCGTCCCAAATCCCAGACGGCCGTCCCAACTTCCCCAGACGGCCGTCCCAGTTTTCCAAGCTCTAGACAGTCGTCGCAAGCTGCCAGGCTACGAAAACTATAAATAGGAGGCTCATTTGCCACTTTTTCACACACCACAACTCCAGACACTTGTCTTCTCTCCCTACTTCGAATGAACTCTCCGATTGCCTTAAAAAAGGTAACAATCCGTTAAGGAATTGTATTCCAGCATTCGATTCTTCTTTAAAATTTAGTCGAGTCGATATTGTATTCGGGGAGGAGAGTCTTTGTAGAGCGGGGGATTGCCAAAACGCATCCTCACAGTTAAAGATTTGTAATACAAAGCTTGCTACGGAGGTTCTTTTCACTTCTCCTCTCTTTTATTGCTTTATTTATTGCTTTATGTATGCAATATGAAATAAAGTCATGTAGATAGTCATTTTTTTCAATATTATGCAATAAAATAGGGTAATAGCGTAATTTCTCGTAATTTTCACTTAATGAATGAATCCGTCATAGGGAACCCGAAAGGGGTGTTGTGGGGTGCTAACACCTTCCCCACACGTAACTAACTCCCTTACCTAACTCTGGTTATAATGGCCAAGTTTGGTTTTTATTAAAATCAACGCCTTTTTATCATTTTCCAATGTTTATGGTAAAAACATTGGTGGCGACTCCATAAGAACCCTTTTCGAAAATCTTGTCTTTATTAGAGGATAGTTCAGTTGTTGAGCACCTCGGAAGCAATGAACACATTTAAAAATAAAAATGCGAGTCTAAACCATCTTTTCGCGACCGCTCGCATAAACGTTCGAGATGTCCCTAGACGTCGAAACGGACGGCGGCGACAGATGGCGACTCCACTGGGGAAGCTAGAGAGTTGATCCCATTTAGTGACGGATAAAATTCAAACTAAGTGAAGATTTGAAATTACGCCTTTACCCTCTTCCGTATGTTTTATTGTATGGCTTTAATAATTGCTGTATGATTATTTTCTGCAAATTGTCTGAATTATAAATTGCACACAAAAACCCTTGCACACAACAATCCCTCTATACCCGGGGGCAAGAGTGAATACCTATTGGGAGTGGGTGGCAGATACGACCGACTTGTTGGCACACGGGGCTACAACCGTTGTCGGAAACCACCAACTCAAGGTGATAACTCTCCTCTTTTGGTCCAAGGATGTCGACACGAAGTTCCGTGCATGACCCAAGGACTGAGAGATTGAGAGGTCCCTATAATGGGGGCACCTTGGGGACCTCTGGCCTTGGTGAGAATAGTTTAGAACCACCTAAACCAAGCATGTTTCTGCAGGAAAACCCCACCTCGTAAACAGCGTGGCTCTACTCGTGGATGTATGAATTGTGTGTGCATTCATTTGCTGCATTTGTATTGATGCATTAGCATAGGGTAATCATACAACAAAAATAGTGAAAACCCTAAAAATCATAAAAGTGATAAGATAACCAACTTTATCTCGGACAGTCTTCAGTTAAGCTAGCCTGGTTTCAAGTTCTTTGTAAGCTAAGTAGCCACGTTGACCGACAAAAGAGATAAAGGGTCATAAAAATGTAAAAACGATTAAAACCCATAAAAATGCCTTTTATAATAAAAAGATTTTTTGCAAAGTCGTATCATTCATACCACATCATCCAATAAGTGGTAAAACTAAGAGAGAAAACCAATGCACTAAGAAAATTATGCATAAACATCATCATAATAAAATCTCTCATACATAAACACAATCATTCTAGGATGTATTAGATATCCTTAGACAATAGCGAAAGAGACCCAACTGCGTTTATCACCTTCCTAGAAGAGATAAGTGCGCCAAGGTATGATGACAACCTCTGAAAAAAAAAGGAAGTTAGCACACCAAGGTGGGTATGGTACCCTTAAAACATAGGCTTTTGAAAGGATACCAAAACTATTGTCTAAGGCATATCTATTTAACACTAATCATTCGAAATAAAAAGCTATAATAAAAATCGTTATAATCATTTAGAAAGTGGCTGGTCTTCCGCCCGTCCTCACTCGTGCTCAGAAAGCTAAAAAGATGGAACAGCTAGAGGAGCAAAACCGAAAGCTCACCACTGAGCTTAATACGCTGAAAGAGCAAATGGCTCAAATGTTAGAAATGATGCGCCAACAAAATCTCCACAAGGAGGGTCCTCAGAGTGGACAAGCCTCTCACCAAGAAGAAGAAGAGGAACCTCACGATGAGCATGACCAATCTGATACAAGAACAATACATATTCATGCTCCGGAAATATCAACGCAACAAATTACTGCCCTAGAGGAGAGGTTGAGAGCCATGGAAGGGCATAACTTTGATGTTAAAGAGGTAGCTGATATGTGCCTCGTTAAAAACATCCAATTCCCTAAAAAATTCAAAACTCCGGACTTCCCAAAGTACATGGGAATAACCTGCCCCAAAAGCCATCTCACAATGTACTGGCTTAAGATGGTTGCATATGCTGACAATGAAAAACTCCTGATCCACTGCTTTCAGGAGAGCTTAGCTTAATCAACCTTAAATTGGTATATGCAACTGGAAGGAGGGCAAGTCCAAACCTGGAGACATCTGGCGGATGCTTTTCTTCGTCATTATAAATATAATATTGATCTGACCCCAGAAAGAGCAGATTTACAACTACTAAGCAAGAAAGACAACGAGTCCTTTAAGGCATATGCCCAAAGATGGAGGGAATTGGCAGCACAAGTAGAACCTCCTCTGTCCGACAAAGAAACCACATCTATGTTCATCAATTCTCTAACTGGTCCCTATTATGACAAAATGATAGGGAACACATCAACACTCTTTGCAGATGTGGTAATTATAGGAGAAAGAGTAGAGCAAGGTTTAAAAAGCGGAAGAATTGCACAACATACTTCCTTCAATTCCTCTACTCCAAATGTTAAAAAGAGCTTTGGAAAGAAGAAGGAAGGAACCGTAAATGCAATCAACATTGCCACTCCTTCTTCCTCCTCGCAGCAGACCAAGTCACGCAGATCGGAGAGGAAATTCACTTCCATTCCAACCTCCTATGGAAGTCTTCTTTTAAAATTGTTGGATGCCATGCTCCTCGTGCGTATCCCTCCCAAGAAAATAGAGCCACCATATCCATAATGGTATAAGTCTAATGAAAACTGTGATTACCATTCAGGCGCTCCGGGACACTCCGTTGAAAACTGTGTGGCCTTAAAGCACAAGGTCCAGAATCTGATAGATGCTGGGTGGATTACCTTTGATGCATCTACTCCAAAAGTAGATGATCAGCCCCTTTCCAAACCCGAATGAAAGATGGGCTAAGGAAGAACAGTAAATTAGGGCTCATCATCTTTACCATTTCAAAAAAATATAATAAACATAAAAACATAAAAAATATATCGAAAAGCTTCCGATGTATTTTTTGTGATCCCTGCCCATGATCACGAGATTTTTGGTTAAAATGGGCTTTGTAAATATTTTCTTTTTGTGAATACAATAAGGCATTTTCCATAATATTCATATTCTCTTTCATTCTTTTCTCCCTCATACACTTAATAAAGAAATCTAAAACAAAGCATAACCATACAGTCATGTCTGTGATTGAAAACTCTCTGGAAGATCTGAAAGCCGAAGGCGAATGGATTGAGTCGGACATCGAGGAGGGGACCATTTCCCCGGACATGCAAAGACTCGTTGGAAAAAGAATCTCAATCAATACAGCCCCATCGAGAGAAAAGCTGAGGCCATCAATTTGGGACAAGAAGATAATAAGAAAGAAGTAAATATTGGTACCCAAATTGACGATGATGTCGAGGAAAGGTCGATACAATTACTAAGAGAGTATGTGGACGTGTTTGCATGGTCCTACCATGATATGCACTGGAATTGATAAAAGCATAGTGGAGCATACATTACTACTAAAAGAGGGATTTCGACCGTTAGCGAAACTCGGAAGAGTAAAACCGAGAATGGTCCTTGAAAATTAAGGAAGAAGTAGAAAAACAGTTGGATGCCAATTTTCCGATTGTGTCAAAATACCCCGAATGGTTGGCAAACATCGTGCCAGTTATAAAGAAAAATGGAAAAATCAGAGTATGCGTAGATTACAGGGACTTAAATCGTGCAAGTCCAAAAGATGATTTTCCCTTACCACATATTGATATGCTGGTAGATCATACCGCTACAAATACTCTCTATTCTTTCATGGATGGATATGCAGGGTATAACCAAATTAAATTGGCTGTTGAAGATAGAGAAAAAACTTCCTTCATTACGTCGTGGGGTACATTCTGTTATAGAGTAATGCCTTTTGGACTTAAGAATGTAGGGGCTACTTATCAAAGGGCTATGGTTACATTATTTCATGATATGATCCACAAAGAAATCGAAGTATATGTGGATGATATGATCGCCAAGTCCAAAAATGAGATGGATCACCTCCAATACTTAAAGAAATTATTCAATCGGCTTCGGAAATACCAGATTAAGCTCAATCCGGCTAAATGCACGTTCGGAGTATGATCAGGAAAACTCCTTGGATTTATTGTTAGTAAAAAGGGAATTGAGGTAGACCCTGATAAAACAAAGGCAATCGTAGAAATGCCCCCACCAAGAACAGAAAAAGAAGTCAGAGGGTTCTTGGGCCGAATAAACTACATCGCACGGTTCATCGCCCAATTAACGGATAAGTGTACGCCCATCTTCAAGTTATTGCGTAAAAACCAACCGAAAGTTTGGAACGATGAATGTCAACAAGCTTTCGAAAAGATCAAAATGTGCCTAACAAATTCCCCAGTATTGGTACCACCCGTGGAAGGAAAGCCCCTGATTCTTTACCTTTCAGTACTTGACGAATCCATGGGATGTGTGCTCGGTCAACAAGACGATAGGGTAAGAAAGAACAAGCCATATATTACCTCAGTAAGAAATTTCTAAACTATGAGACCCGTTATACACCACTCGAAAAAACATGTTGTGCATTGGTGTGGGCAACTCAGCGCCTTCAATAATATATGGTCAGACATACAACTTGGTTGATTTCCAAAATGGACCCAATCAAATACCTGTTTGAAAAACTCGTCTTGACCAGAAGGATAGCCAGGTGGCAAGTACTCCTCTCAGAATTTGACATTATTCATGTCACTCAGAAAGCTATCAAAGGTAGTCCTTTAGCAGACTACTTGGCACATGGGCCAACTGACGAATATCAATCCCTCCAAGATGATTTTCCAGATGAGCACATAATGCACATCCAACATGAAGAGCTTGAAAATAATAAGTGGATCATGTTTTTCGATGGAGCTTCAAACTTACTGGGACATGGGATCGGAGCTATTTTAATATCTCCCGAAAAGAAGTATATCCCAGTAACAGCCAGATTAAACTTTGATTGCACAAAAAATATGGCGGAATACGAAGTCTGTGCTCTAGGTATTCAAGCAGCTTTGGATCATGGGGTGACTAAACTCAAAGTATTCGGTGACTCATCCCTTGTTATTTACCAGCTCAAAGGTGAATGAGAAACTAGAAATTCCAAGTTAATCCCTTATATGGAGCACATCCGTAATATGACTTCAAAAATGGAAAGCATTAGTTTCGAGTACATCCCTCGGGAAGATAACCAGATTGCAGATGCACTTGCAACATTGTCATCCATGTTCGCATTAGGACAAGAACATGAGATGCCCATCATCCAAGTCAAAAGGCACGACAAACAAGCCTTTTGTATGACAGTGGATAGTGAAAAAGATAAGATCCCTTGGTATCATGACATAAGGCGATACCTGACAAAGGGTGAATACCCCGAGGGAATAAGTGACAATGATAAAAGGATCATTCGGAAAAGGCCCATAGGGTTTATGTTGATAGGAGAAACCCTTTATAAAAAGAATTTTGATTCTACTTCGCTAAGATGCGTCAATCTCGAAGAAGCCAAGACATTGATTACAGAAATACATGAAGGAACCTTCGGGACTCATGCACCAGGGCATATCATGGCTAGGAAAATCCTCAGGGCAGGATATTTTTGGTCCACAATGGAAAAAGACTGTCACCAGTATGCCAGAAAATGTCACAAGTGTCAGGTACATGCGGACAATGTACATGTTCCACCAGTACCACTCAATGTTATGGCTATCCCTTGGCCATTCGCTATGTGCGGCATGGATGTTATCAAACCTATTGAGCCTAAGGCATCCAATGGCCATCAATTCATTTTGGTAGCTATCGACTACTTCACCAAGTGGGTAGAAGCTGCATCTTATGCACATGTGACTAAAAAGGTAGTGGTCACCTTTGTTAAGAAAAATATCATATGTCGATATGGCATCCCACATCGTCTTATTACTGATAATGGAACCAACCTGAATAATAAGATGATGGAAGAACTATGCCAAGACTTCAAAATTCAACACCATAATTCTTCTCCTTATCGACCCAAAATGAATGGCGCAGTGGAAGCGGCCAATAAAAACATCAAAAAGATTGTTCAAAAGATGGTTAAGACCTATAAGTATTGGCATGAAATGTTGCCTTTTGCTCTTCATGGTTATTGAACGTCTTGCCAATAGAGGCCGAAATACCTTCCCTGCAAATTATAATGGAAGCAAAATTAATAGAAGCCGAATGGATTCAAAGTCGATACGATCAATTAAACCTTATCGATGAAAAGCGGCTGAATGCTATATGCCATGGACAAGCCTATCAAAAGAAGATAAAAAAGGCTTATGATAAAAAGGTCCACCCTCATACTTATCAAGAAGGGGATCTAGTGATAAAGAAACTGATTCCAGCCTAGAAGGATAAAATTGGAAAATGGGCGGCAAATTATGAAGGACCCTTTGTGGTCAAACGAGCTTTCTCAGGAGGGGCACTTATCCTCACTAATATGGATGGAGAGGAGCTTCGACACCCAATCAATTATGACGCGGTGAAGAAGTATTATGCTTGAAGACATTGCTCAAGACCCGTCAGGAATGAAAACCCGCAAAGGGCATCCCTGGGCAAAAGATAGGGTCTATATCCCTCGCTAGGATACGTCCTAGGCAAAAAGTAGAGGTAATAAAAAAAAAAGAAACTAAGAGCAATGGTTACTTTAGTCAAAAACCGAAAAGGCGGCTAAAGTAACATTCTTTCAGAAGCAAGCAGTCTGCATAGTCTTCACTCTGAGCTCAGGCTGTTAGAAAAAGAGGCTGAGATCAAGAGGGGGGGTGAATTGATCTTTGAAAGATTTTCGCAATTAACAGATTATCTATTTCAAAAAATAAGATTTCAGATCTGTTCTTGAATCACACAGCAAGCAATCAAAGAAAAAAAAAACAGTAACAGAATTAAAGAAAAGAAAGGTTTAGAAAGATATCACCAAGGTTTATACTAGTTCACCCAATCCCAGGACTACGTCCAGTCTCCAGCCAAATTCCAGCTGGGTTCTACTAGATTGAATGTTTTACAGATTTCAACCTTAACCTTACACTCAATCTACCACAAGAACCACAATTCCAGTTCCTGCACCTAACCTTTCATCAAGAACCAAATTCCAGTTCTTGAAAACCTCTACAACCAAATTCCAGCTGCAGAGAAACTAGTGCCCACAATTCCAGGCACCAATAATACAGAAAAGAATGTAAAGAAACAAACAGAAGAAACTAAAATGCTCAAACCAGTTTTATGCAGTTCTACAATATGTTGTTTCTTCTTCAAAAGAATGCAATTTTGCCTCAAGAAAGAACTTTGATGACCTTCACAAAAACTAGCGTGATTCTCTCTTGAAAGTAGCACTTTTGATTGCTTGATTGATTGCTCAAATATGTATTTCAGATGTATATTTAAAAAGTTCAAGCAACACTGTTTTTATAGAAGATTTTCAAAACTGCTGGTTTAATTAATTTGTTAAAATAATCTTTTAATCTGTTAAAAGTCTTGTTTTAATTTGTTAAAACTTCTTTTAATCCATTAAAACGTTCTTGATTATTTTCCAAATTTGTTTTAACTGATACGTCAACGTTTATATCAATTAAAACTCTTTGTAAAAAATCTTCTAATTTGTTTTAATCGATTATTTCGTGTTTCAATCGATTAAAATCCTGCAAAACTTTCTTGTAAACTTTTCCAAGTGATTTTAAGCGATAAAAACTTCGTATTAATCGATTAAAACGCGTAGTATAAATTTTCTTAAGTTGATTTAATCGATTGAAACGTGGTTTAATCAATTAAAATAGCTACGATCAGTCATAACCCAATTCGATCGATCATATCCGATTCGATCGGTCATACCTCAATTATGATCGATCATATTTGGTTCTGATCGGTCATAAACCCATTCTGATTGGTCAAACAGTACTCCAAGTGGTTTTAATCGATTATTTAGAAGTTGTATCGATTAAAATACTGCCAGAACACTTTTCTGAACATTTTAAGTGATTTTAATCGGTTATTTCGAAACTGTATCAGTTAAAATACTGACTAAAGGTTTTCAAAACTTCTTTTAATGAAAACAATCGGTTATTTCGAAGTTATATCAGTTGAAACCCTGTTATAAAAGTGTGAAGAACATTTTATTTGATAAAGGTTATATTCTATTAGTTAAAATAGTTGATTAAGAAACCTTTGATCAAAATACTTTGGTTTTGACCGTTTAAACACTTTTAGAGGAATTTTGCAAAATCTTTTGAAGTGAAGAAACCTCATGCAGTAGAAAAGATAAAAATGATTATACCTAAGCAGAGTTGCATACACACTAATCCCTCTACTCTTTTATCTAAGTGACTCTTGACTGCCACAAAGTTGCATTTGACTTCATTCTTGACTTCATCAAATCAACAAGATCTTTGCCAGAGTATTTCAATAAGATCTTCATCACTTTCAGTCTCCCCCTATTTGATGAAGACAAACACCACTTTGAATAATAACTTTGCAAAAGAAGTCACTTGATAATATAGATTAGTGAGTAACCAAAAATGAATTATTTTCCTATTTCTCCCCCTAAATTGTTGCTCCCCCTAAATTTAAAAAGTAAAGCAACTCTTTCTCCCCCTTTTGACTTCATCAAAAATAGGGAACAAAAGAAAAACAATGCATGGTATGTATTATGTCTTAGATTTCGAAAATAGAAGAAAAATATGGATACGATACTTTACTCATGTAAAGACAAATCAAAGTTGATTCAAGCTTATCTTCATTAACATGTTTGTAATGAATACAATTAACACGTGTAAAGATAAGGGAACCATGCTTTAGTAGCATGTTACAAGAACAGTCATTAACTAAAGCCTTTAATTTTTCTTTCCAGAATAAAAATTGATTAAAAACAGGACAAAATCGATTAAAAATTTCTTGTTAATGGTTTTAATCGATTGAAATAAAGGTTTAATCGATTAAAACAGTGAAGGAATTCAAAAGTTTGAAACATAAGTTCATTTAATCGATTAATTTGACATTTAAAATGATGTATAAATTCTTTTAATCGACTTAAAAGATTTTTTATTGATTAAAACAACCAGTTTTGAAAACTAAGAAATGTTTGATGTATCTAAAATGCCTAGATTAGTGCGAATTTTGTAAAACCGATCATTTAGAAAAGTGTTTAATAATATCGATTAACTTTTAATCAATAGATCCATCAAAAATCCGAATAGAGTCTAATTTAGCTAATTCAACTGATGTAAACTAGTTTTAGTTGATGGCATATATATTTTAATCGATTTATACGCAGTTTAATCGATTATTCTGTTGTGATTTTCCTATGTAAGTGTTTCTTTTAATCGATTTAATCGATTAAATCCATTTTGTATCAGCTAAAAATATCAGGGATCTATGTTAAATTCTACCTAGGCTATCTTACTTCAACTTAAAACCTTAATCATATCAAGCAAAGTAAAAAAAATTGTGCCTGGTATAAAACCAGTAAATATTACAGACCAGAATTTGAAATTAGCATCAAAAGAAATAAAAACATAAAAGAAAGATAAGAAGGGACCCTTTTTATCCACAAATTCAATCATCCCAGTTTCCTTGGTTTAGCTGCATATCTTCCAGCTTGGTGTAGATATCAGCAATTTAGTTTCCAAGGGATGCGAATTGATTGTTTGTTTGATGGAAATGTTGATATGTCATCTGCATATGCTTTCTCTAATTTTCCTGCATTGCAGTCATTTGAGAAAGCATTGTTCTTTCAAATTGAGATAAAGGAGTCCCACGGTCAGGCTGCTCCATGTATGGGATGATCTCCATATTTTCATATGAAGCTTGACCACCTGATGATTCAGGAACCTCTGCAGCAGCTGGAGAGGAAGGAATTTGAGCTTGCTCATCTTCTTCATCATTGTCTTCCTCATCCTCAAACATTCTAGCATCAACCTTAGAAATCCATTCATCATCAATTTTAATAAACCCCATTTTTCTTAGGGTTGATTCATCAATTTCATTAGAAGCTTTTGGAGTTTCCACATACTCCCCTTCCAAATCTACTGCAAAATGTCTAAAAAATTTATTTATCAACAAAGCATAAGGTAATTTATAATCAGCAAGCCTCTTGGCTTTTACCATGTGGTCTTTAATAACATAGACCCAGTTAACTCAAATCCTATTTTCAATGCAATACATGAGAGCTAAATCACCCTCATTGAGTATAGCATGATTACTCCCCCTTGGAGTAAGCATCCAAGCAATAATGAAGGCAAGAATCCTTGATTCAAGTCTCATTTTCCCAGCATTGAAAATTCTTACCGAATCATCTTGGTCTTTGAGGCAGGTACGAAAATTTGAATTTTATTAAACTCTGGTAATTCAACAATGTTACCTCTAGAGACTTTTACCCCTACATCTTTGAGGCCAGCAACTTCATCCCAAATGTCAGGAGTAATGACCATATTAACTCCTTTTACTTGAGACCTTAAAGTGGAACCACTCGATAGTAAGATTTGCATAAAAAACTCTTACCAAATCCGGTTGAATGTTGCCGGTATATTCCGAGAAAATTCTTCGAGTTTTTGATTCTTCGGTTTCCTTCTTAACGAAGTGAATCCTTCTTCATCTAGCCATGCAAACCTTATGAATTTGGGAATTACAAGCTGCTTTTGACCAAAATTAGTGATGAAATTATTCATCTTATCTATATCACCACTGAACTATGCTTCCAGATGTCCACCCAGATTTGCAGCAGAGGAAGATTCCCCTTTTTGCTTCTTTCTTGACTTTGATCTCCTCAGCATGTTGTTGTATTGTTTAGAGAGTGATTGTGAAACGTGAATACAAGAAGGAAGAGAGAAGAAATTTGAACCAGAAACTGATGAATGAGAATGATGGACTTCAAGTGAGCAGAATGAAGAGTCACGGATGTAAATTGTAGTCTAATTTGATAGAATCTACAAAGAACAACTTTAATTGTGCATGTCCCCTTGACTGAAGGCAGAGGAACAGATTCTTGGACAGTGGGTACATCAGCTATTTTGTTTTTTGATAAATTTTTGACTTGGTCAACAGATGCAATAAATGTATTATGCAGATTTTGATTAACACAAAACTTGAATTTTTGACTCTGTTTGCTTACCAATTTTCAATTGGATGATGAAAAAATAATTTTCAGGAACAAATTAATCGATTAACCTATTAATTTGATCTTTAATACTAGGTTAAAAAATGCTACAGTGAAGTAATCGATTAATACATAACAAAATCGATCAATTTTGTACTGGAGAAATTCAATAATGTGATAACAGAATTTTAACCGATTAAAACGAAAAAGAATCGATTAAATTTGATATCTTAGTGATTTTAGTTGATATAAATCCTTTTTAATCGATTAAAATAGCTAAACTAAAATTCCTGACAGAATTTTAATCGATTAATTCGTATTTTAATCGATTAAAACTATACGGACAGATTTTTTGGTATTCTCTGTAAGTTATTTTAATCGATTAATACTATTTTATATCAATTAAAACATTCGAGTTTAAGAAACCGAACCTGATTTGTTGTTTTGAACACCAAGGACTTCCGATTTTGTTCTGCAAAACATATTTAGCATGTTTACGGTACCCTTTATAATTACTTGGATCCAATCGGGTTATTTGAAATGAATTATTTTTGGGAATCCACTTCATTCTACCTCTAGGAATAACATACTTCTTAATTCTACAATATTTCACTGAATGACCTCTTTTCATGCAGTAAAAACATTTAATCTCGAGTATGATTTCCTCTTTACATTTGTTTTTCGAATTTCATCCTAGATTTAAATCCTATGCCAGATTTGTCAAAAATTAGTTTTTGTGACCCAAGTAAAATGTCAAGATTAGCTTGACCTTTTGTTAACTTTGAAATAGTTTGTGATAAAAAATCAATCTTCTTTTGTAATTCGGACAATTATTACGAGGGTTTATTACATGCACAATCAGAATTATCATGAATTAATTTTAAAAAATCAAGATCAGCTTCATCTTCAAGAATTTTCTTTTCAAGAGAGTCTACTTTATTTACTAACCAATTATTCAATCCTTTTAGCCTATCATTTTCTTTTTGCAGTTTCTTAGCTTCTTCATGCATTTCATTAAATGCTTCTTGTAATGAATTATAATTCACTAAATTTGAAGAAGAGTTAGAACTTACTACTGCTGGATTGAAGATTTTGATTTGCCATTAGACATAAGTTGGCTTCTTCATTATCAAAATTTTTCGTTGATGAAGTATCATTGTCATCCCATGCTATATAGGCTCTTCTTTTGACTTTCTCTTCTTTCTTGTCATTGTATTTATTCTTTTACGGGCACTCCATTCTTACATGACCACCGCTTACCACAACCATAGCATTTATAGTTAGAAGAATCAGTTTTTTCTCATACCTTTTATCTTTTTCTTTGTCTTGAATCTTTTTCTTGAGAAATTTGTTGAACTTTCGACAAGCGAGTCCAAGATTTTCACTTTCCTCCTCCGATTCTTGATTCCTTTCTTCAACTTTGAGTGCTATACTTCTACCTTTCTTCTCGAGACTTCTTGCTCATTGAATCTGTTAATTTCCATTTCATGTTCTCCGAGTTTGCCAAACAAGGAGGTTGTTGTCATGACTGATAAATCTTTTGATTACGAAATAGTTGTGACCTTGGGCTGCCATGACCTGTCAAGACATTTCAAGACTTTAATGTTTAATTCTTCTTTATCAAAAGTTTTACCTAGGCCCATTAGGTGATTGATGATGTGAGTGAAGCGCTTACGCACATCTGCAATACTTTCTCCGGTTTGCATTTTGAACAACTCATATTCTCTTATGAGAGTATGTTTTCACGCTCTCTTTACATCGGCAGTCCCTTCATGAGTAACCTCAAGAACTTCCCACATTTCCTTGGCAGATTTGCATTAGGAGACCCTGAAAAACTCATCCATATTTAGTGCGAAGTAATTATATTTTTAGCGAGTGCAATCACTTTGAACTTTTTTCTTTTCTTCATCATTTAAAGCTGGACCATTCTTTTTACGTAATTAATGGACCATTTGCAATTACATCCCACACATTCCTATCAATAGATTCAATAAAGATCTTCATCCTAATTTTCCAAAATGGATAATCTGTTCCACAAAACGAGTGGAGGTCTATTAATAGAAGCTCCCTCGAGAAAACGGTAATTTGTTTTCGACCATTGATCGAAAGACTTGAATAACTCTCAAGAACCTTGCTCTGATACCAATTGTTAGAAAAAGAGGCTGAGATCAAGAGGGGGGGGTGAATTGATCTTTGAAAGATTTTCGCAATTAACAGATTATCTATTTCAAAAATAAGATTTCATATCTGTTCTTGAATCACACAACAAGCAATCAAAGAAAATAAAAGCAACAACATAATTAAAGAAAAGAAAGGTTTAGAAAGATATCACCAAGGTTTATACTGGTTCACCCAATCCCAGAGCTACGTCTAGTCTCCAGCCAAATTCCAGTTGGGTTCTACTAGATTGAATGTTTTACAGATTTCAACCTTAACCTTACACTCAATCTACCACAAGAACCACAATTCCAGTTCTGCACCTAACCTTTCACGAGAACCAAATTCGGTTCTTGACCCTCACCAAATTCCGAGAGAAACGATGCCCACAATTCCAGGCACAATATGAAAAGAATGTAAAGAAACAAACGAGAAGAAACTAAAATGCTCAAACCAGTTTTATGCGGTTACGCAATATGTTGTTTCTTCTTCAAAAGAATGCAGTTTTGCCTCAAGAAAGAACTTTGATCACCTTCACAAAAACTAGCATGATTCTTTCTTGAAAGTAGCACTTTTGATTGCTTGATTGATTGCTCAAAGATGTATTTCAGATGTATATTTAAAAAGTTCTAGCAACATTGTTTTTATAGAAGATTTTCAAAACTGCTGGTTTAATTAATCTGTTAAAATAATCTTTTAATCTGTTAAAAGTCTTGTTTTGATATGTTAAAACTTCTTTTAATCCATTAAAATGTTCTTGATTATTTTCAGATTTGTTTTAAGCTGATACGACAACGTTTATATCAATTAAAACTCTTTGTAAAAAATCTTCTAATTTGTTTTAATCGATTGTTTCGTATTTCAATTGATTAAAATTCTGCAAAACTTTCTTGTAATCTTTTCTAAGTGATTTTAACTGATAAAAACTCGTATTAATCGATTAAAACGTGTAGTATAAATTTTCTTAAGTTGATTTAATCGATTGAAACGTGGTTTAATCGATTAAAATAGCTCTGGACGGTCATAACCCAATTCGATCGATCATATCCGGTTCCGATCTGTCATACCTCAATTTTGATCGATCATATTTGGTTCTGATCGGTCATAAACCCATTCTGATTGGTCAAAAAGTACTCCAAGTGGTTTTAATTGATTATTTCGAAGTTGTATCGATTAAAATACTGCCAGAAAACTTTTCTGAACATTTTAAGTGATTTTAATCGGTTATTTCGAAACTGTATCAGTTAAAATACTGACTGAAGGTTTTCAAAACTTCTTTTAATGAAAACAGTCGGTTATTTCGAAGTTATATCAGTTGAAACCCTGTTATAAAAGTGTGAATAAAATTTTAGTTGATAAAGCTTATATTCTATTAGTTAAAATAGTTGATTAAGAAACCTTTGATCAAAATACTTTGGTTTTGACCGTTTAAACACTTTTATAGGCATTTTGCAAAATCTTTTTAAGTGAAGAAACCTCATGCAGCAGAAAAGATAAAAATGATTATACCTAAGCAGAGCTGCAGACACACTAATCCCTCTACTCTTTTATCTAAGTGACTCTTGACTGCCACAAAGTTGCCTTTGACTTCATTCTTGACTTCATCAAATCAACAAGATCTTTGCCAGAGTATTTCAATAAGATCTTCATCACTTTCACAGGCATCTCAACGGAAGCAATTAGGAGAACCAGGGGGCAGATATCATGGACATGACTGTTTAAGCCTATAAAGTATAGCCAACCCCAACCATCCATTCTTCTAAATACCTTTTGAAATCCTTCTATAAAAGAAATAAACTTTTGCTCATTTATCAATAAAATTCCCTTTCATTTCCTTTCTCTTGACCAAATATTATGGAAATGCCTCTTTATTGATAAATCATAAATATGCACAAAGACCTTTAATCAAAGATCAAGCATGCATCTAAAAAAGAAGAAGCATAAAAAATAATAAAAGAATAAGTGCCTGCTAGGATATTCTTAGGTAAAAATTAGGGTAGCCTGCTAGATCGGAAATGCCAAAAGAATGGTCTAGGCAAAAGATAAGGCAAAAGCCCCCTAAGATATTCTAGGCAAAAATTAAGGCAGCCCGCTAGATCGAAAACCCGTAAAGGGCGGTCTAGGCAAAAGATAGGGACAAAACCAAGAGATGAATAAAAAAGGAGCCCATCATCATGGTCATAAAGGAGGAGCCCATCGACACATTCATGAGAAGCCAACGGGAGAAGGCCAGTTACTTTTTAAATGCATCAAAAATAAATAAACAAATAGATTGCATTTAGGACATCCACACACAAAGTAGTTGCATAATACGACTTTGTCAAAATCAAAGAAAAAATAATTTTCTTCAAATAAATAAACATGCATATAAGGAGTCTAGTCTCCATACTTGTGATTGAAAACAGGAGGCGCTGGAATCCAGTCTCCAAATCAAAATCGCGAAAGAAAAAGGCGAAATCAAAACCATTTCAGCAGAATAAAGAGCTTCAAGGAAACTAGCTGTAACCTTCTACACCAATAAAAGAAGGTACATCGAAAAAAGAGGCCAATGGAAAGGCTCGATGATCCCCAAGCGGATCCTTGCCTACTCCAGAGGCAAAACAAAAATTACTCCACGACTCAGCATCATCATCACATGAGTCGTCAACCATAGTCATTTAAAGATCCGACCACCATCCTTCCATCCAAGAAAGAAGGAAGCCATCAACGTAGAAAAGCCAACGAAAAGGCTCGATCATCCCCAAGCGGATCCTTGCCTACTCCAAAGGCAAAATAAAAATTACTTCATGACTCAGCACCACCACATGAGTCGTCAAAAAGAGTCAGTTGAAGATTCAATCAACATCCTTCCATCTAAGGAAAAGGAAGTCATCAATATGAAAAAGCCAACGGAAAGGCTTGATCATCCCCAAGCGGATCCTTGCCTACTCCAAAGGCAAAATAAAAAATTATCTCACGACTCAGCTTCATCACCACATGAGTCATCAAGCAAACTCATCCAGAATATCCGCCACATTCCCCAAAAGGAGAATAAGGGCTACATAAAGATCAACCAAAGAAGATATTGAGTCAATATCTCCATATCCTTAGGGGTCCAACAAAAAGAAAGAAAAGAAAAATCTTTCATTCCCCAATAAGAGGCCACGAAAAAGGCCGAATAAAAATATCCAAGTAGAGCATTTCAGAAAAATCTACAAAAAGAGGAAAACAAGAAAATTTCCATCTTCCAACTCAAATAAGAGCTTCACAAAGCCAGGAGCCAAGACTCCATCATCAAATTTGGATCCCCAGGAAGCCGACAAACTCCTTGGTGAATCCCAAAAAAAAAGAAAAAGAAGAAAATCTCTTCATTCCGCTCAATAAAGAGCTTCACAAAAGTCAGGAGCCAAGACTCCACCATAAAAAAATAAAATCAAGATTGGATCCCCAGGAAGCCAATAAACTCCCCGGGATCGCCAAAAAGAAAAGAGAAAAAATAAATCTCTTCATCCAGTAGATAACAAAAAAAGCCAGTGTGCATAAAAGGCGCACACATTTAAAAACCAAATTTCCAAAATTGCGAGGAAAAGATAAAAACCCATTCCCCAGCGGAATAAGAGCATAGGCAAAGCCAGCTCAAAACAACAGCATCCAACAAGGAGTCAAAAACTCCATTTCTCCCTAGGGGGCAAGTCAAAAGAGATCTCCAGAAAACAATCAAATCCCCGGCGGATCACCAAAAAGAAAAACTATCCCCAGTGAAATGCAAAGCCTTCACTCCCAAAAAAAGCCTCTGCCTACTCAAAAGAGCCAATATCCCTAAGAAACAAGAAATCAACCTATGCAAGAGGCAATGCAAGCCCAAAGCATAAAGTCTTCACCACTATTGAAGCATTCGCCTAATCAAGAGGCACAATCAACAAACCCTCAATGGATTCCTGCCTAAATTAAGAGGCAATCATCACTGGTAAAATCGGATGGCTAAACAAAAAAGCCAAAACACGAATCACCGGCAAGACCGGATGGCTAAAAAGAAAAGCCGAAAACAAAGAATCCCTGGCAAGACCGGATGGCTAAAAAGAAAAGCCAAAAACAAAGAATCCACGGCAAGACCGGATGGCTAAAAAGAAAAGACAAAAATAAGAGTTCCCAGCAAAGGCCGAATGGCTAAACAAGAAAGGCCAAAAACAAAGCAATCCCTGGTAAAACCGGATGACTAAAGCAGAAAAGTCAGAAAGAAAAATCACTCACTCCCCATGGAATAGGCGCATGATCAGAGATAGAAAAGCCGCCAACACATTTCCAAAAACCACATTAAAAGATTGAATTCCTAAAGAGCATCCCAAGAGCCTTATAGAATAGGGTTCGTACCGGGTGAGGGTAGGTACTCATCAGAGCCTTATAGAATAGGGTTCGTACCGGGTGAGGGTAGGTACTCACCAGAGCCTTATAGAATAGGGTTCGTACCAGGTGGGAGTAGGTACCCACAAGAGCCTTATAGAATAGGGTTCATACCGGGTGAGGGTAGGTACTCACCAGAGCCTTATAGAATAGGGTTCGTACCGAGTGAGCGTAGGTACTCACCAGAGCCTTATAGAATAGGGTTCGTACTAGGTGGGAATAGATAACCACCAAAACCTTATAAAATAAGGTTTGTACTGGGTGAGGGTAGGTACTCACCAGAGCCTTATAGAACAGGGTTCGTACCGGGTGGGGGGAGGTACCCACCAGAGCCTTATAAAATAAGGTTTGTACTAGATGAGGGTAGGTACTCATCAGAATCTAGAAAAAATGCAGATTCGTACTAGGTGGGGGTAGGTACCCACCAAAGCCTTATAAAATAAGGTTTGTACCGGATGAGGGTAGGTACTCATCAGAATCTAGCAAAAATGCAGATTCGTACCAAGTGGGGGTAGGTACCCACCAGAGCCTTATAAAATAAGGTGTGTACTGGATGAGGGTAGGTACTCATCAGAATCTAGCAAAAATGCAGATTCCAATCAGGTAGAGTAAAATACTCACCAGAGCATTACAAAAAACGGGTTGCAAAAACCTTACTTTTATTAGAGGATAGTTCAGTTGACGAGCACCTCGGAAGTAAGTACCCACAAAGAACCTTGCAGAACGGGGTTCATACCAGGTGAGGGTAGGTACTCACCAGAGCCTTGCAGAACAAGGTTCGGACCAGGTGGGGGTAGGTACCCACAAGAGCCTTATGAAATAGGGTTCGCACCAGATGAGGGTAGGTACTCATCAAAAAGTAGATTCATACCTAGTGGGGGTAGGTACCCACAAGAGTCTAGAAAAATGCAGACTCATACCTGGTGAGGGTAAGTACTCACCAGAGCCTTATAAAAGAAGGTTCAAACCAGATAGGGGATGGTACCTATCAAAAATATTTATCATCCGGAGGATCAGCAAACTTCAGCAAAGGAGCATCCGAAGGATGATCGGGCAAATAGGGTCAACTCCTTCACCTACCAACTAACTTTGTGGGCACATTAGGCCAACAATTAGTCAGGCAGGTGAAGGGGGGGCAGCTGTAGACCCCTAATTTTTCCCGGCCTCTTAATAAAGGCAAAGAAGACTTCCTATACGAAGATAAAGCTCGCCCGACATCTCAATAAAGGCCAAAAAGACTTCCTATATGAAGATAAAGCTTCAATGGACGTCTATCGGCATTAATCGATGTCCGAACAAAGAAAGGAAAGCTTCCCGGGGGTCCCAGAACACAAAATCTGGCAAAAACAGTCGAGATGGCCGTCCCAGATGGCCCAGACGGCCGTCCCAAGTTCCAGACGGCCGTCCCACCTTGTTTTGATGCTTGGGATGACCGTCCCAAATCCTAGATGGCCGTCCCAACTTCCCCAGACGGTCGTCCCAGTTTTCCAAGCTCCAGACGACCGTCCCAAGCTGCCAGGCTGCGAAAATTATAAATAGGAGGCTCATTTGCCACTTTTTTACACACCAGACAACTCCAGACACTTGTCTTCTCTCCCTACTTCGAATGAACTCCCCGATTGCCTTAAAAAAGGTAACAATCGGTTATGGAATTGTATTCCAGCATTCGATTCTTCTTTAAAATTTAGTCGAGTCGATATTGTATTCGGGGAGGAGAGTCTTTGTAGAGCGGGGGATTGCCAAAACGCATCCTCACAGTTAAAGATTTGTAATACAAAGCTTGCTATGGATGTTGAACATTCAAGGACTTCATGTTGCACTTGATGGACATGAAGATTGTTGATTTTGATGAAGATTCAAGAACACAAAGACTTAGATTGTTGAAGACTTGTTTAGTATTGTAATAACTCTGTTTTAATTAGATTGAGTCTGTAATATTAGAGTTTGAGATAGTCGGTACATAGTCTGCACCTTAGAAGCTTCAAAAAGCTCAAATTTATCAACCAGGCTCGGCTTTAATCGATTAAATAGGGAAATAATCGATTAAAACAGTGAGAAAAACCATTTTCTGTATCTGCTCACTGGTTTAATCGATTAGCACACCTGTTAATCGATTAACAACCCTTTTAATCGATTAAAACAGAGAGTTTTGGGGTTCTGTTAATTTTGGCTCTGTAATAATCGATTAACACTTCATTTAATCGATTATTTCAGTCAGATTTTGATTTTCAAATTCAAATCAACCCTATTTTCAAAAACCCTATTTCCAAGAACCCTAATTCCGAAATTCCCAATTCCCAAACCCTAATTTCTCTACTTAAGCTTCTCTATGGCACTAAAAAAAAGAACAATCTTTTTCATACAAAAGTTAAGTGTTGTGAGTGCCAGAGAATTGTTTGTTGCAAGAAAAAGGGGCTTTTGGAACCTGGTGTGGGCTAGAAGCCATAAGAATCACTAAGTGGAGTTCTTAGTGGATTGTGTGTTGTGCCGTCTCTAGGGAAAACTGTTCTTCATCTCTTGTGGATTTCAAGAGAGGTGTTTTCTTTACTTTATCTTTTCCATTGTAATTTGTTTGTAACAACTTTGATCATAGTGACAGCGTTAATCCTCTGTTTGAGTGATTAGCAACTGGACGTAGGGTCTTTTGATCCAAACCAGTATAAATCTCCTGTGTAAGATTCTCTTGTCTTCTCTATTTACATTTACACAGTTTTTAATCGATAAAATTTGGGGAAAATTTTGAAAACCTAATTTTTGTTAAAGAACCAATTCACCCTCCCCCCTCTTGGTTTTTGTCCGACCACGTGAGCATTCCGCTGCATGATTCTAACACCTCCCAAATCCCAGACGGCCGTCCCAACTTCCCCAGACGGTCGTCCCAGTTTTCCAAGCTCCAGACGGCCGTCCCAAGCTGCCAGGCTTGATACAAAGCAAAGGAAACTGTAAAATAGAGTATGTTGATACAAAGCATCAATTAGCAGCTGTAGACCCCAAATCTTGCCCGGCCTCCAAATAAAGTCAGAAAGCTTCCTATTTGAAGACGGTCGGAGCTTAACAAGCCACTAGGAGAGACTATTAGGCTCCCGTACCAAGATAGGAAGGTTTTTTGGCCCAAAATAAAGTTTCTCGCCCTGAAGGGACGAGACCGCCGTCTGTGAATACCAGACCGCCGTCTCGTTTCAACGCCAGGACGAGACCGCCGTCTCGATTTTCCAGACGGCGGTCTCGACACTCGCAAAAATGAGACGGCGGTCTGGGTTTTCCAGACGGCGGTCTCGATTCTCGCCAAGTCGAGACGGCGGTCTCGACCCCGTGACATGAGCGAGACGACGGTCTCGAATTACAAGAACGACAGTCTCAACCCTGACAGCGCGAAAAACTATAAATAGGGGCTCTCCCCCCCTCATTTCCACACCAAGCAGCAAGAGCTCTCCCTTCTCTCTAGATTTTCTCTCTCTAAGAATCCCTCCGAGGCATTTCCGAAGTTTCTGAGCGTCTTTAGGCATAGATTGAGCGTTCTAAATCTTCTTAAGAATCCCTCCGTGGCATTTCTGGAGTTTCTGAGAGTGTAGAGTGAAGGGTTGCCAAAACGCACCCTCTTTTTGAATATAAAGCTTGCTTTGGAGGTGCATATCCTCATTCTCTATTCTTTAAAATTACTGCTATTTAAATTATGCAATAGAAGCTAGGGCAATGTAGTCACATATTTAAATTCTGCATAATAAAAAGGGTAAAAGTGCAATTTTCCAAGTTTAATTATTTACAAATAGTCGGCCTATCATAGGGAACCCGAAAGGGGCGTCGCAAAGGGACTAATACTCCCTTTGCACGTAACTAACTCCCTTACCCAACTCTGGTTCTAATGACCAAAGTTGGTTTTCGAAAACCAACGCCTTTTAAAACCCCTTTTCCGATGTTTATGGTAAAAATATCGGTGGCGACTCCATAGAACCCAAAATAAATAAGTCCTTGGGTTAGCCTGGTTGTCGGACAACTCAAGGACACTTTTCGAAAACCTCGTCTCCAGATTAGCCCAGTTATCGGACAGCCTGAAGACGTTGTAACCACCAATAAAAAACGCGAAAACAAGAAGAGTCGAAAAACCATCGCGTCGCTCCGACCGCGCCCCCTCTTTGGGGAGGCGGCGACAACAGATATTTTTACTAAGCCTCTACCCAAGGATAGATTCTATGATCTTAAAAGAGACTTAGGGATATTAGAAATAGCTTAAATTCTGCTTAATCAGACAGTTTTTGGATGGCTGTAAGAATATAATTCATTATACAGGATGTTAATAGTTTATCAGGTGTTAAAACCTCCAAAATTTGATGTACTCTCTGGAATAATTGATTAATTGGAGTTATAATCGATTATTTGCATCCAAAACACTCAAAACAGGACATTCCTCTCTGGAATAATCGATTAATTCGTCCATTAATCGATTAAATACAACATTAATCGATTAACTACACAATTTAATCAATTAAATGGTTCTGGCACTGGTTTAATCGATTAATTTGAGTTTTAATTGATTAAACCTGACAAGTTTGGCTTCCTAGCCCTTTCCAACGGATCTCTTGACCTATATTCCCTTCCATATGACCGTTGGACATGCTTGGCTATAAGTAGGAGCCTCCATTTCACTTCTACTCACTTCTATCTCTTAAAATCAATCTTTCTTGCCTTATTCTATCAATCTTTCCCTCTTCTCAATATACTTAGCTTCTTAAATCTTCTTGTTAATCCTCTAATCCGTCAATGGCCTCATCTTCTCGTGCAAAAATCCCAACTAGAAGAAGATCTGCACCCTCATCTCGTCCCCGTCCTAATTCTGTAGAAGGATGGATTTCTGATATAGATGGCCAACAAGAATTTTTGACCTATTGGAAGGAACGTGCTATTATTTCTCCAAAGTTCCTTATTGGTGAACAGTTCATCAATAGGGGATTCAACTTTCCCAACCTCCTTGAAATTCAAGGAGTTCTCCCTTTCATCCAATTGCAAGGTACGTATTATCCTGACCTTGTTAGGGTATTTTACTCTAGATTTAAATTTAGAGATCAAATTGCTACCTCTAGAGTAAAAGGCGTCACAATTATTCTTGACGATGATATTTGGGAGAACGTTGCCCACTTTCCAATTAGAGAAGATGCTATTAACATTTATGGTGAGTTAGATGATTTTGACAGGTTCTTAGCTTACCGTTCTTTTCTGCAAAATCCCTCCATGGAGATTGGGCGTCTCCTTCTTGCTGGACCTTTGAGGAAGGAGGAACGCATGATTTTACATCTACTTGTCTGGATCCTCTGTCCCTGGGCTACCAATCATGCTCAATGTTCTTCAATCGATCTTCGTATTATTCATGCCATAATGAATAATGAGCCTTTAGATTGGGGCGTTCTTGTCACCATGACTATGTTAAAAGCCAAACGTCATCCCACCTTCAAAATTCCATATGCCCTCCTTGTCTCTCGCATTCTTGAATACAAGGGAGTAAATGTAGAAGGTGAACACACAGTATGCACGAATAACTTGAATCGCATGTTGGACAACACATTAATCCAACTTCAAATGGTGCGTGTCAACGACATTTATGTTCACAAGGATGACTTTCCGAATCAAGGTGGTGACAATGAAGATTCTGATGAAGATATGCCTCCTGCTGCTGAGTTTCCCTCTCATCAAATCCAAAGTGTTGGAACTTCCTCTGCTCATCATGAAACCCGACAATCCATGGAAGAATGTTATCTGACATGAATCAGAGAATGCAGTCATTCTTCACTCTTTCTGGTGTACGACATGAAGATATAATTTGCCGTATATCTGATGTAGATGATAAAGTGTGTCGTTTAGAAAATAGATTTGATGCACACTTTCATAGTGATGATAGTGAAGAATTTTAAATTTGTAATTTTCTTTCTTATATTGTAATGAATGCTTATCTCTGAAATAAAATGTGGTGTTCTTTTATTGCTATGATTGAGGGGGAGTTTACTCCAAGTTATGCATATTTTGAGGTTATATTGTAATGAATGCTTATCTCTGAAATAAAATGTGGTGTTCTTTTATTGCTATGATTGAGGGGGAGTTTACTCCAAGTTATGCATATTTTGAGGGGGAGCTCTTATGTTTGTAATAGAAGAATTATTTTTTATTCTAATCAAAATAGGGGGAGAAAATATTTAAAGCCTAAATATGATTGTTTTTAAATATTATTTGGTATGTTTAATCTGTTTGTTAGTATGACAGATAAAACAGGTTATTACAAGGCTTTAAAAGATAATTTTGATCATCATAAAAAAGGGGGAGATTGTTGAACATTCAAGGACTTGATGTTGCACTTGATGGACATGAAGATTGTTGATTTTGATGATGATTCGAGAACACAAAGACTTAGATTTTTGAAGACTTGTTTAGTATTGTAATAACTCTGTTTTAATTAGATTGAGTCTATAATATTAGAGTTTGAGATAGCCGGTACATAGTTTGCACCTTAGAAGCTTCAAAAAGCTCAAATTTATCAACCAGGCTCGGCTTTAATCGATTAAATAGGGAAATAATCGATTAAAATAGTGAGAAAAACCATTTTCTGTATCTGCTCACTGGTTTAATCGATTAACACACCTGTTAATCGATTAACAGGCCTGTTAATCGATTAACAACCCTTTTAATCGATTAAAAAGAGAGTTTTGGGGTTCTGTTGATTTTGGCTCTGTAATAATCGATTAACACTTCATTTAATCGATTATTTCAGTCAGATTTTGATATTCAACTTCAAATCAACCCTATTTTCGAAAACCCTATTTCCAAGAACCCTAATTCCAAAATTCCCAATTCCCAAACCCTAATTTCTCTACTTAAGCTTCTCTATGGAACTCAGAAAAAAAAGAACAACCTTTTTCATACAAAAGTTAAGTGTTGTGGGTGCCAGAGAACTGTTTGTTGCAAGAAAAAGGGGCTTTTGGAACCTGGTGTGGGCTAGAAGCCATAAGAATCACTAAGTGGAGTTCTTAGTGGATTGTGTGTTGTGTCGTCTCTAGGGAAAGTTGTTCTTCATCTCTTGTGGATTTCAAGAGAGGTGTTTTCTTTACTTTATCTTTTCCATTGTAATTTATTTGTAACAACTTTGATCATAGTGATAGCGTTAATCCTCTGTTTGAGTGATTAGCAACTGGACGTAGGGTCTTTTGATCCGAACCAGTATAAATCTCCTGTGTAAGATTCTCTTGTCTTCTCTATTTACATTTACACAGTTTTTAATCGGTAAAATTTGGGGAAAATTTTGAAAACCTAATTTTTGTTAAAGAACCAATTCACCCCCCCCCCCTCTTGGTTTTTGTCCGACCACGCGAAGATTCCACTGCGCGATTCTAACACGTACCAAATCCCAGACGACCGTCCCAACTTCCCCAGACGGTCGTCCCAGTTTTCCAAGCTCCAGACGGCCGTCCCAAGCTGCCAGGCTGTGAAAACTATAAATAGGAGGCTCATTTGCCTCTTTTTCACACACCAGACAACTCCAGACACTTGTCTTCTCTCCCTACTTCGAATGAACTCTCCAATTGCCTTAAAAAAGGTAACAATCGGTTAAGGAATTGTATTCCAGCATTCGATTCTTCTTTAAAATTTAGTCGAGTCGATATTGTATTCGGGGAGGAGAGTCTTTGTAGAGCGGGGGATTGCCAAAACGCATCGTCACAGTTAAAGATTTGTAATACAAAGCTTGCTACGGAGGTTCTTTTCACTTATCTTCTCTTTTATTGCTTTATTTATTGCTTTATGTATGCAATATGAAATAAAGTCATGTAGATAGTCATTTTTTTCAATATTATGCAATAAAATAGGGTAATAGCGTAATTTCTCATAATTTTCACTTAATGAATGAATCCGTCATAGGGAACCCGAAAGGGGCGTTGTGGGGTGCTAACACCTTCCCCACACGTAACTAACTCCCTTACCTAACTTTGGTTATAATGGCCAAGTTTGGTTTTTATTAAAATCAACGCCTTTTTATCCTTTTCAAATGTTTATGGTCAAAAAATTGGTGGCGACTCCATAAGAACCCTTTTGCGAAAACCTTGCTTTTATTAGAGGATAATTCAGTTGTTGAACACCTCGGAAGCAATGAACACATTTAAAAATAAAAACGCGAGTCTAAACCATCTTTTCGCGACCGCTCGCATAAACGTTCGAGATGTCCCTAGACGTCGGAACGGACGGCGGTGACAACGCCCCTTTCGGGTTCTCTATGACAGACCAGTTATTTTATAAATAAACTTTTGAAAAGACGCTTTTACCCTTTTATTTGCAGAATTAAAAATAATGACTACATGGCCCTAGTATCTATTACGCAATTTAATATAAGTAAAAAGGCAGTAAAAGAGAGGGAGAGAGTGAAGAAACTTCCAGAGCAAGCTTTTGATTAATTCTCTTGAAAAATAGGGTGTGTTTTGGCAGCCCTTCGCTCTTACAAAGCCGAAGTTCTCTCGAAAACGCTATAAAAAATCTCTCTTAGACACTCAGAAACTCTGGATATGCTTCGGAGGGACTCTAGGAGAAGAATTTGAAGAAAGTGTAGAAGGGAAAGTGGAAGAACTGTGTGAAATGAGGGGGGGAGTGCTCACTATTTATATGGATTCACGCCTGTCAGGTCGAGACGGCGATCTCGACTTGCATAAGTGGCGAGATCGCCGTCTCATTTGGCGAGACCGCGGTATAGACATTCCCAGTGACGAGAGGGCTTTCTCGCCAAATGGGAGAGGGGTCTCGCCATTGGTAAGTGGCGAGACGGCGGTCTCAACTCGCATTAATGGCGAGACGACGGTCCCAAAAAGCGAGACAGCGGTCTCGACTCCTGAAGGCGAAAATTCTTATTTTTATACAGAAAATCCTTCCTACTCTAACATGGGGCCTAATAGTCTCTCCTAGTGGCTTTTTAGGCTTCGTCCATCTTTGAATAGGAGGTCTTCTGCTCTTATTTTGAGGGCGGGCAAGATTTGGGGTCTACAGCATTTTATTAAAAATATGTTCATTGCTTTCGAGGTTCTCAACAACTGAACTATCCTCTAATAAAAGTAAGGTTTTCGCAAAAAGGTTCTTATGGAGTCGCCACCAATGTTTTGACCATAAACATTGGAAAAGGATAAAAAGGCGTTGATTTTAAGAAAAACCAAACTTGGCCATTATAACCAGAGTTAGGTAAGGGAGTTAGTTACGCGTGGGAAATGTGTTAGCACCCCCACGACACCCCTTTCGGGTTCCCTATGACAGATTAATTCATAAAATAAAGATTAAGAGAAAGTACGCTATTACCCTATTTTATTACACAATATTAAAAATGGCTATCTACATGATTCTATTTTCTATTGCATATAGAAAGTAGTTAATAAAGCAATAAAAGAGAAGATAAGTGAAAAGAACCTCCGTAGCAAGCTTTTATTATAAATCTTCAACTATGAGGATGTGTTTTGGCAATCCCCTGCACTACACAGACTCTCCTCCCGAATACAAGAATAAAACTAAAAAAACTTGAAGAAGAATCGAATGCCGAAAGAAAATTCCTTCACCGATTGTTACCTTATAGGCAATCGGAGAGATCATTCGAAAGAGGGAGAGAAGAGAAGAGTGAGGTGTGTGAAAAAACGTCATCTAAGGTCCCTATTTATAGTTTTTCCAGCCAGCAAACTCGGGACAGCCGTCTCGGGCCAAGAAAACTCGGCTGTCTCGAGTGTTCTGGTCAAATTTTGTGTTTTGGGACTCTAGGGAAGTTTTCCTTTCTTCAGACGGAAGCCGGTTGATGCCGATGAACATTCACCGAAGCTTTACCCACCTTCAGAGAGAAAGTATTCTGGTCTTTATTGAGAGGCCGGGTAAAATTAGGGGTCTACAACTGCCCCCTTCACCTGCCTAACTAACTGTTGGCCTAATGTGCCCACAAGATTAATTGGTAGGTGAAGGAGTTAACCCTTTTGCCCCGTCATCCTTCGGATGCTCCTTTGTTGAAGTTGTTGATCCTCTAGATAATAAATATTTTTGATAGGTACCAACCCTATCTGGTTTGATGAGAATGAACCTCCATTTGGTCCAAACCTCCTTCTATAAGGTTCTTGTGAGTACAAACCCCCACCAAGTTTGAGTCCGCATTTGCTAAACTCTTGTGAGTACTTACCCTCACCAGGTACGAGCTCGCATTTGTTAGGCTCTTGTGGGTACTGTCGCCGCCGTCAAAACGAGGTGGTCAGAGCGACGTGATGGTTCCGACTTTCCAATTTTCATGTTTTTATTGGTGTGGTTACAACGCCTTTAGGTTGTCCGATAACCGGGTTGAACCTAGGGGCGAGGTTTTTGAAAAGGCGCTCTTGGATTGTCCGATAACCGGGCTAACCCAAGAACTAATTTTGAAGGGTTCTTCTGGAGTCGCCACCGATGTTTTTACCGAAAACATCAGAAAAGGAGTAAAAAGGTGTTGGTTTTCGAAAAACCAACTTTGGTCATTAGAACCAGAGTTGGGTAAGGGAGTTAGTTACGTGTAAGGGAAGTGTTAGTTCCCTTACGACGCCCCTTTCGGGTTCCCTATGATAGGCCAACTATTTTAAATAAGTAAACTGGTGAAAATACGCTTTTACCCTTTATTTGTGGAATTTAAAGTTATGACTACATGGCCCTAATATCTACTGCGTAATTTAAAGATAAAGCAGTAAAGAGAGAGAAAGAATGTAAAAACCTCCGAGGCAAGCTTTCTATTAATTTCTTGACAATTTTGGTGCTTTTTGGCAGCCCTTCACTCTCTACAGCGCCGGAAACCTCTCAAAACGCTGTAAAAACTCTTAGAGACTCTCAAAAAACTCCGGAAATGCTTTGGAGGGGTTCTAGGAAGAGAATTTTATGAAGTGACAAGAGAGAGAATGGAAGAACTGTGTGAAATGAGGGGAATGGCGCGACTATTTATAGGGATTCGCGCCTGTCAGGTCGAGACAGCCGTCTCATCTGACAAGGTCGAGACGGCCATCTCGTCTGACAAGGTTGAGACGGCCGTCTCGCCAAACGAGATGGGGGTCTCGCCACTTTTGCAAGGTGACACGGTGGTCCCGAATACGAGACGGCGGTCTCGACCCAAAAAGGCGAGAATCCTTATTTACATGCCGAAAATCCATCCTATCCTAGTATAGGGCCTAACAGTCTCTCCTATTGGCTTCTTAGGCTTCATCCATCTTTGAATAGAAGGTCTTCTGGTCTTTATTATGAGGTTGGGCAAGATTTGGGGTCTACAGCTGCCCCCCCTTTACCTGACCAGTCGGTTGTTGGCTTGTTGTGCCAAGAAGATCGACTGGAAGGTAAAAGAGTTGACCCTCTTGCCCAGTTACCCTTCGGAAGTTCCGTCTTGCGGTGGTTGATCTTCTGGGGAAAATTTTGTGTTGTGCACCTCCAAGATACTCCTTCTGACGGTAGCCGATCCCTTCGGTTGACACATGGTAGAACCTCAGGATACTCCTTCTGATGGTAGTCGATCCTTCAGTTCATGGGTGTAAACCCCCCATCAGGCTGGTAGTTGCAGTCCGTTGTGTGTTGGACTGGATGAGTATGAACCCCCCATCAGGCTGGTATTTGTGACTTACTGATCCGGCTTGAGCGCAGATCAGGCGCACTTGCGTGCGCGGGTTAATAGGTATGAACCCCCTATCAGGATGGTATAGTCCACTGCGTGGGACTGTTGGTGGCGGCGGCTTACTACTCGGGTGGCTCATGCGCCGGGTGAGATGTTCTTTCTTTGCCTTTGTTTGTCTTTTTCTGGGAATGGTTGTCCGGTCTGCGCCAGGGATTTTGGTGGTTGTAGACCCCAAATCTTGTCCGACCTCATAATAAAGACCAGAAAACCTCCTTTTCAAAGATGGATGAAGCCTAAGAAGCCACTAGGAGAGACTATTAGGCCCCACACTAGGATAGGAGGAATTTTTGGCATAAAAATAAGGATTTTCGCCTTTTAGGGTCGAGACCGCCGTCTCGTATTCGGGACCGCCGTCTCGCCATTTGCGAATGGCGAGACCGCCGTTTCGTTTGGCGAGACGACCATCTTGACCTGGCAGACGCGAATCCCTATAAATAGCCGCGCCATTCCCCTCATTTTACAGAGTTCTTCCATTCTCTCTCTTGTCACTTCATAAAATTCTCTTCCTAGAACCCCTCCGAAGCATTTCTGGAGTTTTCTGAGAGTCTCTAAGAGTTTTTATAGCGTTTCTGAGAGGTTTTCGGCGCTGTAAAGAGTGAAGAGCTGCCAAAAAGTATCCAAATTGTCAAGAAATCAATAGACGAGATGGCCCGTCTCGACCTGACAGGTGCGAATCCCTATAAATAGGGACCTCATTCCCCTCATTTTCACACAATTCTTCCACTCTCTCTTTAGAAATCTCTTCAAATTTTCTCTCTAGAACCCCTCCGAAGCATTTCCGGAGTTTCTGAGTGTTTTCTAGAGTTTTTTATAGCGTTTTTGAGAGATTTCGGTGTTGTAAAGAGCGAGGGGTTGCCAAAAAGCACCCAAATTATTAAAGAATTAATAGAAAGCGTGCCTCAGAGGTTTCTACACTCTCTCTCTCTCTCTTTTACCGCTTTATATCAATTATGCAATAGATATAGGCCATGTAGTCATAATCTATAAATTTCGCGAATAAAAGGGTAAAAGCATATTTTTCACCGGTTTTATTATTTAATATAGTTGGCCTATCATAGGGAACCCGAAAGGGGCGTCGTAAGGGAACTAATACTTCCCTTACACGTAACTAACTTCATTACCCAACTCTGGTTCTAATGACCAAAGTTGGTCTTTCGAAAACCAACGCCTTTTCACTCCTTTTCCGATGTTTCCGATAAAAACATCGGTGGCGACTCCAAATGAACCCTTCAAAAACTAGCTCTTGGGTTAGCCTGGTTATTGGACAACCCAAGAGCGCCCTTTCGAAAACCTCGCCTCTAGGTTCAGCTTGGTTTTCGGACAACCTAAAGGCGTTGTAACCACACCAATAAAAACACGAAAAATGGAAAGTCGAAACCATCGCGTCGCTCCAACCGTCTCGTTTTGATGGCGGTGACAGATGGCGACTCCACTGGGGAAGCCTAGAGAGTTGATCCCATTTAGTGATGAGCCAGCTTAAAAGTAAATAAACCTAGAAAATTACGCTTTTACCCTACCTTGTATTATAACATGTTTAAATGCTTGGCTTTAATAACTATTGCTTGTTTATACTTACGCAATTGTTTGAAATACAAATTGTACACAAACCCTTGCTCACTACAGTTCCCTCTATACCCGAGGGCAAGTGAGAAATCCATAGGGAGTGGGTGGCAGGTACGGTTCGCTATAGTGATAGCCTTGTGCCCACCAATGTGATCGGAAACCACCACTCAAGGTGATAACCTTCCTCTTTTGGCACAAAAACTGACTATGGGCTTAGTGCTAAGCATGGTCGGAAGGCTGGAGAGTGGGGACCCTATAATGGGGGCACCTTGGGGGCCTTATGTCGCCACCGTCAAAAAGAGGTGGTCAGAGCGACGTGATGGTTCCGACTTTCCAATTTTTGCGTTTTTATGGGTGTGGTTACAACGCCTTTAGGTTGTCCGATAACCGGGCTAACCCAAGAACTAACTTTGAAGGGTTCTTATGGAGTCGCCACCGATGTTTTTACCGGAGACATAGGAAAAGGAAAAAAAAAGGCAATGGTTTTCGAAAAACCAACTTTGGCCATTATAACCAGAGTCGGGTAAGGGAGTTAGTTACGTGTGGGGAAGGTATTAACACCCCCACAACGCCCCTTTCGGGTTCCCTATGATGGACTATTCTTAAAATAAAGACGATAAAATTATGCTTCTACCCTATTTATTTATTACAGAATTTAAATAGTTATCTTCATGATCATAATATCTAATGCATACAAGGAAAACAGTAAAAGAAAGCGATAAAAGAGAAAAGATATGAAGGAGAACCTCCGAAGTGAGCTTTTATAAATGTTGAACTTGAGGACGCTTTTTGGCAGTCCCCGCACTCTACAGAGACACTCCTCTCTCGATAAAAAAATAAAGGTGTCACCCTACCGAGGGCCGGATGTCTCAAAAAAAGAGGACATCCTTAACCGATTTCTACCTTAACAGAAATCCGAAGGCTCACTCGAACTCTGGAAAAATACTCAGAGTCACTCTAAAGTTCCAAAAGGCTTCCTAGAGAGTGGTAGGAGTGAATGGTGTGTGTGAAAATGGGTGGAATGAGGATCCTATTTATAGGAAAGAAGTTCTAGGTCGGGAAGGCCTTCTAGGATTTCGGGAAGGCCTTCTCGCCATTCGGGAAGGCCTTCTCGCCCTTGCTATTTGGGAAGGCCTTCTCGCCATTTGGGAAGGCCTTCTGGCCAGAATTATTTTTATTTTATTTTATTTTTTATTTTTTGTACAGAAAAGCCTTCCTACTCTAATATGGGGCCTAATAGTCTCTCCTAGTGGCATTTTAGGCTTTGTCCATCTTCGAATAGGAGGTCTTCTGCTATTATTTTGAGGCCGGGCAAGATTAGGGGTCTACAACTACCCTCCCTTTACCCGACTAGTCGATTGCTGGCTTGTTGTGCCAAGAAGATCGACTAGAGGGTAAAGGAGTTGACCCTCCTTCCCAGTTGCCCTTCAGACGTCCCGTCTTTGCAGCGGTTGATCTTTTGGGGAAAAGTGTGTTGTGCGCCTCCAACATGCTCCTTCTGACAATAGCTGATCCCTTCGGCTGATGAGTATGAACCCCCATCTGGTTTGACGAGTATGAACCCCCACCTGGTAAGCCCCCTTTTGTAAGGCCTGATGAGTATACACCCCCATCTGGTGTCTGACGAGTATGAACCCCCGTCTGGTAAGCCCCCTTTTGTAAGGCCTGATGAGTACACACCCTCATCTGGTGAATTGCCTCTGGATGCTCCTTCTTGCGGTAGCTGACCCTTTGGCTGTGGTGGCGGCTTACTGCTCTAGCTCATGCGCCAACTCCATGAGGAGTGATTTCTGTTTTGGTAAATGTTTTTGAACCTTTCTGGTAAAGTCTTCCGGTGTGCCGGGGATTTCTTTGTTTTTTGGCTTTTCCTGATAGCCATCCAGCTTGTTTTTTGTTGGGGATTCTTTGTTGTTGATCCTTTGGTAGTGGTCATCCGACTTTGCTGGTTGTCGGGGATTTTTGATGAGTACCTCTTAGGTAGGCAGAAATCCTCTAGGGATTTGCTGATCTTGGTGACACCTCATGAGTAGGCAGATATCCATTTGAAAATTTGTTGATTTTGATGGTGCCTCTGAGCAGGCAGATACTCCATTGAGTTTCTAGTAATGCCTCCGAGTAGGCGAGATGCTTCATCGGAAATGAAGACTTTTGGCTGCATTTGTTTTGCCTCCGACTAGGCCGATATTCCCCTATGGGGATGCCGGCTCTTGCTTGCCAGGTCTTGCCTATGTGTAGGCAAATGACATTCTGAGGATGAATCTGAAGTTTTTCCTTTGCAGTAGGCTCACTGGGGATGATCTTTCTTTTTTATTGATCCACCGGGGAATTGGTTGACTTCCCGGGGGTTAGATTTTGGTAGCCCCTTTGGGGGAAAGGAATCTTGGCTCCTTAATTGATGTGGGTGCGAGCTGGCTTTTGTGGTGCTCTTATTCTGTTGAAGGAATGGAATTTCCAATTCCTTCTTTTTGATTTTTTCTTTTTCTGAGGTGACCCACTTAGGGAGCAAGGATTTTCATTTGATTTCGCCTTTTTCCGCGATTTATCTCTTTTTTTCGCGATTTGAAATTTGGCTTTTTTGGGATAATGTGTAAGCCTTTTTACTTTTTAGTCTCTTTTTATTACGCTGGCTTTTTTCCTTCTTTTTGGGAGGTCCATTAGGGATGAAATTTTCTTTCTTTGGTGATCCACCAGGGAATTAGTTGACTCCCTGGGGATCTGATTTTTCTTTTCTAGGGATGGAGTCTTCGCTCCTTGATTGATGTTGATGTGATCTAAACTTGTGAAGCTCTTATTCCACTAGAGAATGGGAATTTCTGATTCTTTTTTGTAGACTTTTTAGGAGATCCACTTGAGGATTTTTATTCCGCCTTCTCTGTTGTTGCCTTTTCTTTTGGACATCCTCTGGGGATGCAAGATTTTTCTTCTTTTTTCCTTTTTTGTTCAGCCCTTGTTGGTATGGAGATTGGACTCTTTTGACTATTGATGATGATGGGCTCTTGAAGCCTTTATTCTCCATTGGGGAGTGTGGAGGAGACTTTGGGTGAGTGTGCTCGATGACTCATGTAGTGGTAATGCTGAGCCATGAGGAGTGTTTTTGTTTTGACTTCGGAGTAGGAAGGGATCCTCTTGGGGATGACTAAGCCTTTCCGTCGGCTTTTCTTTTATGATGTCTGATGATTGTGCCCTCTTTTATTGGGTGATGATTGGAGCTTTGGCTTCTGGAAGCTTCTTATGACAACTTGCTCTTCTTTCTTGAGGGAGAGCAATGTTTGGAGACTTATTACTTTCTTGTGCCTTCTTTTCTGGGTAGAAGGATGGTAGTTGGAGCTCTTGATTTTCAGAAGCTCTTATTCTGCTGAGTCGCTTGATTGATGACTTGCTCCATTTTCTTGAGGGCATTATTTGGAGACTCAGTTTCAGTGATCCTGTTTTCAATCACAAACATGGAGCTAGTCTCCTTATATGCATGAATGCTTTTCATTTTTTGTCATTTGTCTGAAGTAATTTTTATTTCTTTCATTTTTGACATTGACAAAGTCGTTTTGTGCGACTACTTGTGTGTGGATGACCTAAATGCAATCTATTCTTTTTTATTGATGCATCTGGAAAAGTGACTGGCATTCTCCTGCTGGACTTTTTTATGATTATGATGAAGGGCCCTTCTCTTTTATTCATTTTTTGGTTTAGCCCTATCTTTTTCCTAGAACGCCCTTTTTGGGGTTTTCGGTTGTCGCCGCCGTCAAAACGAGGGCGGTCGGAGCGACGCGATGGTTTCGACCCTCTTGTTTTTTGCGTTTTTTGTTGGTGGTTACAACGCCTTTAGCTTGTCCGATAACTGGGCTGAACCTAGGGGCGAGGATTTAGAAAAAAAGGCGCTCTTGGATTGTCCGATAACCGGGCTAATCCAAGAGCTAGTTTTGAAAGGGTTCTGTGGAGTCGCCACCAATGTTTTTACTGGAAACATCGAAAAAGGAGTTTAAAAGGCGTTGGTTTTCGAAAAACCAACTTTGGTCATTAGAACCAGAGTTGGGTAAGGGAGTTAGTTACGTGTAAAGGAAGTGTTAGTTCCTTTACGACGCCCCTTTCGGGTTCCCTATGATAGGCTAGTTATTTAAAAATATTTAAACCAGTGAAAATTACGCTTTTACCCTTTTATTCTGCAGGATTTAAAATTACGACTACATGGCCCTAGTATCTATTGCATAATTTGAAATTAAAGCGATAAAAGTAGAGAGGGAGAGTATAAACCTCCGAAGCAAGCTTTTCTATTTAATTCTTTAAAACCTGGGTGCTTTTTGGCAGCCCTTCACTCTACACAGCTTTGTAAACCTCTCGAAATGCTCAGAAATACTCCTAGAGACGCTCAGAAACTCTAGAAATGCTTCAGAGGGGTTCTAGAGAGAGAAATCCTAGAGAGAAGGAGGAGAAACTGTGTGGTGGTGTCTGGAAATGAGGAAACGGAGCCCCTATTTATAGTTTTTCGCGCCTGACAGGTCGAGACCGCCGTTCTCGTCTGACTGGGTCGAGACCGCCGTCTCGTCAAACGAGACCGCCATCTCGCCATGTCAAAGTGGCGAGACCGCCGTCTCGCCAAACGAGACCGCCGTCTCGTCATTCGCAAGTGGCGAGACGGCGGTCTCGATTTTGAGACGGCGATCTCGTCCCAAAAAGGCGAGAAAACTTTATTTTCGTGCCGAAAATCCCTCCTATCCTAGTATGGGGCCTAATAGTCTCTCCTAGTGGCTTGTTAGGCTTCTTCCATCTTCGAATAGGAGGTCTTCTATTCTTTATTTGGAGGCCGGGCAAGATTTGAGGTCTATAGCTGCCCCCCCTTTACCTGACTGGTCGGCTATTGGCCTGTTGTGCCAAACAGATTGATAGGAAGGTAAAGGAGTTGACCCACTTGCCCAGTTACCCTTCAGATGTTCCGTCTTTGCGGCGGATGATCCTCTGAGGAAATGTTGTGCGTTTCTGGGATACTCCTTCTGACGGTAGCTGACACCTTCGGCTGATGAGTACGAACCCCCATCTGGTTTGACGAGTATGAACCCCCGTCCGGTAAGCCCCCTTTTGTAAGGCCCGATGAGTATACACCCCCATCTGGTGTTTGACGAGTATGAACCCTCGTCTGGTAAGCCCCCTTTTGTAAGGCCCGATGAGTATACACCCCCATCTGGTGTTTAGCCTCCGGATGCTCCATCTTGCGGTAGCTGATCCTTTGGCCGTGGTGGCGGCTTACTGCTCCAGCTCATGCGCCAGTGTGAAACCTCAGGATGCTCCTTTGACGCGGTAGCTGACCCCTTGGTTGATGAGTACGAACCCTCGTCTGGTTAGGTGCCTCTGGATCCTTCTTGCGGCGAGTTGATCCTTTGGCTATGGTGGCGGCTTACTGCTCTAGCTCATGCGCCAATGTGAAACCTCAGGATGCTCCTTTGACGCGGTAGCTGACCCCTTGGTTGACGAGTACGAACCCTCATCTGGTTAGGTGCCTCTGGATCCTTCTTGCGGCGAGCTGATCCTTTGGCTATGGTGGCGGCTTACTGCTCTAGCTCATGCGCCGGCTCCCTGGGGAGTGATTCCTGTGTTGGTAGATGTACTTGGACCTCTTTGAATGGTCATCCGGGTTGTGCCGGGGTTTTTGTCGGTGTTTTCATCCAGCTTTGTTGGTTGCTGGGGATTCTTTGCTTTTGACTTTTGTGGTGATCATCCGACTCTTGCTGATTGGTCGAGTTATCTTGTTTGTTGTTCGACTTTTACTTGGTAATCGAAGTTTTGTTGATCAAGGTGAGTGGTTTGTCTTAATCCAGCCTTTTTCTCGCGGTTTTATCTCTTTTTTCTCGCGATTTCGGATTTTGGCTTTTTTATTGAGCGTATACCTTTTTCCCTTTTTTAAGCTTTTTTTTGTTATGCTGGCTTTTGCAAAAGGTGGCAAAGAGATGCATGAAATAAAATTTTATTTATAAGGAAATTTTATTACAACCACGTTTTATTTTGGCAAGTACAATCCCTAAGGGCTATCATCTGGAGACGATCCGGAGGGGAATTGCTGGTAGAAGTGATACCGGAAGTCTGCTTGCTCTCGGGCTTTGTCGCGGTATTCTTATTGGAATGTCGTCCATTCTTGCCGCATCACCTGCTGGTGCTGAAACATCTCCTCCTGCCGGACGTTGTAGGCTTCTTCCCTCTGGGCCTGTTGCTCTTGCCGTACCGTCATCTGGTCGAACTGCTGGCGCAGATCGTTCATGTTGCGGTTTAGGCTGGCGAAATCGTCCGTGTACGGTGGTGGTTGTTGCTGTTATTGTTGCTGCTGCTGGAACTCGAGAGGTGTGGGGATATCTTGCATCGCCACGAGCCCCTGGAGGTCTAGTGCGAAATCTAGCGAGGGATGAAGGACCAACTCGCTCCCACGGCGTATCAGCATCCCCATGCTGACCAGGATTGACCCGTTGATGGATTCGGGTCGCAAGGGAGGCCAGCTCTTCCCGGCCGGGGCACCCCCATCTTTCTACCAGGGGAGTGATAAGAGGAGCCGTGAGGACGACCCCCGTTGATCTGTTCCCGAAGTCCTTAAGGGCCTTCAGGAAGAAGTAACCAGGGTTGCAGCGCCGCCTCTGGCTCATGCAGTAGAGTATAAAGAGGTCAGGGAGGGTTATCTTACCCTGACTCTCTTTCCTCCTGTGGATGGTCCCTGCCAGCAGCTTGTGGCAGATGCAGAGTGCTGGGGGAAGCGCGAAACCCCTCATCAATGTAGGCAGCGTTGTTGCCCCTGTGAGCTCTTGCCACATTTCGGAGGCGGTGAGGTTGGCAGGTCGAGAGCAGATGGCCTCGTGGTATCCCTGAGTCAGTACATCCTCGGGCCGGACGAATCCAATACCCGCATTGAATTCGTCGAGGGTGGTAGTCCGGTATTCCCCACCCATAAAATAAGTTACCATCTTGGTGGGCTGCAGGCCCGGGACCATGGAGGGGACCTCGGCGTAGGAGACGGAGGCCAGGAATTCCAGTACCGCTTGTGGGTACACATGTGTGGGTGGAGGTTGCAGCAGAAAGCCCCACCCGATGCTGTCTATGTGGGCTCGGACATCGTCCTCCCACCCAAATTCAGCCAGGATGCTGAAGTCGAGCCTTAGCATTGGGTGCCAAGGATAAGTCCGGATGTTCTCGAGGCGGGCTTGGTGCTATGGTGACAGCTGAGAGGGGTCTTGGGGTGGCGGTGCCGAAGAACTGCTAGCACCGGCAGTTCCTCTTCTCTTTCTTGAGGCGGTTCTGTTGAACATCGTGGCTAGGAAGTGTTTGGGAGTGTGAGATCTGAGAAATGGAGGCTCTGGAGGCAAGGAGAGTTGTGAGGAACCCCCCAAGCACGCCTCCTATTTATAGGAAATTTTTCCAGTTCGAGACCGCCGTCTAGGAAGGCGAGACGGCGGTCTCGAGTCTGCTACAAGTCGAGACGGTGGTCTCGTTTTCGCCCAAGGCAAGACGGCAGTTTCGTTGGTCGAGACGGCGTTCTCGTCTTGCTGGGGGACCGAGACGGCGGTCTGGAAGATCCAGACAGCGGTCTCGAATTTCAAGGGTTATTTTTTTATTTTTTTTTGAAAAAGGAAACAGGACCTGGTTCAAAAACATTTTATGCATGCAATGTTTTTATGTTTGATGTCCTATAATGCCTACATTGATTAAATTTTCAGAAGGATTTAACCGAAGTGTCTTGTAGCGCCGAGTGCCCTCTAATCTATGCTTTCGTACGTGTTGTACCATGCCAGACTTCTTGTGACCGAAGAGTCATTTTGTTTTTCCTCTTTTCTTTCTCTTTTTTTTTTCTTTTTTTCCTTGTAGCGCACTCTTTGTCGTGTAGTGCCCCTTTTTCCTCACTTTAGGGATTTCAATCCTCTTGTTGACTATACGCCTCCATATTCCCAAATTAATTATTAGAATATTTTTGTGAGGGTCAAGAGAAAAGAAACAAAGAGGCAAATTCAATGGTTTGTGTTTTAGAGGGTTAATTTTTATTTAGAAAGTTTTTGTAAGCATGACTGGCTAGGGTTAGGCTTAGGTGTTTAAGCTTTTGTCTAAGCAAACAGTTTCCTTTTTTTTTGTATTTGCGCCTTTTAGTTTTATTCCCATTACTTTTTATGGCTAGCTAACCTCCCTAGATCGCCCTTTGGGTTTTCGAACTAGGATATTGCGCTTGGCCCTAACTTTTGTCTAGGTTCCTCCTTTTTGTAATTTGATTTTAGAGAATCCTAGCGAACCTTATTTTGTAACCCTAACTTTTGCCTAGGCTACCCTTTATTTTTGTTCGGGTATCCTACCGGGTCGACCCTATCTTTTGCGTAGCCCCCTTAGTGGGTTTCCTACCGGGTAATTTGCCCTTTTTCTTTGGCCTTTGGCTTCTCTGGGCTTTTCTCTTTTCTTTTTATTTATTTTTGTTCACAATATTGGCGAAGCATGACCTTTTTTATGGATGAGGTGAAGTCTTACTTTTATGTGCTTCTAATCAACTAGCTTGACGATAATAGCAATGGTAAATGTTGATTATTTGAATGCGCTTTTTATTCTTCTTCTTTTATGTTTACTTAAACAGGGTTATTTATGTGGTCTAGTCAGAAATAGGAAGAAGAGGAGCAGATAGTAAGAATAATTCTTTATTAATTAATAAGGGAATATGTGCCCTGAAATGCCTGGGGGTCGGGCTAGCCCCGGGGGATAATCTCTAACAATCATGGGGTTTACATCCCTTAAATGAAGAAAAAGGCTTCCTAATGACTAGGGTAGCTCTTGACGCTTGTACCCCTCCACTTTGGAAAATTTGCTTGAGTGTGCGGAGGGGAGACTTCCCTTTTCTTCTTTCCGTCCGGCCCTTAGTAGGGTCATATCCTTGGCCATGCTTGAAAGGATTGTCTTTGAATTCTGGGGGTTCCCTCATGCCTTGGGAATCTGCCCCCAATCCTTGGCCAGGATGGTAACCATGCTTCAACATCATGTGGGCTACATTTGTATTTTTGGGAAGTCGCTCTATGCTGGCAATTTCAAGCGCTTGAAAAGATGTTTCAAGGGCCTTGCACTTAACTGAGATATGCAAGGGCTTGTTATGATTTGACCCCTCGAGGGGCAGTTCTTCCTTTGTGAAGGTGAGGAGATCGCTTGTCGTGATGTGACCGACGATCCTCTCAACCTTTTCTTGGGATATAGTATGAGGTACATGCGCCTTACTCAAGACCTTCAGCAGGGCGTTTCTGTGCGGTTCCGAGCTCAATATAATGTTATCTTCGCAGGTGTGCGATTGAGCTGGTCTATGATGGAATACTCGCTTTGCCTTATGAACTGGAGTAATCCCTCTGTCTCCTCCTTGGATTCCTTATTTTCTTTTTCTTCTTCGGTCTGTTTATTTTTTTCCTTTATTTTTGAGGACATCTTCTTGTGTGTCCTTGGGGGAGTAGACTCTTCCACTTCTAGTCATGCCCCCAATGCCGGCTATATTTGTTATTTCTTCTTTTACTGGTGAAGATTCTCCATATCTCCACGGTACAACTTTATTTGATTTGTAGGGGAAAGGGCGTGGCATAAATAGTCGCACTGGTGTCCTTGCCCCCTCTTCTTTATTCTTGAGGACCAACGACCGAGGCTTATTTTCCTCTTGCGGCGAGTCGACCGTTGGGGTAAGCTTTATTAGGAGTGGCTTTCTCTCCATTCTTCTGATTTGGAAGACGTGTTAGTTAATCCTTCCTTTTTATTATCTTATTTATTAAGAGTGAAGGAGGGGAAATTTAAATATGCAAATGAATGTTTATGCATACAAGTAGACAGTCATTGAATAAAGAAGAAGATTTCATTTATTCAATAGAAGGTGTACATTCCCCTATTCCATACTACGAAGCAACTTTTGGCAAAAACGGAAAACCTTAAAGAAACCCACAGGCGGGTCTTGATCTCTCTGTAGTTCTCTTTCGGCTTCCCGGACGTGACGAGCAAGTGCTTCGCTTTGTTTTCGGACTGCCTGGCTCATATCTTCACTATACTTCTGAGCCTCTTTGATCTTCGCCTCTTGATGAACGACCAAGGCTTGTAGTTCATCGAGCTTCGCAACGGCTCGGTCTTTCTCTTGTAGTACCTGGCCATACTGAGCTAGCCCGTCTTTTTCTTTGCAGCGTAGCTCAGCGAGACTTCTGTTGAGTCTCCGGTTGGCCTCTTGCTCTTGGCGTATGTCTAACCGAGTCTTGGTGAGCTTTTGCGACAACTCCTTGATCGTTTGAGCCTGTTTTGCTGATTCGGCCTCAAGGCGTGCTGATTTGACAGTTATTTCTTGGAGTTGGCTATCCGAACTGGTTCTGGCGGTTTTGGATGCTCGGATAGCTTGCTCGTTGGAGTCAGCACACTGATCCTTGAGGCGTTCTATTTCATTATCCTTTTTCTTGCCTTGCCTTTGCAGATCGTCTATTGTGAGGATAGATTCTTGCTCTCTTTCTTCAAGGGCCCTCAACTGGGCTCCCATGATTTCTATCCTCTGGGTCAAGGCATCAATTTGAGCCTGCAGCTCTTCATTATTGGCGCTCGTAATGGGTGTGGTGGATGGTTGAGCCATCCCTCTTCTTTTCCTCCACGCCTCGTAGTCACTGGTGACAGTCACTCGAGCTTTTCCTAGCTCTCTGTCTCCCATGTAGACTGGTTTCTCCCATGCTTTTCTCACAGCTAGTGAGTTGGCAATTGTGCATGGGTCTCCGAAGAAACACAGTCCTCCGAGTTCCCTCCGAGAAATGATAGTTTGAGTCCTCATGAGTTGTCTCATAGCTACTCTAGGTGAATAGGCTGTGCAACCCCTGAGTCCTATCAAGGGTACGTTTAGATAGTCTCCACATCTGATGAGAATTGGGCCAGGTCGGAACCAAGGGCAGACCCAGGATAAATTGTTGGCGTCCTTGCATTTCAACTCGTCCCTCCATTCTGAAGTTAGGCGTCGTTGGAGGGGGATTTTGGAGAAGCTTTTTAAAGGATCGGGGAACATCCCCATGTGTCTAGAGGCGTACAGGTGCGTGACGCTCCACACAAATAGCAATGAACATCCCCATGTGCCTCGTGGCGGATATGGACCCCGGCTGATTTGGGCCATCTCAACATAGTCTCATACTCCTCTAAGGTGGGCACCAGGTCGAACTGCGGAAATTCGAAGCACCGCAGACTGGAGTTCCAGAAATGGATTAATACCCTAAGGAACACCTGATCGACACAGATCTTCAGTAGGTCTAAAATCCATCCATAGGATTTTTCAAACTCGGCGCGGACCTCTGGTGGCATTGCCACGCTAAGCCGTTCCAACTTTTCAGTATGATAACGGGGAATATCCACCTTCTTTAGCTGTCTACTAGTCCCCTCCATTTTCTAAAACCAAAATGCATGTTTTATGAAAATGATGCTTATTTGAATGAATGTGAGTGTTTATTTTCCTATTTATCATGTTTTTCTACATGATGTATGATAATTGCAAATTTTTTTGAAGAATAAACTATCTATATGAATGTTTTATGGGCGTAACATTTTCGGACCAGGTCCTATTTATGGTTTAGGAATCGGATTTTTATTTTGACTTTTATTTTATAGCCTTTTATCTCTTCTGTCAGAATTGCGTGGCTACTTAGCTTGCAAAGAACCTAAAACCAAGCTAGCTAAAAGGCAGACTGTCCGAGATAAAATGTGGCTTTATGTGAAAAATATCTAGCATCCCTTATCTCTTCTGTCGGAACTGCGTGGCTACTTAGCTTATAAAGAACCTGAAACCAGGCTAGCTAAAAGGCAGACTGTCCGAGATAAGGGCGTTTATTTGGAGAAAAAATATTTTTGTGATTTTTTCTTCTGTTGTTTGTTTATGCTGTGCAACAAACAAATGCAGTAAACATATGCACACACAATTCGATCATCCACGAACAGGCGAGAATTCGTTTTTATCACGAGGTAGGGTTTTCCTGCAGAAAAGTGCATTGGCAAAGGTGGGTTCTAACTATTCTCACCAGGCTAAGGCCCCCAAGGTGCCCCCATTATAGGGTCCCCACTCTCCAGCCTTCCGACCATGCTTAGCACTAAGGCCATAGTCAGTCTTGTTGCCAAAAGAGGAAGGTTATCACCTTGAGTGGTGGTTTCCGATCACACCGATGGGCACAAGGCCATCACTACAGCGAACCGTACCTGCCACCCACTCCCTATGGATTTCTCACTTGCCCTCGGGTATAGAGGGAACTGTAGTGTGCAAGGGTTTGTGTACAGTTTGTATTTCAAACAATTGCGTAAGTATAAACAAGCAACAGTTATTTAAAGCCAAACTGTAAAGCATGTTATAATACAAGGTAAGGGCAAAAGCGTTTATTTTATTGGTTTATTTATTTTTTAAGCCTGCCCATCACTAAATGGGATCAACTCTCGAGGCTTCCCCAGTGAAGTCGCCATCTGTTGCCGCCGTCCAAACGAGGGCGGTCGGAGCGACGCGATGGTTTTGACCCTCTTGTTTTTCGCCTTTTTTGTTGGTGGTTACAACGCCTTTAGGTTGTCCGATAACCGGGCTGAACCTAGGGGCAAGGTTTTCGAAAAAAAGGCGCTCTTGGATTGTCCGATAACCGGGCTAATCCAAGAGCTAGTTTCGAAAGGGTTCTGTGGAGTCGCCACCGATGTTTTTACCGGAAACATCGGAAAAGGAGTTTAAAAGGCGTTGGTTTTCGAAAAACCAACTTTGGTCATTAGAACCAGAGTTGGGTAAGGGAGTTAGTTACGTGTAAAGGAAGTGTTAGTTCCTTTACGACGCCCCTTTCGTGTTCCCATTGATAGGCTAGCTATTTAAAAATATTTAAACCGGTGAAAATTACGCTTTTACCCTTTTATTCTGCGGAATTTAAAATTACGACTACATGGCCCTTGTATCTATTGCATAATTTGAAATTAAAGCGATAAAAGTAGAGAGGGAGAGTATAAACCTCCGAAGCAAGCTTTTCTATTTAATTTTAAAAACCTGGGTGCTTTTTGGCAGCCCTTCACTCTACACAGCTTTGTAAACCTCTCGAAACGCTCTGAAATACTCCTAGAGATGCTCAGAAAATCCGGAAATGCTTCGGAGGGGTTCTAGAGAGAAGGAGGAGAAATTGTGTGGTGGTGTCTGGAAATGAGGGAATAGAGCCCCTATTTATAGTTTTTCGCGCCTGACAGGTCGAGCCCGCCGTTCTCGTCTGACAGGGTCGAGACCGCCGTCTCGCCATGTCAAAGTGGCGAGACCGCCGTCTCGCCACCTGCATGAGGCGAGACGACGGTCTCGATTTTGAGACGGCGGTCTCATCCCATAAAGGTGAGAAAACCTAAGAATTAGAAGGAGAACACCTAATGACTAAAGTCGCTTTTGACGCTTGAACCCCTCTATGTGGGAAAATCTTATTCAAGGTGCAGAGGGAAGACTTCCCTTTTCTCCATGTAGCTTGATACTTTGCAGGGTCATGCCCTAGGCCATGCTTTAAAGGATTGTCTTTAAAATCTGGTGCTCCCTTATTCCTTGAGAGTTTCTAATGAGCCCTTGGTTTGGGCGGCATCCATATTTACTCATCATGTGGGTCACCTTCATATTGTTGGGAAAGTCTTTTCATATTGGCAAAAGATATTTCAAAGGTCCCTTTTCAGCCGCATCCATTTGAGGTAGGGCGGACGACTTACTGATCCAAATGTCGTTTTTAGCTCGAACCATGACTAGCTTGTCGCCTACCTTGAGTTTGTCTCTTTGGCGGAGCATTGAGAGAACTGCCTTAGCGTCATGAATCCAAAGTCTACTTAGTTTCCTCTTTGGATTATGTTTTTCTTCGGTCTTTTTATTTTTTCTTTATTTGTAGGAGCGTCATCTTGCAGCTCCTTGGGGGAATAGATTCTTTCATTTCTAATTTTGCCCCCAATGCCAGCTATGCTGGAGATATCCTTGTTAATGGGCGGTGTTTTTGCGTATCTCCATGGTGCATCCTTATTTGATGTATGGGGTGAAAAAATGTAACGAGATCCCTGCCCCTTCTTCCTTATTAACTCGAATACCCAACGGTTGAGGCTTATTATCCTCTTTAGGCGGATCAACCGTTGGAGAGAACTTGGCGACAAAATGTTTGCTCTTCATCTTATTTCGATTCGTGGAAAGCACATCGACTAACCCTTTCTTTTTATTATCTTATTATTATTAAAGTGAGAATGAATGCAATTTATGAATGTAATTTATGAATACAATAGACACTTGAAGAGATGATGAAAACAAATAATTTTATTTATTTCATCCAGACAGTGTACATTCCTCAATGCAATGTTTCGAAGTACATTTTTTTTTAAAAAGTGGAGAAGCCTAAATGAACCCATAGGCAGGTTAGAATTTCTATTTTTTTTTTTTTTGACTTCCCGTGCATGGCATGCGAATGCCCTAATCCTCTTTTCATGGTATTGAGGAATGTCCACTTCTTCGATTGTCTATTATTAGATGCATGTTATGAGGATGAAGTTTGGTGAATGCATGTATGCAGGTGTTTGTTTTTTTCCTAAACATTATTATGTTTTATTTTCTAACATGATGTATGATAGTGTTTGGGATTTTGTGTTTTTTTTGTATGCGGATGAGGGCATGAAGAATACCAGCCGCTTTCTAGAATGCAAAAAGATTTTTATTGTTTAAAACAAATGATTTATGAGATGGATATTCCTTAAGACAATGACTTAGGTATCCTCCTTAAAGCTTATGCTTTGTGGGGTATCATACCCACCTTGGTGTAATGGTTCCTTCCCCATCACAGACTTGACAAGTATAATGGGGGTCATCATCACACCTTAGTACACTCGTTCCTTCCTTGTCGCGAAGGTTACAAATGTGCTCGGGGACTCTTTCGCCATTGTCTTAGGGATATCTAGTGCTCCCTAGAATGAATGTATTTATGCATGCAGTAGTACAAAAGGGCGATAGATGTTCAAAGTGGCATAACTTTTGACTGAGATGTCCGATTTGGACGCACAGCATATCAAAACGAAAGGAAAAAGGTGAGGAATCACATTATAAATACCCAAAGGGGATTTGACCCAGTAATTTTCCCAAAAAACGCTTCTAAGACCCATTTTTTAGGGATTTATTAAAATGATGCGTATGCATACTTTCCTTATGCATTTATTTTTTTTCTCTTGGTTTTTCCACTTATGACATGATGCAATATGAATAATACGACTTTGCCAAAATTAATTTTATAAATGTTTTGATTTTGTTATTATTATTTTATTTATTTTGGATTTATTTTTTTAGCCTTTTATCTCTTCTGTCGGACTGTGTGGCTACTTAGCTTACAAAGAACCTGAAACCAGGCTAGCTAAAAGGCAGACTATCCGAGATAAAATGATTTTATTGGCGAAAGAATAATATCAGCGTCCCTTATCTCTTCTGTCGGACTGCATGGCTACTTAGCTTACAAAGAACCTGAAACCAGGCTAGCTAAAAGGCAGACTGTCCGAGATAAGGGTGTTTATTGTAAAATTTTGTTTTTATATGTTGTTTGGTTATGTTATGCAATCAAATGCAACAAACAAATGCACATACAATTCACTCATCCACAAACAGGCGAGAAGTCGTTTTAATCACGAGGTAGGGTTTTCCTGCAGAAAAGTGCATTGGCAAGGGTAGGTTCTAACTGTTCTTAGGCCCCCAAGGTGCCCCCATTATAGGGTCCCCACTCTCCAGCCTTCCGACCATGCTTAGCACTGTCGCCGCCGTCCTTTCCGACGTCCTGGGGACGTCTCGAACGTTTATGCGAGCGGTCGCGAAAAGATGGTTGAGACTCGCGTTTTTTGTTAAAATTGTGTTCATTGCTTCCGAGGTGCCCAACACTGAACTATCCTCTAATAGAAGCAAGGTTTTCGAAAAGGGGTTCTTTTGGAGTCGCCACCAATGTTTTGACCAGAAACATTGGAAAAGGAAAAAAGGCGTTGATTTTATTAAAAACGAACTTGGCCATTATAACCAGAGTTGGGTAAGGGAGTTAGTTACGTGTGGGGAAGGTGTTAGCACCCCACAACGCCCCTTTCGGGTTCCCTATGACGGATTTATTCATTAAGTGAAGATTATGAGAAATTACGCATTTACCCTATTTTATTCGTACAGTTATTTAGAAATGGTTATCTACATGATGTATTTACATTGCATACAGAAAACAATAAATAAAGCAATAACGAAGAAGAGAATTGAGAAAAACCTCCGTAGCAAGCTTTATATTATGATTCTTGTACAAAGAGGACGCGTTTTGGCAGTCCTTCGCTCTACAATTGTTCTCTCCTCTCGTCTACCCTAATCGACTCGACTAATTTTCTAGAAGAAATCGAATGCCGGAATACAAATTCCATAACTGATTGTTACCTAAAAAAGGCAATCAAAAAGATCATTCGAGAGAGGGAGAGAAGAAGACAAGTCTCTGAGTTGTCTGGTGTGTGGAGAATGACAAATGAGGCTCCTATTTATGGTAAATTTTGCGCTGGAACTTTGGGACGGTCGTCTGGGTTGGGACGGCCGTCCCAAACATGATTTCTGCGTTGTGCCAATCTAGGACGGCCAGTCTGGGTTGGGATGGTCGTCCCAAATGCAGTTTTACTCATGTTGGGACCCCCAGGAGTTTGGGACGGCCGTCCCACATTCGGGACGCGCGTCCCAACTGCTTAATTTCAGTTGGGACGGCCGTCCCAACCCTGGGATGGTGGTCTCGACCTGTTTTGTCCAGCCTTTGTATTTTGGGACCCCGGGAAGCTTTCCTTGTCGTTTTCGAACGTGGATTGGTGCCGATATATGTCCGTTGAAGCTTTATCTTCGTGTAGGAAGTCTTCTTGGCCTTCATTTGAAATGTCGGGCGAGCTTTATCTCTGTATAGGAAGTCTCCTTTGTCCTTTATCGTGCAGACGAGCGATCTCTGTGTTTTTTTGCAGGAGGTTTCCTCGGTTTTGGGAAGCCGGATGAACTCCATCTTCGGGTGAAGTTCCTCTGGCTTTTATTTTGAGAGGCCGGTCAAAATTAGGGGTCTACAAGCACTAAGGTCATAGTCAGTCTTTGTGCCAAAAGAGGAAGGTTATCACCTTGAGTAGTGGTTTCCGATCACATTGGTGGGCACAAGGCCATCACTACAGCGAACCGTACCTGCCACCCACTCCCTATGGATTTCTCACTTGCCCCCGGGTATAGAGGGAACTGTTGCGTGCAAGGGTTTGTGTACAATTTGTATTTCAAACAATTGCGTAAATATAAACAAACAACAGCTATCAAAGCCAAACATTAAAACATGTTATAATACAAGGTAGGGTAAAAGCGTAATTTTTTAAGTCTTTTATTTATCAAACTAGTCCATCACTAAATGGGATCAACTCTCTAGCTTCCCCAGTGGAGTCGCCATCTGTCGCCGCCGTCAAAAAGAGGCGGTCGGAGCGATGCGATGGTTCCGACTTTCCAATTTTCGCGTTTTTATGGGTGTGGTTACAACGCCTTTAGGTTGTCCGATAACCGGGCTGAACCTAGGGGCAAGGTTTTCGAAAAAGTGTTCTTGGATTGTCCTATAACCGGGCTAACCCAAGAACTAACTTTGAAGGGTTCTTATGGAGTCGCCATCGATGTTTTTACCGGAAACATCAGAAAAGGAAAAAAGAAGGCAATGGTTTTCGAAAAACCAACTTTGGCCATTATAACCAGAGTCGGGTAAGGGAGTTAGTTACGTGTGGGGAAGGTATTAGCACCCCCACAACGCCCCTTTCGGGTTCCCTATGATGGACTATTCTTAAAATAAAGACGATAAAATTATGCTTCTACCCTATTTATTTATTACAGAATTTAAATAGTTATCTACATGATCCTAATATCTAATGCATACAAGGAAAACAGTAAAAGAAAGCGATAAAAGAGAAAAGATATGAAGGAGAACCTCCAAAGCGAACTTTTATAAATGTTGAACTTGAGGACGCTTTTTGGCAGTCCCCGCACTCTACAGAGACACTCCTCTCTCGATCAAAAAATAAAGGTGTCACCCTATCGAGGGCCGGATGTCTCAAAAAAAGAGGACATCCTTAACCGATTTCTACCTTAACGGAAATCGGAAGGCTCACTCGAACTCTAGAAAAATACTCAGAGTCACTCTAAAGTGCCAAAAGGCTTCCTAGAGAGTGGTAGGAGTGAATGGTGTGTGTGAAAATGGGTGGAATGAGGATCCTATTTATAGGAAAAAGTGCTAGGTCGGGAAGGCCTTCTGGGATTCCGGGAAGGCCTTCTCGCCATTTGGGAAGGCCTTCTGGCCAGAATTATTTTTATTTTATTTTATTTTTTATTTTTTGTACAGAAAAGCCTTCCTACTCTAATATGGGGCCTAATAGTCTCTCCTAGTGGCTTTTTAGGCTTTGTCCATCTTCGAATAGGAGGTATTCTGCTATTATTTTGAGGTCGGGCAAGATTAGGGGTCTACACCTTAGCCTTGGTGAGAACAATTAGAACCTTCCTTCGGCAAAGCACTTTTCTGCAGGAAAACCCTACCTCGTGATTAAAATGACTTCTCGCCTATTCGTGGATGATCGAATTGTGTGTGCATTTGTTTGTTGCATTTGTCTGTTGCATAGCATAACCAAACAACAGATAAAAACAAAATTTTACAATAAACACCCTTATCTCGGACAGTCTGCCTTTTAGCTAGCCTGGTTTCAGGTTCTTTGTAAGCTAAGTAGCCACGCAGTCCGACAGAAGAGATAGGGAACGCTAAATAATCCTTTCGCATAAAACCATTTTATCTCGGATAGTCCGCCTTTTAGCTAGCCTGGTTTCGGGTTCTTTGTAAGCTAAGTAGCCACACAGTTCGACAGAAGAGATAAAAGGTTAAAAAAATAAATCCACAATAAATAAAATAATAATAACAAAATCAAAACATTTATAAAAATAATGTTGACAAAGTCGTATCATTCATATTGCATCATAAGTGGAAAAACCAAGACAAAAAAAATAAGTGCATAAGGAAAGTATGCATACGCATCATTTTAATAAACCCCTAAAACATGGGTCTTAGAGGCCTTTTTTGGGAAAATTACTGGGCCAAATCCCCTTCGGGAATAAACTCGCTAGGAAACCCGAACAACCATAAAGGGTAGCCTAGGCAAAAATTAGGGTTACAAAATAAAGTCCGCTAGGTTTCCAAAGCAAGAAAAAAGAAACCTAGACAAAAGTTAGGACAAAACAAAACACAACATCCTAGACTGAAAACCCAAAGGGTGGACTAGGAAAGTCAATCAGTCATAACAAACGCCATAGAATAAGACGCCACTCCATAAACAAAATTTTGTTTAAACTAGCCTAAACACTCTAACCAACCTTGGCTAGCCGTGCTTACAAAAACCATTTTTTGTCAAAATCAAACAATTCTAAAACACAAGCCTTTGAATTAAATATCCTCTTCCTTCTTTTCTCTCGACCCTTACCACTACGACATTCTAGTAATTAGTAGGGAAATGTGAAGATAGTAATCAATAGGAGGATTGACATCCCTAAGGAAAGGGAGGGGCGCACTGACATGGCAAGTCGCTCTACAATTAACACAACTATTCTTCGGTCACGACAAAGTCAAGACGGTGAAATCGGTACAACCTATTCTGTCAACGAAAGCACATAATGTCAGAAGATCATCCGAAGTAAAAGCACATTGGTTAATCCTTTTGAAAATTTAATTGAAATAGTATTATAGGATGCATATCGCAAACATTGCATGCATATGATAGGCTCCTATCTCTCAAAAAAAGAAGAGAAAGAAAAAATGACAATAAAAAGAATAATGTCTGCTAGGAGATTCTTAGGCAAAAGTTAGGGTAGCCTGCTAGATCGAAAACCCGCAAAGGGCGGTCTAGGAAAAAGTTAGGGCATTCATAAAAAAGGAAAAAGCCCGCTAAGATATCGTAGGCAAAAATTAAGGCAGCCCGCTAGACCGAAAACCCCAAAAGGGCGGACTAGGCAAAAGATAGGGCTAAACCAAAAAATGAATAAAAGAGAGGGGTCCTTCATCATAATCATGAAATTCCAGCAGGAGGATGCCAGTCACTTTTCCAGATGCATCGATAAAAAAGGATAGATTGCATTTAGGGCATCCACACACAAGTAGTCGCACAAAACGACTTTGTCAAGATAAAAAATGAAAGAAATAAAAATTACTTCAGATAAAAAACAAAAAACGAAAAGCATTCATGCATATAAGGAGACTAGCTCCATGATTGTGATTGAAAACAGGATCACCAAGACCGAGTCTCCAAAATAAAGCCTTCAAGAAAATGGAGCAAGTCGTCAATCAAGCGACTCAGCAGAATAAGAGCTTCTGAAAATCAAGAGCTCCAGCTACCATCCTTCTACCCAGAAAAGAAGGCACAAGAAAGTAATAAGTCTCCAAACATTGTTCTCCGTCAAGAAAGTAGAGCGAAGCTTCCAGAAGCCAAAGCTCCAATCATCACCCAATAAAAGGAAGGCAATCATCAAAGAAAAGCCGACGGAAAGGCTTAGTCATCCCCAAGAGGATCCCTGCCTACTCCGAAGGCAAAACAAAAACACTCCTCACGGCTCAGCATTACCACTACATGAGTCATCGAGCACACTCACCCAAAGTCTCCTCCACACTCCCCAATGGAGAATAAAGGCTTCAAGAGCCCATCATCATCAACAGTCAAAAGAGTCCAATCTCCATACCAACAAGGGCTCAGCAAAAAAAAGGAAACAAGAGGAAAACTCTTGCATCCCCAGAGGATGTCCAAAAGAAAAGGCCATGACAGAGAGGGCTGAATAAAAATCCTCAAGTGGATCTCCAAAAAAATTCTACAAAAAGGAATCAGAAATTCCCATCCCCCAGTGGAATAAGACCTTCACAAGTATAGCTCGCATCAACATCAATCAAGGAGCCAAGACTCCATTCCTAGAAAAGAAAAATCAGATCCCCAGGAAGTCAACTAATTCCCTGGTGAATCACTAAAGAAATAAAACGTCATCCCTAGTGGACCCCCCCCCAAAAGAAGGGAAAAAGCCAGCGTAATAAAAAGAGACTAAAAAGTAAAAAGGCTTACACATTATCCCCATAAAAAGGCCAGATTTCAAAATCACAATAAAAAAGAGATAAATCATGGAAAAAAGGCGAAATCAATCCTAACTTTTAGGCAATCAATAAAATCCCTAAGTGGGTCACCGCAGAAAAGGGAAAATCAATGAAAAAGAAGGAATCGGAAATCCCAATGAAACAAGAGTATCAGCAAAGCCATCTCATACCAACAAACATCCAACAAGGAGTCAAAACTCCATTCCCTCAGGGGGCAAATCAAAATTAGATCCCCGGAAAGGCAATCAATTCCCCGGTAGATCACCAAAAAAGAAATATCATCCCCAGTGAGCCTACTGCAAAGGTAAAACTTCATATTCATCCTCAGAATGTCATTTGCCTATGCATAGGAAAGACCTGGCAAGCAAGAGCCAACATCCCCATAAGGGAATATCAGCCTAGTCAGAGGCAAAACAAATGCAGCCAAAAGTCTTCACTTCCGATGAGGCATTTGCCTACCCAGAGGCGTTACCAGAAACTCAATGGATGTCTGCCTACTTAAGAGGCCTCATAAAGATCAACAAATCCCCAGAGGATTCTTGCCTACCTACGAGGCACTCATCAAAAATTCCCGACAACCAGTAAAGTTGGATGACCACTACCAAATGATCAAAAACAAAGAATCCCCAGCAAAAAAACAAGCTGGATGGCTATCAGGAAAAGCCAAAAAACAAAAATCTCCGGCACACCAGAAGACTTTACCAGAAAGGTCCAAAAACATTCATCAGAACAAAGAGAGCATTTCTCATAGAATTGGCGCATGAGCCACCCGAGCAGTAAGCCGCCACCACCACCAGTCCTATGTAGTGGACTGTACCAGCCTGATGGGGGGTTCTTACCCATCCAGTCCAACACACAGCGGACTACCACTACCAGCCTGATGGGGGGTTAATACTCATCCAGTCCAACACACAGCGGACTGCAACTCCCAGCCTGATGGGGGGTTTATACCCATCAACCGAAGGATCGACTGCCGTCAGAAGGAGTATCCTGAGGTTCTACCATGTGTCAACAAAAGGGATCGGCTACCGTCAGAAGGATTATCCTGGAGGTGCACAACACACTTTTTCCCAGAAGATCAACCGCCGCAAAGACGGAATATCTGAAGGACAACCGAGAAAGAAGGTCAACTCCTTTACCCTCCAATCGATCTCCTTGGCACAACAGGCCAATAGTCGACTAGTCGGGTAAAGGGGGGGCAGCTGTAGACCCCAAATCTTGCCCAACCTCATAATAAAGACCAGAAAACCTCCTTTTCGAAGATGGATGAAGCCTGAGAAGCCACTAGGAGAGACTATTAGGCCCCACACTAGGATAGGAGGGATTTTTGGCATAAAAATAAGGATTTTTTCCTTTTAGGGTTAAGACCGCCGTCTCGTTTGGCGAGACAGCCGTCTAGCCATTCTTGCAAGGCGAGACCACCGTCTCGATTGGCGAGACGGTCATCTCGACCTTGTCAAATGAGACGACCCGTCTCGACCTGATAGGCGCGAATCCCCATAAATAGGGACCTCCTTCCCCTCACTTTCACACAGTTCTTCCACTCTCTCTCTAGAAATCTCTTCAAATTCTCTCTCAAGAACCCCTCCGAAGCATTTCCGGAGTTTCTGAGTGTTTTCTAGAGTTTTTTGAGAGATTTCGGTGTTGTAAAGAGCAAGGGGCTGCCAAAAAGCACCCAAATTATTAAAGAATTAATAGAAAGCATGCCTCAGAGGTTTCTACACTCTCTCTCTCTCTCTCTCTCTCTCTCTCTCTCTTTTACCACTTTATTTCAATTATGCAATAGATATAGGGCCATGTAGTCATAATCTTTTAATTCCGTGAATAAAAGGGTAAAAACGTATTTTTCACCGGTTTAATTATTTAATATAGTTGGCCTATCATAGGGAACCCGAAAGGGGTGTCGTAAGGGAACTAATACTTCCCTTACACGTAACTAACTCCCTTACCCAACTCTGGTTCTAATGACCAAAGTTGGTCTTTCGAAAACCAACGCCTTTTCACTCCTTTTCCAATGTTTCCGGTAAAAACATTGGTGGCGACTCCAGATGAACCCTTCAAAAACTAGCTCTTGGGTTAGCCCGGTTATCGGACAACCCAAGAGCGCCCTTTCGAAAACCTCGCCTCTAGGTTCAGCCCGGTTTTCGGACAACCTAAAGGCGTTGTAACCACACCAATAAAAACACGAAAAATGGAAAGTCGAAACCATCACGTCGCTCTGACTGCCTCGTTTTGACGGCTGCGACAATGGTGTTCATCCAGCTTTGTTGGTTGCTAGGGAGTCTGTTGTTCGACTTCTGCTTGGTCGTCGAAATTTGTTGGTCAAGGTGATTGACTTGTTTTAATCCTGCCTTTTTTTCTGCGGTTTTATCTCTTTTTCTTCTCTCGATTTTGGATTTTGGCTTTTTTCTTGGGCGTACGTCTTTTTACTCTTAGCTTCTTTTGGTTACGCTGACTTTTTTGGAAGGGATAAAAAGATGCATAAAAAAATTTTATTTATAAGAAATTTTATTACAACAACTTATTCTATGAGCCCTATATCTAAGGAGGTGGAATTTCATCTGGAGACGATCCGTAAGAGGGGAACTACCGGTACATATGTCTTCGGAACTCTGCCTGGTCCCGGACTTCATCGCGATACTCCTGCTGGAATGTTGCCCAATCTTGCCTCATTCCCTCTTGGTACTGGTATATCGTCTCCAGTCTTGTGTCGAAGGCCTCCTGCCTTAGAGACATCTACTCTTGCCTCACAGACATCAGATCAAATTGTTGGCGCAAATCGTAGATATTACGGTTAACGCTAGTGAAGTCATCTGTGTACTGTTGTTGTTGTTGTTGTTGTTGTTGGAACTCGGGAGGTGTTGGGAGATCGTGCATTGCCACGAGGTCCTGGAGATCCAAAGTGATGTCCAGGGAAGGGTGGAGGATCAACTGGGTCCTGTGGCACAGCAGCATCCCCATGCTGACCAGGATCGACCCGTTGATGGACTCGGGTCGTAGGCTAGAGGCTAGTTCTTCCCGGCCACTGCACCCCCATTTCTCTGTCAGGGGGGTAATGAGGGGAGCCATGAGGACGGCTCCCACTGGCCTGCTCCCGAAGTCCTTCAGGGCCTTCAGGTAGAAATAGCCAGGGTTACATCGATGCCTCTGGCTCATGCAGTAAAGGACGAAGAGGTCTAGGAGGGTTACCTTTCCCTGGCTCTCCTTCCGCCCGTGGATGGTCCCCGCCAGCAGCTTGTGGCAAATGCGGAGGGCTGGGGGGAGTGCTAAGCCCTTCATCAGCGTGGGCAAAGTGGGCGCCCTGGTGAGCTCCTCCCACATCTCACCGGTAGTGAGGTTGGTGGGGCGCGCACAGATGGCCTCCTGGTAGTCCCGGGTTAACACGTCTCCGGGCTGGAGGAATCCGATGGACACGTTGAATTCGTCCAGGGTGGTTGTCCGGTACATCCCACCCATAAAGTATGTCACCATTTTTGTTGGTGACAGGCCTGGGAGTCTCGGCGTAGGAGATGAAGGCAAGAAACTCCAGTACCGCCTGGGGGTACACATGGGTGGGTGGAGACTGTAGGAGGAAGCCCCACCCAATGCTGTCAATGTGGGCACAGACGTCGTCCTCCCACCCAAATTCGGCGAGAATGCCGAAGTCTAACTTGAGCATGGGGTGCCATGTGTACCCCTTGATGTGCTCAAGACGAGCCTGGTGCACTAAAGAGAGCTGAGTGGAGTCCTGGGGGATAGGTGTTGTAGACCCCAAATCTTGCCCGGGCTCCAAATAAAGTCAGAAGACCCCCTATTTGAAGACGGCTGAAGCCTAACAAGCCACTAGGAGAGACTATTAGGCTCCCGTACCAAGATAGGAAGGTTTTTCGGGTCAAAAAATAAGTTTTCTCGCCTCGAAGGGACGAGACCGCCTTCTGGATGACCCAGACCGCCGTTTTGTCTCGCGTAGCAAGCGAGACCGCCGTCTCGTCTAACGAGACCCCGGTCTCGTTGCCTACGAAAACCCAGACGGCGGTCTCGTTCACCCAGACCCCGGTCTCATTTCCTACGAAGAACGAGACGTCGGTCTCGTTCACCCAGACCCCGGTCTCATTTTCTGTGAAGAACGAGACGGCGGTCTCGTTGGACGAGACGGCGGTCTCGACCCTGTCAGACGAGACCGGCGGTCTCGCCATCTGACAGCGCGAAAACCTATAAATAGGGGCTCTTCCCCCCTCATTTTCACACACCACAGCTGCATAGCTCTCCCTTCTCTCTAAAACTTCTCTCTAGAATCCCTCCGACGCATTTCCGGAGTTTCTGAGTGTTTTCAAAGAGTGGTTTTCGGCGTTCGAGAGGTTTCCGACGTCTTGTAGAGTGAAGGGCTGCCATAAAGCACCCTCTTTTTCCAGAGAATTAATATAAAAAGCGTGCTTCGGAGGTTCAAATTCTCCCTTTCCACCTTTACCGCTTTTATCTTAAATTATGCAGTAGACAGTAGGGCCATGTAGTCATACTCTTAAATTCCGCAAAATAAAAAGGGCAAAAGCGTTTTTTTAGTTTATCAATAAAAATAAGCCGGCCTATCATAGGGAACCCGAAAGGGGCGTTGTAAAGGGACTAATACTCCCTTTGCACGTAACCAACTCCCTTACCCAACTCTGGTTCTAATGACCAAAAGTTGGTTTTCGAAAACCAACGCTTTTTTTAAAACCCCTTTTCCGATGTTTATGGTAAAAATATCGGTGGCGACTCCATAGAACCCAAAATAAATAAGTCCTTGGATTAGCCCGGTTATCGGACAGCCCAAGGACACTTTTCGAAAACCTCACCCCTAGGTTAGCCCGGTTATCGGACAACCTAAAGGCGTTGTAACCACCAATAAAAAACGCGAAAACAAGAGGGTCGAAAAACCATCGCGTCGCTCCGACCGCCTCGTTTTTGACGACGGTGACAGATGGCGACTCCACTGGGGAAGCCTAGAGAGTTAATCCCATTTAGTGATGGGCCGGCTTAAACAATAGATAAACCAAGAAAACACTTTTGCCCTTAACTTGTATTTATAACATGTTTTATTGATTGGCTTTCAATAAACTGTTGTTTGTTTATATTTACGCGATTGATTGAAATATAAACTGCACACAAAACCCTTGCACACTACAGTTCCTCCTATACCGGGGGCAAGTGAGATAACCATAGGGAGTGGGTGGCGGGTACGGTTCGGCTGCGGTTAGGGCCGTGTGCCCACCGGTGTGATCGGAAACCACCACTCAAGGTGATAACCTTCCTCTTTTGGCAACAAGACCGACTCGACCTTAGTGTTGAGCATGGTCGGACGGTACGGAGAGTGGGGACCCTATAATGGGGGCACCTTGGGGGCCTTAGCCTGGTGAGAACGGTTAGAACCTACCCTAAACCAATGCACTTTTACGCGGGAAAACCCTACCTCGTGATAAAAACGAAATCTCGCTCTGTTCGGGGATGATCGAATTGTGTGTGCATATGATTGTTGCATTTGTATGTTGCATAGCATAAACAAACAACAGAACGAGAATCACAAAAAAATTTCACAAATAAACACCCTTATCTCGGACGAGTCTGCCTTTTAGCTAGCCTGGTTTTAGGTTCTTTGTAAGCTAAGTAGCCACGCGATTCCGACGAGAAGAGATAAGGGACGATAAATATTCTTTCATAAAGCCATATTTTTATCTCGGACAGATCTGCCTTTTAGCTAGCCTGGTTTCGGGTTCTTTGTAAGCTAAGTAGTCACGCGAGTTCAGACGAGAAGAGATAAAAGGCTATAAAATAAACAAATAACAATAAAATACAAGCAAAAAAAAAATATAAAAAAAAATCATTTTTTCAAAATTCACAAATAAGACCTGGTTCAAAACATTGTATTCATAAAACATTCATATAGATAGTTTATTCTTCCAAAAACTAAATGCAAATACCATACATCATGTAGAAGAAAAAACATGATAAAATAGCGAAATAAACACTCACATTCATACAATAAACATCATCTTCATCAAATCATACATTTTGGTTTTAGAAGATGGAGGGGTCAAGTAGACAAGTGGGGAAGGTGGACATTCTCCGAAGCCATGCTGAGAAGCTAGAGCGGCTTAGTGCAACAATGCCCCCGGAGGTCCAAACAGAGTTTGAAAAATCCTATGGACGGATTTTAGACCTTCGAAAATCGGTGTCGACCAAGTCTTTCTCGAGTACTTGGTTCACTTACGGAACTCAAGTCTGCGGTGCTTTGAATTTCCGCGAGTTCGACATGGTGCCTACCCTAGAGGAGTATGAAATCATGTTAAAATGGCCCAAATCAGCTGGGGTCCATATCCGCCACGAGGCGTATACTCCTGCGGCACCGGTCGGCTGCCCTTATCCATCTGCCATACCGACGAGTACCCCGATGGGAAGAGGGAACACCCAGGGGATGGAAAGTAGCAATGTTAGAAGACCACCTGTCCTACCTGGCTGAAAGGGCGAGTGGGTTGCCTTCAACAAAACCACTGGCGCTATTAATCTTCGGAATAATCCTGTTCCCCTTTCAACTCGACAACGTCGACCACGCCGTCATGGATGCTTTCTTCGCACGGGACGTGAACTCGAAGAGTCCCTTGCCCGCCATTCTTGCCGACACCTTGCTTTCGGTAGACTTCGTCGTCGAAGCAAGGAAGAACACTTCGCTCTTGCTCTTCGCTGCTTTATGTGTGGAGCATCACGCACCTCTATGCCTCCGAGTCATATGGGGATATTCCCCGACCCCTTGAGAAGCTTCTCCAAGATCCCCCTCCAACGACGCGACCATAGAATGGAGGGATGAGTTAGAACAAAAGGATGCCAACAACATATCTTGGGTCTGTCCTTGGTTCAGACCCGACCCAGTTCTCGTCGGATGCGGGAACCATCCGAACGTACCCTTGATAGGACTCGGGGGTTGCATAGCCTACTCACCCGGAGTAGCTATAAGGCAACTTATGAGGGCCCAAACTACCATCTCCCAGGGGAACTCGGAGGACTCGTGCTTCTTTGGAGACCCATGCACAATGGCCAACTCACTAAGCTGTGAGGAAAGCATGGGAGAAGCTAGGTTTATATGGGAGACAGAGAACTAGGAAAGGCTCGGGTAGGCTGTCACCGAGTGATTATGAGGCATGGAGGAGAAGAAGAGAGATGGCCCGACCATCCACCACACCCGCTCCAATTGCCAACAACGAAGAGTTGCGAGGCACAAGTCAATGCCTTGACCCGGAGGGTAGAGATAATGGGAGCCCGGATACGGGTCCTTGAGGAAAAAGAACAAGCCTTTATCCTCACAATCGACGGTCTGCGAGAGGCAAGGCAAGAAAAAGGATCATGAAATAGAACGCCTCAAGGACCAATGTGCTGACGCCAACGAACAAGCTATCCAGAGCATCCAAATCCGCGAGAACCGGCTCGGATAGCCAAGCTGCAAGAGATAACTACCAAAACAGCACACCTTGAGGCGGAAGCGGCTTAGCACGCTCAAACGATCAAGGAGTTATCAGAACAACTCCTCCGAGGCCCGGCTAGACCTCCGCCAAGAGCGAGAGAACAATAGAAAACTCAGTCGAGGTATCTATGAGCTGCGCATTAAAGAGAAAAGCGGGCTAGCTCAATATGACCAAGTGCTACAAGAAAAGAACCGAGGCTGTCGCAAGGCTCGACGAACTAGAAGCCTTGGTCATACATCAAGAGGCGAAGATCAAGGACGCTCGGCAATACAGCGAAGAAATGAGCCAAGCGATCCACAAGCAAAGCGAAGCGCTCGCTCAACACGTCCGGAAGCCGAAAAAGAATTACAAAGAAAACAAGACCCGCTTGTGGGTTTCTTTAGGCTTTTCAAGCTTCGTCAAAAGACGCTTCATAGTATGGAGTAGGAGAATGTACACCTCCCACTGAATTAATGAAATCTTTTCCTTATTCAACATTTGTCTACTTGCATACATACATTTGCATATTTAATTTCCCCTCCTTCACACTTAATAAATAAGATAATAAAAAGGAAGGATTAACTAACACGTCTTCCAACTCGGAAGAATGGAGAGAAAGCCACTCCTAATAAAGCTCACCCCAACGGTCGAATCATCGCAAGAGGAAAGTAAACCTCGGCCGTTGGTCCTCAAAAATAAAGAAGAGGGGGCAAGGACGCCGGTGCGACTTTTTATGCCACGTCCTTTCCCCTACGAATCGAGATAAAGGCTGTACCATGGAGATATGGGGAATCTTCACCAATAAAAGAAGAAATAACAAACATAGCCGGCATTGGGGGAACAACTAGAAGTGGAAGAATCTACTCCCCCAAGGACACACAAGAAGATGTCCTCCAAAATAAAGGAAAAAATGAAAGGACCGAAGAAGAAAAAGAAAATAAAGAATCCAAGGAGGAGACAGAGGAATTACTTCAATTTATAAGACAAAGCGAGTATTCCATTATTGACCAGCTCAATCGCACACCTGCAAAGATCACGTTGTTATCCTTGATAATGAGCTCGGAACCACACCGAAATGCCCTGCTGAAGGTCTTGAGCGAGGCGCACGTACCTCACACCATATCCCAAGAGAAGGTCGAGAGGATCGTCGGTCACATTACGGCAAGCGATCACCTCGCCTTCACAGAGGAAGAACTCCCTCTCGAAGGGTCAAAGCACAACAAACCCTTGCACATCTCAGTCAAGTGCAAGGAATACCTCATCGCCAAAGTTCTTGTGGATAACGGGTCATCCACGAACGTAATGCCCAAATGCACTGCTTGGATAAGTTAACTATCCAAGGGACCCATCTGCGCCCAAGTAGCACCATCGTTCGAGCCTTCGACGGATCAAAACGGGAAGTAGTGGGAGAGATTAATTTGCCAATCCAGATTGGACCCACTATCTTCGACGTCGATTTCCATATAATGGACATTACTCCGGCATATAGCTGTCTCCTCGGCGAGGCCTTGGATTCATGACGCTAAGGCGGTACCTTCGACGCTCCACCAAAAAGTCAAATTCATAGTGGAGGATAAGCTGGTCACGGTCCAAGCGAGAAGACGATATCCTGATCGGTGGACCCTCCACCCAACCCTATGTGGATGCGGCCGAAGAGGCACTTGAAACGTCTTTTCAAGCGCTCGAAATTGCCAACATAGAGCGACTTCCCGAAACACCAAAGCGGCCGTATGATGTTGAAACATGGTTACCATCTGGCCAAGGGCTGAGGGCGAGATTCCCAAGGAATGAGGGAACCCCCGGAATTCAAAGACAATCCTCACAAGTATGGCCTAGGATATAACCCATTCAAGGGTCGAGCAGGAAGAATAAAAGGGAAGTCCCCTCTCCGCACACTCAAGCAGATTTTCCGAAGTGGAGGAGTGCAGGCGTCAAGAGCCACTCTAGTCATTAGGAAACCTTTTTCTTTGTTTAAGGGATGTAAACCCCATGACTGTTAGAGACTATCCCCCGGGGCGAGCCCGACCCCCGGGCATTTTCGGGCACATATTCCCTTATTAATTAATAAAGAATGATTCTTTCTATCTGCTTCTCTTCTTTCTACTTTCGACTAGACCACATAAATAACCCTGTCTAAGTAAACACAAAAAAAAAGAAGAAAAGAAAAGAATAAAAAGCGCTTCCAAATGATTGAACCATTGCTATCATCATCAAGTTAGTTGATTAGAAGCACATAAAAATAAAGACTTCACCTAAACCATAAAAGAAAGTCACGCTTCGACGATACTATGAACCAAAAAATAAATCCATAAAAAGCCCGAAGAAGCCAAAGGCCAAAGAAAAGGGCAAATTACCCGGTAGGAAACCCACTAAGGGGGCTACACAAAAGTTAGGGTCAACCCGGTAGGATACCCGAACGACAATAAAGGGTAGCCTAGGCAAAAGTTAGGGTTACAAATAAAGGTCCGCTAGGATTTCTCCAAAATTTTACAAGAGAGTAAACCTAGACAAAAGTTAGGGCCAACACACAGTATCCTAGTTCGAAAACCCAAAGGGCGATCTAGGGAAATTAGTCAGCTATCCAAAAAAGCGATGGAAATAAAACCAAAGAGCGCAAATAAAAACAAATACAAAAAGAAAAGAGAGAGGGAAAAGGTTTGCTTAGACAAAAGCTTAAACACTCATGCTTAACCCTTAACCAGCCATTCTTACAAATTCTTTATCAATAAAAATCAACCCTCTAAAACACAAACCATTGATTTTTACCTCATCTTACTTCTCTTCTCTTGACCCTCACGACAATATTCTAATAATTAATTTAGGAATATGGAGGCGTATAGTCAACAAGAGGATTGAAACCCCTAAAGCAAGGAAAAAGGGACACTACATGACAAAAAGTGCTCTACCAAAAGAAAAAAAAAACCAAAAAAGAAGAGAAAAAAAGGAGAGAAAGAAAAAAATAGAGAAAGAAAAATAGAAAGAAAGAAAGAGATTATCCTTCGGTCACAAAAATCTGGCATGGTACAGCCAAAAAGGAAAAATGCAGCAAATCAGAAGGCTTTCAGCACAACAAGACACGTCGGTTAAATCCTTACGAAAACTTAATCAAAATAGGCATTATAGGACATCAAAACATAAAAACATTGCATGCATAAAATGTTTTTAGACCGGGTCCTATTACTCCTTTCAAAAAATAACAAAAAAGCAATAAAAATACAAAAAATGAAAATTTTCTCTTCCGCGAAACGAGACCGCCGTCTCAGTGCACCAGACCGCCGTCTCGGTTGCCTGACAAAACGAGACCGCTGTATGGGCCAACTAGAACGCCGTCTCGTTGTTGTCAAAAACGAGAACGCCGTCTCGTCGCACCAGACCGCCGTCTCGTCCCAGAAGAAAAACGAGACCGCCGTCTCGTCCCAGAAGAAAAACGAGACCGCCGTCTCGTCCACCCAGACGACGGTCTCGATCTGGAAATTTTCCCTATATATAGGGGGCGCGACTTTGGGCTTCCTCACAACTCATTTTGGCCCCAGAACCTCCTCTCCCTCAACTCCTGCACTCCCAAGCCCCCTCTAGTCAATATGTTTGGAAGAAGCGCTTCTAGAAAGAGAAGGGGCACTGCTAGGTGCTAGTAGTTCCGCGGCACCGCCATCCCGGGACCCTTCCCGGCTTGCGCCACGGCACCGGGCCCGTCTTGAGAATATCCGGACCTACTAGTGGCACCCTATGCTCAAGCTGGATTTTAACATGCTTGGCTGAGTTCGGATGGGAGGACGACGTCCGGGCCCACCTAGACGAGCATTGGGTGGGGATTCTGCTGCACCCACCACCTACACATGTTTACCCGCGGGCGGTGCTTGGAGTTTTTAGCCTCAGTCTCCTACTCGAGAGCCCCTCCACTGTCCCGGGCCTACCACCCACTCGAGATGGTAACCTACTTTATGAATGGGCGGTACCGGACTTCCACCCTCAAAGAATTCAACATGGACATCGGGTTCATCCAGGCCAGGAGGCCATGACCCGGGAGTGCCGTGACGCCATCCGCTCACGGCCCGCCCACCTTGCTGGCTGTTGAGATGTGGCGCGAGCTCACGGGAGCCACCACATTGCCCACGGCTGATGAGGGGATCTGCACTTCCCCGGCACTCCGCATACGCCACAAGGCTGGCGGCTGGAACTATCCATGGGAGGAAAGAAAGTCAAGGCAAGATATCCCTCCACGACCTCTTCATACTATCTTGCATGAGCCGAGAGACGGCGCTGCAATCCGGGTACTTCTTCCTGAAAGCCCTCGGGGACTTCGGGAACAGATCTGCGAGGGCGTCCTCGTTGCTCCCCTCATCACCCCTTAGCGAGAAAGGATTGGGTGCCCTGGCCGGGAAGAGGCTGGCCCATAACCTGCGACCCGAATCAATCGGCGGAACAATCTTGGTCGGCATGGGAATCGTCGATCCGCGAGAGGAGCCAGTGGCTCTCCACCCCACCCTGGATTTTGCCTTAGAGCTCCGGGATGTGATGCGTGCTGTGCCCACATCCCCCGGTTCCCAGCGACGGCGGCAGCGGCCCGCCCGGTATTCGGACGACTTTGCTGGCATGCACCTCCACATGGACGACCTGTGCCGGCGGCTCGATGGTATGGCTGTGAGACAAGAACAGGTGTCCCGGAGGCGTGAGCGAGTTATTCCAAACGGTGGAGCAATTGTCCCAAAGGCAAGAGGCCTTTGACACCGGCTAGGGGAGATGTACCGGCACCAACAAAGCATGCGCCAAGGCGGGCGACTTTTCGGCAGAGGTACCGAGGATGAAGTCCAAGAGATGGAGGACTTCGGATACCATATGTACCGAGCATTACCCTCCCCGGGGATCGAGGCCCGGAAGATAGCCCTTAGGGATAGTAGCTCCAAAAATAGGGTTGTAATAAAATTTTCCCAATAAATAAAATTTTATTTCATGCATCTTTTTGCCACCCTTTCCAAAAGTCAGCGTAACAAAAAGAAAACTAAGAGTAAAAGACATACGCTCAATGAAAAAAGCCAAAATCCTAAATCGCGAGAAAGAGAGATAAACCGCGAGAACAAGGCGGGATTAAGCCATCGCACCAACCAATAAAGTTTCGACCACTCAGAGCAAAAGCCAAACAAAACCAAAATCCATCCAACCAACCAGCCGGGATTGGATGATCACTACCAAAAGAACAAAAACAAAGGACCCCCGGCAATCAGCAAAGGCGGATTGATCACCAACAAAATCCCCGGCGTGACCCGGATTACTATTCAAGAAACTCAACAAAAGACGCATTCTCCAGAAGAATGCGCCTGATCTGCGCTCGAGCCGGATCAGTAAGTCGCATTACCACCACGATGGGGGCTTCATACCCATCCGGTCTGCACTGACGGACTGTACCACCACGATGGGGGGTTCATACCCATCCGGTCCGCACAACGGACTGTACCGCCACGATGGGGGCTCGTACCCATCCGGTCCCGCACAACGGACTGCAACTACCGGCTGATGGGGGGTTTATACTCATCAAGCTGAAGGATCGGCTACGTCGGGAGTAGTATCCGGAGGTTCCACCACGTGTCCATCGAAGGGATCGGCTACGTCGAAGTAGTATCACGGAAGTGCACGAGCACATAAATCATTCCCCGGAGAGTCGGCGCATGAGCCACCCGAGCGATAGCCGCCACTACCACCGGTCCTACGCAATGGACGTACCGGCCCGAATAGGGGGTTTATACCTATCAACCGGCACACGAGAAGCGCCTAGCCGGCGCATGGGCCACATGAGCTGTAAGCCGCCATTACCACCACGATGGGGGTTCATACCCATCCGGTCCCACACAACGGACCGTACCACCACGATGGGGGGTTCATGCCCATCCGGTCCCACACAACGGACCGTACCGGCTGATGAGGGGTTTATACCCATCAGCAGAAGGATCGGCTACGTCGAAGTAGTATCCGGAGGTTCTACCACGTGTCAACCAAAGGGATCGGCTACGTCAAGAGTAGTATCCTAGAGGCGCACAAACACAACATCTCCCCGAGAGGATCATCCGCCACAAGACGGGACATCAGAAGGGTAGCCAGGACAAGGGGTCAACTCCTTTACCTTCCTGTCAATCATGCGGCACAACGGGCCAACGGTTGACTAGTCGAGTAAAGGGGGGCAGCTGTAGACCCCAAATCTTGCCGGGCTCCAAATAAAGTCGAGAAGACCCCCTATTTGAAGGCGAGCTGAAGCCTAACAAGCCACTAGGAGAGACTATTAGGCTCCGTACCAAGATAGGAAGGTTTTTCGGGTCAAAAAATAAGTTTTCTCGCCTCGAAGGGACGAGACCGCCTCTGGATGACCCGGACCGCCGTTTCGTCTCGCGTAGCAAGCGACACCGCCGTCTCATCTAACGAGACCCCGGTCTCGTTGCCTACGAAAACCCAGACGGCGGTCTCGTTCACCCAGACCCCGGTCTCGTTTCCTACGAAGAACGAGACGTCGGTCTCGTTCACCCAGACCCCGGTCTCGTTTTCTGCGAAGAACGAGACGGCGGTCTCGTTGGATGAGACGGCGGTCTCGACCCTGTCAGACGAGACCGGCGGTCTCGCCATCTGACAGCGCGAAAAACTATAAATAGGGGCTCTTCCCCCCTCATTTTCACACACCACAGCTGCATAGCTCTCCCTTCTCTCTAAAACTTCTCTCTAGAATCCCTCAGACGCATTTCGGAGTTTCGAGTGTTTTCAAAGAGTGGTTTTCGGCGTTCGAGAGGTTTCGACGTCTTGTAGAGTGAAGGGCTGCCATAAAGCACCCTCTTTTTCCGGAGAATTAATATAAAAAGCGTGCTTCGGAGGTTCAAATTCTCCCTTTCCACCTTTACCGCTTTTATCTTAAATTATGCAGTAGACAGTAGGGCCATGTAGTCATACTCTTAAATTCCGCAAAATAAAAAGGGCAAAAGCGTTTTTTTAGTTTATCAATAAAAATAAGTCGGCCTATCATAGGGAACCCGAAAGGGGCGTTGTAAAGGGACTAATACTCCCTTTGCACGTAACCAACTCCCTTACCCAACTCTGGTTCTAATGACCAAAAGTTGGTTTTCGAAAACCAACGCTTTTTTTAAAACCCCTTTTCCGATGTTTATGGTAAAAATATCGGTGGCGACTCCATAGAACCCAAAATAAATAAGTCCTTGGATTAGCCCGGTTATCGGACAGCCCAAGGACACTTTTCGAAAACCTCGCCCCTAGGTTAGCCCGGTTATCGGACAACCTAAAGGCGTTGTAACCACCAATAAAAAACGCGAAAACAAGAGGGTCGAAAAACCATCGCGTCGCTCTGACCGCCTCGTTTTTTATGGCGACGACAGGTGCTGAGGAACTGCTTGGGCCAGCAGAACCTCTTCTCTTCCTGGACTGGCTTCCATGGTGCATTTTGATGGTAAAGTACTCAAGAGTGAGAGAACGGAGAGTTTGGGTGCAGAGGAGGTGTGGAGAACCCCCAAGACCCCTCCTCTATTTATAGGAGAAAATTCAAATTCGGGACCGCTGTCTGGGAAGTCGAGACGGTGGTCTCGATTTTGCTTAAGTCGAGACGGTCGTCTGGAACCTCGAGACGGCGGTCTCGACTTTGGTCTTAAGCGAGATGGCCGTCTCATTTTTAGCCAAGTCGAGAGGGCGGTCTCGTTGGTCGAGACGGCAGTCCCGATTTTCTGGACATCGAGACGGCGGTCTGGGAATGCCGGACGACCGTCTCGATTTAAAGAGTTTTTTTTTTTTTTTAGAAAGAAAATAGGACCTGGTTCAAAAACATTTTATGCATGCAATGTTTTCATGTTTGATGTCCTATAATGCCTATTTCAATTAGTTTTTCAGAAGGATTTAACTGACGTGTCTTGTAGCGTCGAATGCCCTCTGATCTGCGTTGTTGTACTTGGCTGTACCATGCCGGACTTCTTGTGACCGAAGGATAATTTGCTTTTTCTTTTTTCTTTCTTTCTTGTAGAGCACTCTTTGCCATGTTAGTGTCCCTTTTTCTTCCCTTTAGGGGTTTCAATCCTCTTGTTGACTATACGCCTCCATATTCGCAAATTAATTTTTAGAATATTATTGTGAGGGTCAAGAGAAAATAAGTAAAGAGGTAAATCCAATGGCTTGTGTTTTAGAAGGTTAATTTTTATTTAGAAACAGGTTTTGTAAGAATGGTTGGCTAGGGTTAGGATTAGGTGTTTAAGCTTTTGTCTAAGCAAACATTCTCCTCCTTTTTTTGTATTTGAGCCTTAGTTTTATTTCCATCGCATTTTATGGCTAGTTGATCTCCCTAGATCGCCCTTTGGGTTTTCGAACTAGGATATTGTGTGTTTGGCCCTGACTTTTGTCTAGGTTCCTTCTTTTTGTATTTTTAGGGAATCCTAGCGGACCTTATTTTGTAACCCTAACTTTTGCCTAGGCTACCCTTTATTTTTGTTTGGGTATCCTACCGGGTTGACCCTATCTTTTGCGTAGCTCCCTTATGGGTTTCCTACCGGGTATTTTGCCCTTCTCTTTTTGGCCTCTGGCTTCTATGGGCTTTTTCTTTTTTTTTGTGTATTTTTTTTTCACAATATTGGCGAAGCATGACTTTCTTTATGGTGAGGTAAAGCCTTATTTGGTGCTTCCAATCGACTAGCTTGATTGTAATGGCAATGGAAAATTTTTGGTTATTTGGATGCGCTTTTTATTCTTCTTTTTTCCTTCTTTTTCGTTTACTTAGACAAGGTTATTGTGAGGTCTAGTCATGAGATAGCAACAAGAGAAGCAGATAGTAAGAAGTATTCTTTATTAATTAATAAGGGAATATGTTCCCTAAAATGCCCGGGGGTCGGGCTAGCCCCGGGGGATAATCTCTAACAATCATGGGGTTTACATCCCTTAAATGAAGAAAAAGATCCCCTAATGACTAGGGTAGCTCTTGACGCTTGCACCCCTCCGCTTCAGAAAATTTGCTTGAGTGTGCGAAGGGGAGACTTCCCTTTTCCTTTTTCCGCTCGGCCCTTAGTAGGGTCATATCCTAGGCCATGCTTGAAAGGATTATCTTTAAATTCTGGGGGCTCTCTCATGCCTTGGGAATCTGCCCCCAGTCCTTGGCCAGGATGGTAACCATGCTTCATCATCATGCGGGCTACCTTTGTGTTTTTGGGAAGTCTTTCTATACTGGCAATTTTGAGCGCTTGAAAAGATGTTTCAAGGGCCTCTTCAGCCGCATCCACATAAGGTTGGGTGGACGGTCCACTGATCAGGATATCATCTTCTGCTTGGACCGTGACCAATTTGTCATCCACTATGAACTTCACTTTCTGGTGGAGTGTTGAAGGTACTGCCTTAGCGTCATGAATCCAAGGCCTGCCGAGGAGACAACTGTATGCTGGAGTAATATCCATTACATGAAAGTCGACGTTGAAGATGGTGGGTCCAACTTGAATTGGCAATTTAACTTCTCCCACTACTTCTCGTTTGGATCCGTCGAAGGCTCGAACGATAGTGCTACTTAGGCGCAGACGGGTTCCTTGGATAGTCAACTTGTCTTGTGTGCACTTGGGCATCACGTTCAAGGATGACCCGTTATCCACAAGAACTTTGGCGATGAGGTACTCCTTGCACTTGATTGAAATGTGCAAGGGCTTGTTGTGGTTTGACCCCTTGAGGGGGAGCTCTTTCTCTGTGAAGGTGAGGTGATCGCTTGCCATAATGTGACCGACGATCCTCTCAACCTTTTCTTGGGATATTGAGTGAGGTACATGCGCTTCGCTCAAGACCTTCAACAGGGCGTTTATGTGCGGTTTCGAGCTCATCATTAGAGATAACAATATTATCTTTGCAGGTGTGTGATTGAGCTGGTCTATAATGGAATACTCGCTTTGCTTTATAAACTGGAGTAATTCCTCTATCTCCTCCTTGGATTCCTTATTTTCTTTTTCTTCGGTCTTTTTATTTTTTCCTTTATTTTTTCTGACATCTTCTTGTGAGTCCTTGGGGGAGTAGACTCTTCCACTTCTAGTCATGCCCCCGATGCCGGCTATATTCGTGATATCCTCTTTTATTGGTGAAGATTCTTCATATCTCCATAGTACAACTTTATTCGATTTGTAGGGGAAAGGACGTGGCATAAATAGTCGCACTGGTGTCCTTGCCCCCTCTTCCTTATTTTTGAGGACCAATGGTCGAGGCTTATTTTCCTCTTGCAGTGAATCAACCGTTGGGGTAAACTTGATTAGGAGTGGCTTTCTCTCCATTCTTCTGATTTGGAAGACGTGTTAGTTAATCCTTCCTTTTTATTATCTTATTTATTAAGAGTGAAGGAGGGGAAATTAAATATGCAGATGAATGATATGCATGCAAGTAGACAATTGTTGAATAAAGAAAAATTTCATTTATCCGTTGGAAGGTGTACGTTCCCCTATTCCATACTACGAAGCAACTTTTGACAGAAACGGAAAAGCCTAAAGAAACCCAAAGGCGGGTCTTGATCTCTATGTAATTCCCTTTCGGCTTCTCGAACGTGACGAGTAAGTGCTTCGCTTTGCTTCTGGACTGTCTGACTCATATCTTCGTTGTACTTTTGAGCCTCTTTAATCTTCGCCTCTTGATAGACGACCAAGGCTTGCAATTCATCGAGTTTTGCAAGGGCTCAGTCCTTTTGTTGTAGTACTTGGCCGTACTGAGCTAGCCCGTCTCTTTCTTTGCAGCGTAGCTCAGCGAGACTTTTGTTGAGTCTCCGATTGACTTCTCGCTCTTGGCGTATTTCTGACCGAGTCTTGGTGAGTTCTTGCAACAACTCCTTGATCGTCTGAGCCTGTTTTGCTTATTCGGCCTCAAGGCGTGCTGATTTGGAAGTTATTTCTTGAAGTTGACTATCCGAGCTGGTTCTAGCGGCTTTGGATGCTCGGATAGCTTGCTCATTAGAGTCAGCACATTGGTCCTTGAGGCGCTCTATTTCACGATCCTTTTTCTTGCATTGCCTTTGCAGACCATCTATGGTGAGGATAGATTCTTGCTCTCTTTCTTCAAGGGCCCTCATCTGGGCTCCCATGATTTCTATCCTCTGGGTCAAGGCATCGACTTGAGCTTGCAGCTTTTCACTATTGGCACTTGTAACGAGTGAGGTGGATGGTTGAGACATCCCTCTTCTTTTTCTCCACACCTCATAGTCACTGGAGACAACCACTCGAGCTTTTCCTAGCTCTCTATCTCCCATAAAGACTGGTTTCTCTCATGCTTTTCTCACGACTAGTGAGTTGGCGATTGTGCATGGGTCTCCGAAAAAACACAGTCCTCCGAGTTCCCCTCGAGAAATTGTAGTTTGAGTCCTCATGAGTTGTCTCATAACTACTCTAGGTGAGTAGGCTATGGAACCCCTGAGTCTTATCAAGGGTACGTTCGGATAGTCTCCACATCCGATGAGGACTGGACCAGGTCGGAACCAAGGGCAGACCCAGGATAAATTGTTGGCGTCCCATTGTTCCAACTCGTCCTTCCATTCTGAGGTTAAGCGTCGTTGGAGAGGGATTTTGGAGAAGCCCCTCAAAGGGTCGGGGAACATCCCCATGTGACTAGAGGCGTAAAAATGTGTAATGCCCCACACAAAGAGCAGTGAAGAGCAACAACGAAGTTTTTTTCCTTGCTTCTGGCGGCAGAATTCCACTGAGAGCAGGGTGTCGGCAACAATTGCAGGCAAGGGACTCTTCGAGTTCACGTCCCAGGCGAAGAAGGCGTCCATGACGGCTTGATCCACTGTGTCGAGGTGGAAGGGAAACAAGATCGTTCCAAATATGATTAAGGCCAGGGTTTTGTTAAAAGCGACCCTGTCGCCGCCGTCAAAACGAGGGCGGTCGGAGCAACGCGATGGTTTCAACCCTCTTGTTTTTCGCATTTTTTTATTGGTGGTTACAACGCCTTTAGGTTGTCCGATAACCGGGCTGAACCTAGGAGCGAGGCTTTCAAAAAGGCGCTCTTGGATTGTCCGATAACCGGGCTAATCCAAGAGCTAGTTTTGAAAGGGTTCTGTGGAGTCGCCACCGATGTTTTTACCAGAAACATCGGAAAAGGAGTTTAAAAGGCGTTGGTTTTTGAAAAACCAACTTTGGTCGTTAGAACCAGAGTTGGGTAAGGGAGTTAGTTACGTGTAAAGGAAGTGTTAGTTCCTTTACAACGCCCCTTTCGGGTTCCCTATGATAGGCCAGCTATTCTATTGATAAATAAACCGGAAAATACGCTTTTACCCTTTGATTGTACGGAATTTAAATTATGACTACATGGCCCTAATGTCTAACGCATAATTTAAATAAAGCGGTAAAGTAGAGAGAGAGAGATTGGAAACCTTCGAAGCAAGCTTTTCTATTTTATTCTTTTAATAACTTGGGTGTTTTTTGGCAGCCCTTCACTCTACAGCGTCGGAAAACCTCTCGCAACGCTCAAAAATACTCTAAGAAACGCTCAGAAACTCCAGAAATGCTTCGGAGGGGTTCTAGAGAGAGAAATTCTACAGAGAAGGAGGAGAGAACTCTGTGTGGTATGTGGAAATGAGGGAATGGAGCCCCTATTTATAGGTTTTCGCGCCTGACAGGTCCAGACCGCCGTTCTTTTATTCTTTATTTGGAGGCTGGGCAAGATTTGGGGTCTACAACTGCCCCCCTTTACCTGACTAGTCGGCTATTGGCTTGTTGTGCCAGACAGATTGATAGGAAGGGAAATGAGTTGACCCTCTTGCCCGGCTACCCTTCAGATGTCCCGTCTTGCGGCGGTTGATCTTCTGGGGAAAATTGGTGTTGTGCACCTCCAGGATACTACTTCTGACATAGCCGATCCCTTTGGTGGACACGTGGTGGAACCTCAGGATACTCCTTCTGACGGTAGCCGATCCTTCGGTTGATGGGTATAAACCCCCCATCAGGCTGGTAGTTGTAGTCCGTTGTGTGGGACTGGATGGGTATGAACCCCCCATCAGGGTGGTAATGCGACCTACTGATCCGGCTCGAGCACAGATCAGGTGCATCGCGTGCGCAGGTTGATAGGTATGAACCCCCTATCTGGCTGGTCCAGTCCACTGCGTAGGACTGGTGGTAGTGGCGGCTTACTGCTCAGGTGGCTCATGCGCCGGCTCTCTGGGGAGTGATTTATGTGTGGGTAGATGTACTTTGGACCTCTTTGAATGGTCATCCAGGTTGTGTCGTAGATTTTGTGTTTCATCTAGATTTGTTGGTTGCTGGGGACTCTTTGCTTTTGACTTTTGTGGTGATCATCCGACTCTTGCTGATTGGTCGGGTTATCTTGTTTGTCTGTTCGACTTTTACTTGGTAGTCGAATTTTTGTTGGTCGGTGAGTGGCTTGTCTTAATCCAGCCTTTTTCTCGCGGTTTTATCTCTTTTTTCTCGCGATTTCAGATTTTGGCTTTTTATTGAGCGTATGCCTTTTTCCCTTTTTTAAGCTTTTTTGTTACGCTGGCTTTTGCAAAAGGTGGCAAAGAGATGCATAAAATAAAATTTTATTTATAAGGAAATTTTATTACAACCACGTTTTATTTTGGCAAGTACAATCCCTAAGGGCTATCATCTGGAGATGATATGGAGGGGAATTGCTGGTAGAAGTGGTACCGGAAGTCCGCTTGCTCTCGGACTTCATCGCGGTATTCTTGTTGCAATGTTGTCCATTCCTGCCGCATCACCTGCTGATGCTGATACATCTCCTCCTGCCGAGCGTTGTAGGCTTCCTCCCTCTGGGCCTGTTGCTCTTATCGTACCGTCATCTGGTCAAACTGTCGGTGCAGATCGTTTATGTTGCGGTTTAGGCCGGCGAAATCGTCCGTGTACGGTGGTGGTTGTTGCTGCTGTTGTTGCTGCTGCTGTTGTTGCAGCTGTTGGAACTCGGGAGGTGTGGGGATATCTTGCATCGCCACGAGCCCCTGGATGTCTAGTGCGAAATCCAGCGAGGGATGAAGGACCAACTCGGTCCCACGGCGTATCAGCATCCCCATGCTGACCAAGACTGACCCTTTGATGGATTCGGGTCGCAAGTTGGAGGCCAGCTCTTCCCGGCCGGGGCACCCCCATCTTTCTGCCAAGGGAGTGATAAGAGGAGCCATGAGGATGGCCCCTGTGGATCTATTCCCGAAGTCTTTGAGGGCCCTCAGGAAGAAGTAGCCAGGGTTGCAGCGCCGCCTCTGGCTCATGTAGTAGAGTATAAAGAGGTCAGGGAGGGTTATCTTACCCTGACTCTCTTTCCTCCCGTGGATGGTCCCTACCAGCAGCTTGTGGCAGATGCGGAGTGCTGGGGAAGCGCGGAGCCCCTCATTAGTGTAGGCAGTGTGGTTTCCCCTGTGAGCTCTTGCCACATTTCGGAGGCGGTGAGGTTGGCGGGCCGAGAACAGATGGCCTCGCGGTATCCCCGAGTCAGTACGTCCTCGGGCCGGACGAATCCAATACCCGCATTGAATTCGTCGAGGGTGGTAGTCCTGTATTCCCCACCCATAAAATAGGTTACCATCTTGGTGGGCTGCAGGCCCGGGACCATGGAGGGGACCTCAGCGTAGGAAACGGAGGCCAGGAATTCGAGTACCGCCTGTGGGTACACATGTGTGGGTGGAGGTTGCAGCAGAAAGCCCCATCAGATGCTGTCTATGTGGGCTCGGACATCGTCCTCCCACCCAAATTCAGCCAGGATGCTAAAGTCGAGCCTTAGCATCGAGTGCCAAGGATAAGTCCGGATGTTCTCGAGGTGAGCTTGGTGCTGTGGTGACAGCTGAGAGGGGTCTTAGGGTGGTGGTGCCGAAGAACTGCTGGCACCAACGGTTCCTCTTCTCTTTCTTGAGGCGCTTCTGCTGAACATCTTGGCCAAAAAGTGTTTGGGAGTGTGAGATCTGAGAAATGGAGGCTCTGGAGGCAAGGAGAGTTGTGAGGAACCCCCCAAGTGCGCCTCCTATTTATAGGAAATTTTTCCAGTTCGAGACCGCCGTCTGGGAAGACGAGACGGCGGTCTCGAGTCTGCTACAAGTCTAGACAGTAGTCTGGATCATCGAGACAATGGTCTCCTTTTGGCCCAAGTCGAGACGACGGTCTCGTTGGTCGAGACGGCGTTCTCGTCTTGCCGGGGGACCGAGACGGCGGTTTGGAAGCTCCAGACGGCGGTCTCAAATTTCAGTTTTTTTTTTTTGAAAAAGGAAATAGGACCTGGTTCAAAAACATTTTATGCATGCAATGTTTTCATGTTTGATGTCCTATAATGCCTACTTTGATTAAATTTTCAGAAGGATTTAACCAACGTGTCTTGTAGCGCCGAGTGCCCTCTAATCTGTGCTTTCGTACGTGCTGTACCAAGCCGGACTTCTTGTGACCTTTTTCCTCTTTTTTTTCTCTTTTCCTTTTTTCTCTTTTGTAGCGCACTCTTTGTCATGTAGTGCCCCTTTTTCTTCACTTTAGGGATTTCAATCCTCTTGTTGACTATGCGCCTCCATATTCCCAAATTTATTATTAGAATATTATTGTGAGGGTCAAGAGAAAAGAAACAAAGAGGCAAATTCAATGGCTTGTGTTTTAGAGGGTTAATTTTTTATTTAGAAAGTTTTTTGTAAGCATGGCTGGCTAGGGTTAGGCTTAGGTGTTTAAGCTTTTGTCTAAGCAAACAGTTTCCTTTCTTTTTGTATTTGCGCCTTTTGGTTTTATTCCCATCGCTTATTAATGGCTAGCTGATTTCCCTAGATCGCCCTTTGGGTTTTCGAACTAGGATATTGTGCTTGGCCCTAACTTTTGTCTAGGTTCCTTCTTTTTGTAATTTTTTTGGAGAATCCTAGCGGACCTTATTTTGTAACCCTAACTTTTGCCTAGGCTACCCTTTATTTTTGTTCGGGTATCCTACCGGGTCGACCCTATCTTTTGCGTAGCCCCCTTAGTGGGTTTCCTACCGGGTAATTTGCCCTTTTCTTTGGCCTTTGGCTTCTCTGGGCTTTTTCTTTTTTGTGTATTTATTTTTTGTTCACAATATTGGCGAAGCATGACTTTCTTTATGGATGAGGTGAAGTCTTATTTTCATGTGTTTCTAATCAACTAGCTTGACGGTAATAGCAATGGTAAATGTTGATTATTTGAATGCGCTTTTTATTCTTCTTCTTTTTCGTTTACTTAGACAGGGTTATTTATGTGGTCTAGTCAGAAATAGAAAGAAGAGAAGCAAATTGTAAGAAGTATTCTTTATTAATTAATAAGGGAATATGTTCCCTGAAATGCCCGGGGGTCGGGCTAGCCCCGGGGGATAATCTCTAACAATCATGGGGTTTACATTCCTTAAATGAAGAAAAAGATTTCCTAATGATTAAGGTGGCTCTTGACGCTTGTACCCCTCCACTTTGGAAAATTTTCTTGAGTGTGCGGAGGGGAGACTTCCCTTTTCTTCTTTCCGCCCAGCCCTTAGTAGGGTCATATCCTAGGCCATGCTTGAAAGGATTGTCTTTGAATTCTGGGGGTTCCCTCATGCCTTGGGAATCTGCCCCCAGTCCTTCGCCAGGATGGTAACCATGCTTCAGCATCATGCGGGCTACCTTTGTGTTTCTGGGAAGTCGCTCTATGCTGGCAATTTTGAGCGCTTGAAAAGATGTTTCAAGGGCCTCTTCAGCCGCATCCACATAAGGCTGGGTGGACGGTCCACTGATCAGGATATCGTCTTCTGCTTGGACCGTGACCAATTTGTCATCCACTATGAACTTGACTTTCTGGTGGAGCGTTGAAGGTACTGTCTTAGAATCATGAATCCAAGGCCTGCCGAGGAGACAACTATATGCTGGACTAATATCCATGACATGGAAATCGACGTCAAAGATAGTGCGTCCAACTTGAATTGGCAAGTTAACCTCTCCCACAACTTCTCGTTTGGATCCGTCGAAGGCTCGAACGATGGTGCTGCTTGGGCGCAGACGGGTTCCTTGTATAGTTAGCTTGTCTAGTGTGCACTTGGGCATCACGTTCAAGGAGGACCCGTTATCCACAAGAACTTTGGCGATGAGGTACTCCTTGCACTTGACTGAGATATGCAAGGGCTTGTTATGTTTTGACCCCTCGAGGAGGAGTTCTTCCTCTGTGAAGGTGAGGTGATCGCTTGCCATGATGAGACCGACGATCCTCTCAACCTTTTCTTGGGATATAGTATGAGGCATGTGCGCTTCGCTCAAGACCTTCAGCAGGGCGTTTCTGCGCGGTTCCGAGCTCATTATCAGGGATAACAATGTTATCTTTGCAGGTGTGCGATTGAGCTAGTCTATGATGGAATACTCGTTTTGCCTTATAATCTGGAGTAATTCCTCTATCTCCTCCTTGGATTCCTTATTTTCTTTTTCTTCTTCGGTCTTTTTATTTTTTCCTTTATTTTGGAGGACATCTTCCTGTGTTTCCTTGGGGGAGTAGACTCTTCCACTTCTAGTCATGCCCCCAATGCCGGCTATATTTGTTATTTCTTCTTTTACTGGTGAAGATTCTCCATATCTCCACGGTACAACTTTATTTGATTCGTAGGGGAAAGGACGTGGCATAAATAGTCGCACTGGTGTCCTTGCCCCCTCTTCTTTATTCTTGAGGACCAACGGCCGAGGCTTATTTTCCTCTTGCGGCGAGTCGACCGTTGGGGTAAGCTTTATTAGGAGTGGCTTTCTCTCCATTCTTCTGATTTGGAAGACGTGTCAGTTAATCCTTCCTTTTTATTATCTTATTTATTAAGCGTGAAGGAGGGGAAATTAAATATGAAAATGAATGTTTATGCATGCAAGTAGACAGTCGTTGAAAGAAGAAAATTTCATTCATTCAATAGAAGGTGTACATTCCCCTATTCCATACTACGAAGCAACTTTTGGCAAAAACGGAAAACCTTAAAGAAACCCACAGGCGGGTCTTGATCTCTCTGTAGTTCTCTTTCGGCTTCCCGGACGTGACGAGCAAGTGCTTCGCTTTGTTTTCGGACCGCCTGGCTCATATCTTCACTATACTTTTGAGCCTCTTTGATCTTCGCCTCTTGATGAACGACCAAGGCTTGTAGTTCATCGAGCTTCGCAATGGCTCGGTCTTTCTCTTGCAGTACCTGGCCATACTGAGCTAGCCTGTCTTTTTCTTTGCAGCGTAGCTCAGCGAGACTTCTGTTGAGTCTCCGGTTGGCCTCTCGCTTTTGGTGTATGTCTAACCTGAAAGAATTAATGGTTGAGTTCAAGAGGGGGGGGTGAATTGAACTTTAGAAAACTTTTTCGCAAAACTTACTTTCTCTTGGAAGAATGAATTATCTTTATTTAATTCTTGTTTCGGTAGGTTTGATTTTAATCACAGCAAGTATATAGACAAGAAATGAAAGAGATGAAAGAAGAAATTCAACAAAACAATTTATACTGGTTCACTCTTTACTAGAGCTACATCCAGTTCTTGACAAATTTGTCAAGTTCCACTAATACCAAGTGAAAATTACAACCAGTAGATACTCACCAATCTACCCCAAGAACTATCTTACAAACCCACAAGATAGACTCTTGAAACCTTCCAGTAACCAAATCCAGTTACTGTAACCAGTGTAGATCAAAAACCAATCTACACAACCACACTTTACACAAAAGTATGAAAAGAAAAAACCTAGACTGAAGCTTTATCAGTACAATTGTCCAGAAGCAATTCTAACTCAGCACTTTCTCTCTTTGATTAACAACAATCTTGATCAAAGCACCTTATGATATGAAAAGATTCTAAATGCTCAAAGAAAGTCACGGATATGATTGCTCAAAGATTGCTTTCAAATGTTTTCTCAAATTGTATATTTCAAAAGATAGATCAAATCTGTATTTATAGAGTAAAAGAGAGTACCAGAACGTTTGATCTGTTAAAAACTGATTCAGAGAAGCAAATGATCGATCAGAACAGCATTATGACCGATTAGAACAAGTTATGATCGATCAGAATCAAATTATGATCGATCAGAATGTATTTCAATCGATTAAAACGACGTTTCAATTGATTGATTTCATTTAAAACTTCATTCAATCGATTGATTCGTGTTTTCAATGGATTGAAATTGCTTAATGAAGTATGACAGCTCTCTGTTTCAATTGATTAAAAAACTTTTCAACAGATTGAAATCCTGTAGACTCTTAGTCAGAAAAATAGTCTCTCTGTTTTAACAGATTGAAAAGTATTTCAACAGATTGAAGTTTTGAAAAAACACTTAGACTGAAAAAATAGTCTCTCTGTTTCAACAGATTAAAAAACATTTCAACAGATTGAAAATGCGAAACTTTTAATACATGAAAAATCATTAAGACATTTTAACCTATTGATTCTGCGATTCAACCAATTGAAAATTTCGACTATATATGACCACTTCTTATGTTAAGTGATTTTAACAGATTGAAATTTCTTTTCAACAGATTGAAAAACTTAGTTTGTTCTTTTAATGCTTAAATGTTAGTTTTTCATGCAGAAAAATGATTTCAATGAGATGCATCATTTTAAGGCGCTTATCACAAGATTTATTGTCCTATCAAGAGATGAAGTTCTAAACTTCTAACCTATTCATCTACACACCCACAAACTAAACTATATCAACTCAATATGTCTTCATCAAATCCACCAAGTGCTTCATAACCGAGTCTTGGTGAGCTCTTGCGACAACTCCTTGATCGTTTGAGCCTATTTTGCTGATTCGGCCTCAAGGCGTGCTGATTTGGCAGTTATTTCTTGGAGTTGGCTATCCGAACCGGTTCTGGCAGTTTTGGATGCTCGGATAGCTTGTTCATTAGAGTCAGCACATTGATCCTTGAGGCGCTCTATTTCATGATCCTTTTTCTTGCCCTGCCTTTGCAGACCATCTATTGTGAGGATAGATTCTTGCTCTCTCTCCTCAAGGGCCCTCATCTGGGCTCCCATGATTTCTATCCTCTGGGTCAAGGCATCAATTTGAGACTTCATTCATCCCCGTTCCTGGGACCTTGATTAAACTGCAGATCAACAATCCTGTTGTAGATATCTTCCAATTGATTGTCAATGTGTTGAAATCTGGCAATGAAATTTTCATCTAGATAATGTTGACGAGCCCGCAGAGCAACCGTCATCTCCATGTGCCTCCTTTGATTGGTTTGCAGTTCATTCATCTGATGTAGCATGGTTCTTTCGAACTGTGAGAGAGGCGTGCCACGGTCAGGTTGTGGAATATATGGAATCATTTCTAATGGACACTGCTCTTCCATCGGGTCTGATGATCTCGCCGCAGCAGCATCCGGGACACCAGTATTGACATCTTCCTCTTGTTCTTCTTCTTTAATTTCTTCTTCTCTTCCTGCTTCTTTGGAAATCCATTCACCGTCAATTTTAATGAACCCCATTTTATGAAGGACAGAATTATTGACCTCATTTGTTGGACGAACAGTTTCAACTGATTCACCTTCCAAATCAACACCAAAATGAGTTAAAAACTTAGAAATCAATATAGCATAAGGATATCTAAAATCAATTAGCCACTTAGCTTTGATCATGTGGTCCTTGATGACAAAAACCCAGTTCACCCTTATTCTGTGGTGAATGTAGTACATCAGTACCAAATCTCCTTCATTTAGTACTGCATGATTGCTCCCCCTGGGTGTGAGCTGCCAGGACATAATGAACGCGAGTACCCTTTCCTCAAGCTTCAACTTTCCAGTGTTGAAGGAACTTACGGAGTCATGCCTATTCTTCAGACAAGAACGAAAGTACTGAACTTTGTTAAATTCTTCTACTTTCAAGGTATACCCTTTGGTGACTTTTACACCTTCATCCTTGAGTCCAGCAACCTCTTTCCAGACATTGGGAGTAATTTCAATGTCCACTCCTTTGACTTGAGTTTTTAGAGTAGACCCTTCAAATGACAAGTTGGTGAAAAAGACTTTAATCGAGTCGGGATGAATCCTACCATTGAGCTCCGAAACTTCGAAGTTTCGATGTTGCGATAGTTTCAGAACCCCTACGAAACCTTCGGCATCAAACCATGAAAATTTTAGAACCTTGGGTATATTGATTTGTTTCCTGCTCATTTCATGAATGAACAAATCCATCTTCTCTTGGTTCTCGTTGAACCATGATTCAATGCGCCCTCCTACCGATGGTTCTTGCATTGCAGCAGAGGACTCTCCTTTATTGAACTTCTTCCTTCCGGATTTGGTGCGTTTGAGCATGCTGATTTGTGGAATGAACAGAAGAAAAACAGAGAAGAGAGAATGTTTCTAGAGGAAAAGTATAAGCTTTTCAAACACTACTGTATTCTTAAGATGAAATGATAACACACGGTTCGTTCATCTTCACGGTTTTGTCTTTAATGTATTACTTGCTTCTGCTGCTAGTGCGGTGATGGTAAAGGTGGAGAGAGAGAGAATTGTTCTTGTGCACCTTAATTACCCTCACATCGATATCCAATCGAGTCAATCAGCTTTTATTGGATAACTCGATATTTAAGAGAGTAGTTGAAGGATATCCCGTTGTAAATGCATTCAACCCAATCTGCGGTAATTGTTTAGAGGCGGAGCATACACTACTATCCCTAGAAAAAATTAACCAATTGATTTTTCATGAAATCAATTGTTTTTGCAATTGCAGGTTATCAGAAGTAAAATAAATCGATTGAATCGAAGATCTAATCGATTGTTTTGTGAAAGAAAAATATGCAGAGCATCAAAAGTGAATTAAATCGATTGAATCGAAGATTTAATCGATTGATTTATAGAAGAAAAACATGCGAGCTACAAGGTTATTGAAATAAATCGATTAAAACCTCATTTAATCGATTAAACTAGTAACATATCATGAACGAGAGATAGAGAATCGAGAAAATCAACAGATTATTTCACAATTTCAATCGATTAATACAAATAATTTCAAGATTTTCAGACAATTTTAATCGATTGAACATGTTATCAACCTGTTTTAAAAAATCATAATCACCATAAAGAATCGGTTATTCAATACTAGTTATATCCAGAATTCCTAATTCGGTTCTAAGCATATTAAGTCTATCTCTAGGAAGTGGTTTAGTGAATAAGTCGACTAAGCTGTTTTTAGATTCAATGAATAAAATTTCACAATCACCCCTAGATACATGTTCTCTAATAAAGTGATGTCTAATTTCAATATGCTTAGTTCTAGAGTGTTGAATAGGATTCTTAGTCAGATTTATTGCACTAGTATTATCACAAACCAGAGGTACCGTGTTAAGAGCCACTCCATAATCTTTCGGTTGTTGTTTAAGATAGATACTACGAGCACAACAACTCCCGGCTACAATGTATTCGGCTTACGCGGTTGAAAGAGCAACACATGCTTGCTTTTTGTTGTGCCAAGATATGAGGCTGCTTCCCGGTAAATGACATGTACCGAGGTACTTTTCCTGTCCAATCTACATCCTGCAAAGTCGAGTCGAGAAAATCCAACAAGTTTAAGAGATGCACCTTCGGGATACCATAGTCCGACATTAACGGTTCCTTTAAGGTACTTGAGAATCCTTTTAGCGGCGGTAAGATGTGATTCCTTTGGATTTGCACGAAATCTAGCACAAAGGCACACACTAAACATAATGTCGGGCCTACTAGCGGTCAGATATAGCGAGAGAACCAATCAAACCTCTATATTTAGTTTGATCAACAGATTTCCCTTTTTCATCTAAATCTAGACAGCGAGTTAGTAGACATGGGTGTAGAGGATTCTTTGCAATTGTGCATATCAAACTTCTTCAACAACTCATTGCAGTATTTAGATTGACTTAGAAAAATGCCATTTCTTAATTGCTTAACCTGGAGACCAAGGAAGAAATTCAATTCTCCCATCATAGACATCTCAAATTCACTTTGCATTTCCTTAACAAACTTATTACACAAGGCATTATTAGTAGAACCGAAAATGATATCATCAACATACACCTGCACTAGAATAATGTCAGTTCCAGATTTCTTAATGAATAAGGTTTTATCAACTTCACCTCGTTTGTATCCTTGATCAATTAAGAAGTTACTTAACCTCTCATACCATTGTCTAGGAGCTTGCTTTAAACCATAAAGAGCCTTTTTCAATTTGTAGACATGGTCAGGATGCTTGTGATTTTCAAAACCAGGAGGTTGAGAAACATAAACTTCTTCATTGATGAGTCCATTTAGGAAGGCACTCTTGACATCCATCTGTAGTAATCTGAAACCACTTATACAAGCATAAGCTAATAATAATCTGACAGCTTCAAGTCTAGCTACAGGTGCAAAGGTTTCATCAAAATCAATACCCTCTTGTTGGTTATACCCTTTGGCTACCAACCTAGCTTTATTTCTAGTGATAATGCCGTGTTCATCTAGTTTGTTTTTGAATACCCACTTAGTACCAATTACATTGATATCTTTGGTTTTAGGAACTAATTCCCACACGTTATTCCTTTCAAGCTGATTAAGCTCATCATGCATGGCACTAACCCGGTATTCATCATTTAATGCTTCTTTAACAGTTTTAGGTTCTATTTGTGAAATGAATGCCATATGATTGCGAGAATTGATTAAGAGAATGTCTAGTGGATACTCCCTTATTGATTTGCCCGATGACATTGTCTAGAGAAAGATCTCTTGGAACAATCCATTCTTTAGGAAGCTCTTCCAGGACATCTTCTTCCTGTTCTTCGGTAATTCTTGGTGGATCAGCTTTTGCGGGATCAAGCTGATTGATCACCTTCTTCGACGATGAGTCGATCTGAGCTACTGGGATATTTTAAGCGATAAGAATTATCAGTTAAATCTTCATCATCTGCGAGTACTGTTGTTCTATTACTGCAACACTCGAGGAGACTCATTAAAAACAACATGTCTTGATTCTTCAACGATTTCGAGTCTTAAATTGTAGACTCTATATGCGTGGCTAGTTAGTAGAATAACCAAGAAAGATTCCTTTATCAGATTTTTCATCAAACTTGCCAATATTTTCTTTCCCATTGTTTAAAACAAAACATGTACATCCAAAAACCACGAAATAGTTTATGTTGGGTTTTCTTCCTTTGTATAGTTCATAAGGGGTTTTCTTAAGCATGGGTCTAATCAAGACTCTATTCAAAACATGACGAGCGGTGTTTACTGCATCCGCCCAAAAATATTTAGGTAAAGAATTTTCACAAAGCATTGTTCTAGCAAGTTCCACAATGGATCTGTTCTTTCTTTCCACAACACCATTTTGTTGAGGAGTTCTTGGAGCGAGAAAAATTGTGTTTTATGCCAAACTTTTCACAAAATGATTCAAACTTTTCATTTACAAATTCTCCACCATTGTCACTTTGAATAGATGTAATGAAATACCCTTTTTCATTATGTAAAACCTTGGCAAGCTTTTTGAAAGATTTGTAAGAATCAGATTTGGCTTTTAGAAAGATAGTCCAGGTAAATGCGGAAAAATCATCAACAATTACCATGATATAGAGATTACCACCTAGGCTTTTATTCCTTGAAGGACCAACCAAATCCATGTGAAGCAGTTCCAAAGGTCTAGAAGTAGAAACAATATTTTTGTTTGAAAAGGATTTTCTAGTTTGTTTACCTTTTAAACTGGCTTCACAAATTTTGTCTTTCAAAATTCTAAGCTTCGGTAGCCCAGAAACTAACTCTTTAGAAATCAGTTTGTCAAGATGATTAAGATGTATATGAGCAAGCCTTCTATGCCATAACCAAGATTCTTCTTCTTTAGTAAGAAGACAACTTTGAGATGATATAGAATGCTTGATATCTAACATGTAAATATTGTTTAACCTCTTACCTACCAACATTACAGTGTCGGATTCGGCTCACAGATTAGGCACTTTTACGGTTTGAAGATAACTTTGTGACCAAGATCACATAAGCTGACTTATACTGATTAGGTTGTGCTTGAGACCTTCAACAAGAAGAACATTGTGAATGGTTACTTGATTCACCATCTCCGATATCTCGAGAACCTAGAATTCTTCCCTTGTTGTTGTCTCCATAAGTCACGTGACCTCCATTCTTCAATCTCGGTTTCGGAATTTTGAAATGTCACCTGTCATGTGCCTTGAGCATCCGATGTCCAGGTACCAAAGGGACTCTTGTTGCTTGTTCCTGAAAGATCAAGCATCAAGTATTTGGTACCCTTAAATATTTTGGGTCCTTAGGAGTCAAATTTTACGTTTAACATGTTTTGGAACCCATCTCATTCTACCTTGTGGCACAAAATATTTCCTAGCATGACAGAATTTTACGGTATGTCCTTTTTTCATGCGGTAATGACAAGATGAGAAAGGGGATGTTGTTGCTTTTCTAAAGGAAAAGAAGTTCAAATACTTTTTAGTTTTCATCCCAACCTTAGGTTTGTACCCGATTCCAGTATGTTCAAAAACACGGTTTTGAGACCCAAGAAGTGCATCTAAATTCTCTTTTCCTTGAGTAAACTTAGACAAGGTTTTAATCAAGTAATCAACCTTATTCTGTAGAAGAATACACTTTTCACAATTATTGTTAGCGACGACATTATCGGCGAGATGAATAGATTATTTCAAGATGTTCCATATCTGTTTTGCTTTCTAATAACTCTTTTTCCAGAATTTTAACCCTATTTTCTAACCGAGTTATTTAGTCCTTTTAACCGATTATTTGTATGAGATAAATTTACGGCTTCACTATGCATTTCATTGAAAGCATTTAGTAATGTGCTTGTAATTCATTTCATTTTACGTGGGAGTTGAACTTACATGTGATGAAGAGGATTCACGACCGACCATCAAACATAGGTTCACCTCTTCACCTTCGGATGCGAAGCTGGAGGATGAATCATTATCTTGCCAAGCTATGTAGGCCTTTTTCCCTTTGTACTTTGACTCTTTCTTGTTCGATTCTTGGTCTTTTCGGACATTCACTTCTTATGTGTCCACTGCTTACCACAAGAATAACAAGTAACGAGTATTTTGAATGGAGTCGGTCTTTTTATCGGTGTACCTTTTAACTTGCCCGAGTTTTGTTCTTCCTTCTAAGAAATTTTCCAAACTTCTTAACCAACGAGTTAGATTCTCGGATTCATCTTCTTCGGACTCACTATTTTCTTCAATCGTCTTGAGAACAATGTTTCTGCTTTTCTTCTCTGCATTCTCTTGTTCTTTGAGCCGATTGATTTCCAACTCATGTTCCCTTAACTTACCAAATAGTGAAGCGGTAGTCATTTCAGTCAAGTCTCTTGATTCCGATATAGTTGTCACCTTTGGTTGCCAAGTTCTGTCCAAACACTTCAAGATTTTGATGTTCAACTCTTCCTTGTCAAAAGTCTTTCCTAGCCCAATTAAATGATTGACTATGTGCGTGAATCTTTTACGAACATCTGCAATTGTTTCTCCTTGCTACATTTTGAACAATTCATAGTCCACTGATTAACTCATGCTTTCTTGCCCTTTTCACGTCGAGATGTACCCTCATGTGTGACCTCTAGAATTTCCCACATCTCTTTGGCGGAGGCACATTGAGACACCACTGAAAAACTCATCAAGATTTAAAGCGAGAGGTAATAATATTTTTAGCGATATAATCATATTGGACTCTCCTATTTTACGCATCGAGTCAATTCAGCCCAATTTTTTTCAACTACTTTACCATCCATTGTATGAGTTGGTTTGTAAGGACCATTAACAATTGTTTCCCAAATACCTCTATCAAGAGATTCAATAAAGATTTTCATTCTAACCTTCCGGAAAGAATAATTCACACCGAGAAAAAGAGGAGGCCTGTTTATGGAGGCTCCTTCGAAAAATTCATCTTTCCCTCAGCCATTCTTGGACCGAATTCTTGAGTAACTTACAAGAACCAGCTCCGGTACCAATTGAAAGAATTAATGGTTGAGTTCAAGAGGGGGTGAATTGAACTTTAGAAAACTTTTCGCAAAACTTACTTTCTCTTGGAAGAATGAATTATCTTTATTTAATTCTTGTGTAGGTAGGTTTGATTTTAATCACGAGCAAGTATATAGACAAGAAATAAAAGAGATGAAAGAAGAAATTCAACACAACAATTTATCTTGGTTCACTCTTTACTAGAGCTACATCCGAGTTCTTGACAAATCTGCCAAGTTCCACTAATACCAAGTGAAAATTACAACCGAGTAGATACTCACCAATCTACCCCAAGAACTATCTTACAAACCCACAAGATAGACTCTTGAAACCTTCCGAGTAACCAAATCCGATTCTCGTAACCGAGTGTAGATCAAAAACCAATCTACACAACCACACTTTACACAAAAGTATGAAAAGAAAAAACCTGGACTGAAGCTTTATCAGTACAATTGTCCAGAAGCAATTCTAACTCAGCACTTTCTCTCTTTAATTAACAACAATCTTGATCAAAGCACCTTATGATATGAAAATATTCAAAATGCTCAAAGAAAGTCACGGATATGATTGCTAAAAGATTGCTTTCAAATGTTTTCTCAAATTGTATATTTCAAAAGATAGATCAAATCTGTATTTATAGAGTAAAAGAGAGTACCAGAACGTTTGATCTGTTAAAAACTGATTCAGAGAAGCAAATGATCGATCAAAACATCATTATGACCGATTAGAACAAGTTATGATCGATCAGAATCAAATTATGATCGATAAGAATGTATTTCAATCGATTAAAACGACGTTTCAATCGATTGATTTCATTTAAAACTTCATTCAATTGATTGATTCGTGTTTTCAATGGATTGAAATAGCTTAATGAAGTATGACAGCTCTCTATTTCAATTGATTAAAAAACTTTTCAACAGATTGAAATCCTGTAGACTCTTAGTCAGAAAAATAGTCTCTTTATTTTAACAGATTGAAAAGTATTTCAACAGATTGAAGTTTTGAAAAAACACTTAGACTGAAAAAATAGTCTCTCTGTTTCAACAGATTAAAAAACATTTCAACAGATTGAAAATGCGAAACTTTTAATACATGAAAAATCATTAAGACATTTTCACCTGTTGATTCTTTGATTCAACCAATTGAAAATTTCGACTATATATGACCACTTCTTATGTTAAGTGATTTTAACAGATTGAAATTTCTTTTCAATAGATTGAAAAACTTAGTTTGTTCTTTTAATGCTTAAATGTTAGTTTTTCATGCAGAAAAATGATTTCAATGAGATGCATCATTTTAAGGCGCTTATCACAAGATTTATTGGCCTATCAAGAGATTAAGTTCTAAACTTCTAACCTATTCATCTACACACCCACAAACTAAACTATATCAACTCAATATGTCTTCATCAAATCCACCAAGTGCTTCATAACCGAGTCTTTGTGAGCTCTTGCGACAACTCCTTGATCGTTTGAGCCTATTTTGCTGATTCGGCCTCAAGGCGTGCTGATTTGGCAGTTATTTCTTGGAGTTGGCTATCCGAACCGGTTCTGGCAGTTTTGGATGCTCGGATAGCTTGTTCATTAGAGTCACCACATTGATCCTTGAGGCGCTCTATTTCATGATCCTTTTTCTTGCCCTGCCTTTGCAGACCGTCTATTGTGAGGATAGATTCTTGCTCTCTCTCCTCAAGGGCCCTCATCTGGGCTCCCATGATTTCTATCCTCTGGGTCAAGGCATCAATTTGAGCCTGCAACTCTTCATTATTGACGCTCGTAATAGGTGTGGTGGATGGTTGAGCCATCCCTCTTCTTTTTCTCAACGCCTCGTAGTCACTGGTGACAGTCACTCGAGCTTTTCCTAGCTCTCTATCTCCCATGTAGACTAGTTTCTCCCATGCGTTTCTCACAGCTAGTGAGTTGGCAATTGTGCATGGGTCTCCGAAGAAACACAGTCCTCCGAGTTCCCTCCGAGAAATGATAGTTTGAGTCCTCATGATCTGTCTCATAGCTACTCTAGGTGAATAGGCTATGCAACCCCTGAGTCCTATCAAGGGTACGTTCGGATAGTCTCCACATCTGATGAGAACTGGGCCAGGTCGGAACCAAGGGCAGACCCAGGACAAATTGTTGGCGTCCTTTCGTTCCAACTCGTCCCTCCATTCTGAAGTTAAGCGATGTTGGAGAGGGATTTTGGAGAAGCTCCTTAAAGGATCGGGGAATGTTCCCATGTGTCTAGAGGCGTACAGGTGCGTGATGCTCCACACAAACAGTAATGAAGAGCAACAGCGAAGTGTTTTCCCTTGCTTTTGGTGGCAGAATTCCACTGAGAGCAAGGTGTCGGCAAGGATTGCAGGCAGGGGACTCTTTGAGTTTACGTCCCAGGCGAAGAAGGCGTCCATGACGGCCTGATCTACTGTGTCGAGGTGGAAAGGGAACAAGATCGTTTCAAAAATGATTAGTGCCAGGGTTTTGTTGAACAGGTAGGACAGGTGGTCTTCCAACATCGAGACTTTCCAACCCTGGGTGTTCCCTTTTCCTATCAGGGTACTCTGCCGGAAAGGTAGTTGAATGAGGGCAGCGACTGGTGCTGCAAGAGTGTATGCCTCGTGGCGGATATGGACCCCGGCTGATTTGGGCCATCTCAACATAGTTTCATACTCCTCTAAAGTGGGCACCAGGTCGAACTGCGGAAATTCGAAGCACCGCAGACTGGAGTTCCAGAAATGGATTAATACCCTGATGAACACCTGATCGACATAGATCTTCAGCAGGTCTAAAATTCGTCCATAGGATTTTTCAAAATCGGCGCGGACCTTTAGTGGCATTGCCGCGCTAAGCCGTTCCAACTTCTCAGTATGGTAACGGGGAATATCCACCTTCTTTAGCTGTCTACTAGTCCCCTCCATTTTCTAAAACCAAAATGCATGTTTTATGAAAAATGATGCTTATTTGAATGAATGTGAGTGTTTATTTTCCTATTTATCATGTTTTCCTACATGATGTATGGTAATTGCGTATTTTTTGAAGAATAAACTATCTATATGAATGTTTTATGAGTGTAACATTTTTTGGACCAGGCCTTATTTATGGTTTTGGAATTGGATTTTTATTTTGATTTTTATTGCTTTTTATTTTATAGCCTTTTATCTCTTCTGTCGGAACTGCGTGGCTACTTAGCTTACAAAGAACCTGAAATCACGCTAGCTAAAAGGCAGACTGTCCGAGATAAAATGTGGCTTTATGAGAAAGAATATTTAGCATCCCTTATCTGTTCTGTCGGAACTGCGTGGCTACTTAGCTTACAAAGAACCTGAAACCAGGCTAACTAAAAGGTAGACTGTCCGAGATAAGGGTGTTTATTTGGAAAAAATATTTTTTGTAATTTTTCTTTTGTTGTTTGTTTATGCTATGCAGTAGACAAATGCAACAAACATATGCACACACAATTCGATCATCCACGAACAGGCGAGAATTCGTTTTTATCACGAGGTAGGGTTTTCCTGCAGAAAAGTGCATTGGCGAGGGTAGGTTCTAATTGTTCTCACCAAGCTAAGGCCCCCAAGGTGCCCCCATTATAGGGTCCCCACTCTCCAGCCTTCCGAACATGCTTAGCACTAAGGCCATAGTCAGTCTTGTTGCCAAAAGAGGAAGGTTATCACCTTGAGTGGTGGTTTCCCATCACACCGGTGGGCACAAGGCCATCACTACAGCGAACCGTACCTGCCACCCACTCCCTATGGTTTTCTCACTTGCCCCTGGGTATAGAGGGAACTGTTGTGTGCAAGGGTTTGTGTACAGTTGGTATTTCAAACAATTGCGTAAGTATAAACAAGCAACAGTTATTTAAAGCCAAACCGTAAAACATGTTATAATACAAGGTAAGGGCAAAAGCGTTATTTTCTTGGTTTTTTTATTTTTTTTAAGCCGGCCCATCACTAAATGGGATCTACTCTCGAGGCTTCCCCAGTGGAGTCGCCATCTGTCGCTGCCGTCAAAACGAGGGCGGTCGGAGCGACACGATGGTTTCAACCCTCTTGTTTCTCACGTTTTTTATTGGTGGTTACAACGCCTTTAGGTTGTCCGATAACTGGGCTGAACCTAGGAGCAAGGTTTTCAAAAAGGCGCTCTTGGAATGTCCGATAACCGGGCTAATCCAAGAGCTAGTTTTGAAATGGTTCTGTGGAGTCGCCACCGATGTTTTTACCGGAAACATCGGAAAAGGAGTTTAAAAGGCGTTGGTTTTCAAAAAACCAACTTTGGTCGTTAGAACCAGAGTTGGGTAAGGGAGTTAGTTACGCGTAAAGGAAGTGTTAGTTCCTTTACAACGCCACTTTCGGGTTCCCTATGATAGGCCAGATATTCTATTGATAAATAAACCGGAAAATACGCTTTTACCCTTTTATTGTGCGGAATTTAAATTATGACTACATGGCCCTAATGTCTAATGCGTAATTTAAATAAAGCGGTAAAGTAGAGAGAGAGAGATTGGAAACCTTCGAAGCAAGCTTTTCTATTTAATTCTTTTAATAACTTGGGTGTTTTTTGGCAGCCCTCACTCTACAGCGTCTGAAAACCTCTCGAAACGCTAAAAAATACTCTAAGAAATGCTCAAAAACTCCGGAAATGCTTTGGAGGAGTTCTAGAGAGAGAAATTCTAGAGAGAAGGAGGAGAGAACTCTGTGTGGTGTGTGGAAATGAGGGAATGGAGCCCCTATTTATAGGTTTTCGCGCCTGACAGGTTGAGACCACCGTTCTCGTCTGACAGGGTCGAGACCGCCGTCTTGTCAAACGAGACCACCGTCTCGCCATGCCAAAGTGGCAAGACCGCCGTCTCACCAAACGAGACCGTCATCTCGTCATTCGCAGGTGGCGAGCCCGTCATCTCATTTGGCGAGACAGCGGTCTCGCCATTTGCGTGAGGCGAGACGGCGGTCTCGATTTCGAGACAGCGGTCTCGTCCCAAAAAGGCGAGAAAACTTATTTTTTTGTGCCAAAAATCCCTCCTATCCTAGTATGGGGCCTAATAGTCTCTCCTAGTGGCTTTTTAGGCTTCGTCCATCTTCGAATAGGAGGTCTTTTATTCTTTATTTGGAGGCCGGGCAAGATTTGGGGTCTACAGACCCATTCTGTCCTTTCAGCCAAATCAGACAGATGGTCTTCTAACATTGAGACTTTCCAACCCTGGATGTTCCCTTTTCCTATCAGGGTAGTCTGCCGGAAAGGCAGTTGGATGATGGCAGCGACTTGTGCTGCAGGAGTATATGCCCCGTGGTGGATATGGACCCCGGCTGATTTGGGCCATTTCAGCATAATTTCGTACTCCTCCAAGGTGGGCACCATATCAAACTACGGAAATTCGAAGCAGCGCAGACTGGAGTTCCAGAAGTGAACTAATACCCTGATGAAAACTTGATCGACACAGATCTTCAGGAGGTCGAGAATCCGTCCATAGGATTTTTCAAAGTCGGAGCGGACCTCTGGTGGCATTACTGTGCAAAGCCGTTCTAATTTCTCAGTATGGTATCAGGGAATGTCCACCTTCTTCTATTGGCTACTAGTCCCTCCATTTTCTAAACCCAAAATGCATGTTTTATGAAAATGATGCTTATTGAATGAATGTGAGTGTTTATTTTCTATTTATCATGTTTTGTATGATATTTGCGTATATATTTTTTTTGAAAAATAAACTACCTATATGATTTATGAGTGTAATATTTTTGAACAAGGTCCCATTTATTGTTTTGGAATTGGATTTTTTATTTGATTTTTATTATTTTTATTTTATAGCCTTTTATCTCTTCTGTCGAACTGTGTGGCTACTTAGCTTACAAAGAACCTGAAACCAGGCTAGCTAAAATGTAGACTGTCCGAGATAAAAATGGCTTTATGCGAAAGGATAATATTTAGCGTCCCTTATCTCTTCTGTCGGACTGCGTGGCTACTTAGCTTACAAAGAACCTGAAACCAAGCTAGCTAAAAGGCATACTGTCCGAGATAGGGGTATTTATTGCAAAAAATGTTTTTTGTGATTTTTCTATTGTTTGGTTATGCTATGCAACAAACAGATGCACACACAATTCGATCATCCACGAACAGGCGAGAAGTCGTTTTAATCACGAGGTAGGGTTTTCCTGCAGAAAAGTGCTTTGGCGAAGGTAGGTTCTAACTATTCTCACCAAGGCTAAGGCCCCCAAGGTGCCCCCATTATAGGGTCCCCACTCTCTAGCCTTCCAACCATGCTTAGCACTAAGGCCATAGTCAGTCTTTGTGCCAAAAGAGGAAGGTTATCACCTTGAGTGGTGGTTTCTGATCACACTGGTTGGCACAAGGCCATGACTACAGCGAACCGTACCTGCCACCCACTCCCTATGGATTTCTCACTTGCCCCCGGGTATAGACGGAACTGTAGTGTGCAAGGGTTCGTGTATAGTTTGTATTTCAAACAATTGCATAAGTATAAACAAAAAACAGTTATTAAAGCCAAGCATTAAAACATGTTATAATACAAGGTAGGGTAAAAGCGTAATTTCTTGGTTTATTTATTTCAAGTTGGCCCATCACTAAATGGGATCAACTCTCTAGGCTTCCCCAGTGGAGTCGCCATCTGTCACCGCCGTCAAAACGAGGCGGTTGGAGCGACGCGATGGTTCCGATTTTCCAATTTTCGCGTTTTTATTGGTGTGGTTACAACGCCTTTAGGTTGTCCGATAACCGGGCTGAACCTAGGGGCGAGGTTTTTGAAAAGGCGCTCTTGGATTGTCCGATAACCGGGCTAACCCAAGAACTAATTTTGAAGGGTTCTTCTGGAGTCGCCACCGATGTTTTTACCAGAAACATCGGAAAAGAAGTAAAAAGGCGTTGTTTTTCGAAAAACCAACTTTGGTCATTAGAACCAGAGTTGGGTAAGGGAGTTAGTTACGTGTAAGGGAAGTGTTAGTTCCCTTACGACGCCCCTTTCGGGTTCCCTATGATAGGCCAGCTATTTTAAATAAGTAAACCGGTGAAAATACGCTTTTACCCTTTATTTGCGGAATTTAAAGTTATGACTACATGGCCCTAATATCTATTGCGTAATTTAAAGATAAAGCAGTAAAGAGAGAGAAAGAATGTAGAAACCTCCGAGGCAAGCTTTCTATTAATTTCTTGAATATTTGGGTGCTTTTTGGCAGCCCTTCACTCTCTACAGCGTTGGAAACCTCTCAAAACGCTATAAAAACTCTTAGAGACTCTCAGAAAACTCCGAAAATGCTTTGGAGGGGTTCTAGGAAGAGAATTTTATGAAGTGACAAGAGAGAGAATGGAAGAACTGTGTGAAATGAGGGGAATGACGCGGCTATTTATAGGGATTCGCGCATGTCAGGTCGAGACGGCTGTCTCGCCTTGCAGAAATGGCGAGACGACCGTCTCGCCAAACGAGACGGCGGTCTCACCACTTTCGCAAGGCGAGACGGCGGTCTCGACCCAAAAAGGCGAGAATCCTTATTTACATGCCGAAAATCCCTCTATCCTAGTATGTGGCCTAATAGTCTCTCTTAGTGGCTTCTTAGGCTTCATCCATCTTTGAATAGAAGGTATTCTAGTCTTTATTATTAGGTCGGGCAAGATTTGGGGTCTACAGGTACCTACCCCCACCAGGTATGAATCCGCATTTGCTAGATTCTTGTGAGTACTTACCATCACCAGGTACGAGCCTGCATTTGCTAAGCTCTTGTGGGTACCTACCCCCACTAGGTACGAGTCCGCATTTGCTAAACTCTTGTGAGTACTTACCCTCACTAGGTACGAGCCCGCATTTGCTAAGCTCTTGTGGGTACCTACCCCTACCAGGTACGAGTCCGCATTTTCTAAACTCTTGTGGGTACCTACCCCCACCAGGTATGAATCCGCATTTGCTAGATTCTTGTGGGTACTTTCCCCCACTAGGTTCGAGTCTGCGTTTGCTAAACTCTTGTGGGTACTGACCCCCACCAGGTTTGAATCTGCACTTGCTAGATTCTTGTGGGTACTTTCCCCCACTAGGTTTGAATCTGCACTTGCTAGATTCTTTTGGGTACTTTCCCCCACTAGGTTCGATTCCGCGTTTGCTAAAATCTTGACGAGCCCCATTCTGCAAGGCCCTTGTGGGTACCTACCCTCACCAGGTACGAGTCCACGTTCGCTAAACTCTTGACGAGCCCCGTTCTGCAAGGCTATCAGGATGCTATTTTTGGTATTCAATCTTGTTTTTGATGAGTACAAACCCTCATCTGGTTTTGGAGATGTGTTGGCAGCTTAATGTTTCTGATCATCCGCCCATTCCAAGGGGAGTGATTGATTTTGTTTTTGACTTTTCTGTTTTAGTCATCCGGTCTTGTTGGGGATTCTTTGTTTTTGGCTTTTCTATTTAGCCATCTGATTTTGCCATGGATTCTTTGTTTTAGGCTTTTCTGTTTAGACATCCGGTTTTGCCAGGGATTTTTTGTTTATTTGTTTTTTCTGTTTAGCCATCCGATTTTGCCAGAGATTTTTTGTTGGTTGCCTCTTATTTAGGCAGGAATCCACTGGGCATTTTTTATTTTTGTCTATTGTGCCTCTTAAGTAGGCAGATGCTTCAATAATGATGTAGACTTTATGTTTGGGATTGTATTGCCTCTACATAGGTTGATTTCCCTTTCTTGGGGATATTGGCTCTTTGCTTGCCAGGTCTTGCCTATATATTTATAGGCAATTAACTTCTTGAGGATATGGATTTGTAATTTTGCCTTTGCTAATAGGCTCACTGGGATAGTTTTTTCTTTTTGATGATCCACCGGGGAATTGATTGCCTTCCCGGGGATTGGAGTTTTTTTACTCCTTGTTGGATGTAGTTTGGTATGAGCTGGCTTTGCCGATGCTCTTATTCCGCTGGGGAATGGGTTTTCTAATTATTTAATTTTCACCTTTTTCTCGCGTTTTATTACTTTTTTCCGCGATTTTGAAATTTGGCTTCTTTCTTTTGGATAATGCGTGCGCCTTTTTTACTTTTTACTTTCTTTTACGCACGCAAGCTTTTCTTCTTTTTGAGTATCCACTAGGGATGAAAGATTTTCTTCTTTTTCTTTTTTTTGGCTATCAACCAAGGAATTCGTTGGCTTCCTGGGGTCCAACTTTGATTTGATTTTTTGATGATGGAGTCTTGGCTCTTGGCTTTGTGAAGCTCCTATTAAGCTGGAGGATGAGAATTTTCTTGTTTTCCTCTTTTTGTAGATTTTTCTCAGATGCTCCTCCTAGAGATTTTTATTCGGTCTTTTTCTGTTGTGGCCTTTGCTGGGGTGAAAGATTTTCTTTTCTTTCTTTTTCGTTGATCCCCTAGGGATATGGAGATTTTGACTTCGTATTTTCTTTAATCGGTATTTGTGTAATCCTTATTCTCCTTTGGGGAAGTAGCAGAGATTCTGGATGAATAAGCTTGATGACTCATGTGGTGATGAAGCTAAGTTGTGAGATAATCTTTTTGTTTTACCTCTGGAGTAGGCAAGGATTTACTTGGGGATAATCGAGCCTTTCCTTTGGCTTTTCTGTGTTAGGCCTTCTCTTTCTTGGATGGAAGGATGGTGGTTGGATCTTAAAACGACTATGCTTGATGGCTCATGTAGTGGTGATGTTGAGCCGTGGGGTAATTTTTGTTTTGCCTTTGGAGTAGGCAAGGATCCGCTTGGGGATGATCGAGCCTTTCCGTTGGCCTTTTTTGATGTACCTTCTTTTTATTGGGGTAGAAGGAGAATGGTTGGAGCTATGGTTTTCTTGAAGCTATTTGTTCTGCTGGAGTGGTTTTGATTTCGCCTTCTCTTTCGTGATTTTAATTTTTCTCGCGAGTTATTTGAAATCTGGCTTTTTAAGATATCACATGTGCCTTTTTATTTTATTATTTTTTTTATACACATGGGATTTTGGAGGGTAAACAGAAATAACAACTTTTTATTTATTACTTTCCTTTCTTCTTCTTTTTTTGGTTGGTACATTCAAGCATTCTAGCTAACAGAAAATATCTAGAAACATCCTAATCATCAGCTTCTGGGCTGGAGTGGGATGATCGTGTTGGTGAAGGTATGCAGCGGAGCATGCGGCGCTGGAACCTTGCCTGGGTCTTGACCAAATTTTCTATTTTGCGGTTCGTCCTTTCTGTTAGAAAAGTAGGCTGAGATCAAGAGGGGGGGGTGAATTGATCTTTAAAATTTTTTCGCAAATAACAGATTATCTAATTCAAAAATTAAGATTTCAGATCTGTTCTTGAATTACAAAGCAATCAATCAATATAAATGCATCGACAGAATTAAAATAGAGAAAGGTTAAGAAAGATATCATCGGTGTTTTATACTGGTTCACCCAATACCAAGGCTACGTCCAGTCTCCAGCCAAATTCCAGCTGGTTTCCACTAGATCAAATGTTTTACAGATTTACAATCTTACACTTAATCTACCACAAGAACCAAATTCCAGTTCCTGCACTCAACCTCTCACCAAGAACCAAATTCCAGTTCTTGATAACCTCTACAACCAAATTCCAGCTGCAGAGAAACCAGTGCCCAAATTCCAGGCACCAAACAATACAAAAAGAATGTAAAGAAATGAAAAAGAAGAAACTAGAATGCTCAAACCAGTTTATGCAATTCTGCTGTAAGTGTTTCTTCTTCAAAAGAAATCAAGTTGCCTCAAGAAAGATTTTCAAAGAACTTCTCAAAAACTGATGCGAATCTTTCTTGAAAAGAGTGCTAAAGTTTGCTTGATTGATTGCACAAGGATGTGTAAAAACTGATGTTCAATGTGTGTTTAAAAAGTTTAAGCCAAACTATTTTTATAGAAGATTTTCAAAACTGCTGGTTTAATTAATTTGTTAAAAGATTCTTTTAATCTGTTAAAAGTGCAAATTTAATCTGCTAAAACTTCTTTTAATCCATTAATACGTTCTTGATTCTTTAACAGATTTGTTTTAACTGATACAACAACGTTTATATCAATTAAAACACTTTACAAAAAATCTTCTAAGTTGATTTAATCGATTGTTTCGCAATTCAATCGATTGAAATACTGTAAAACTTTCTTGTAAAACTTTTCAAGTTATTTTAACTGATAAAAATAACTTTTAATCGATTAAAACGCTGTGTAGAAATTTTCTAAGTTGTTTTAATCGATTGAAACATTTTTTAATCGATTAAAAAAGTTTTGATCGGTCATAACTCAATTCTGATCGATCATATCTGATTCTGATCGGTCATAATTGTATTCTGATCAATCATCCTGAACTCCAAGTGGTTTTAATCGATTAAAATCAAGTTGTATCGATTAAAATACTGTAAAAACACTTCTCTGAACATTCTAAGTGATTTTAATCGTTTATTTCAAAATTGTATCAGCTTAAAAACTTGTTTAAGAAAGCTTTTGTCAAAATACTTTGTTTTTAATTGTTTAAAACATTTTTAGAGGCATTTTGCAAAATCTTTTAAGTGAAGAAACCTCATGCAGTAGAAAAGATAAAATGATTATACCTAAGCATAGTCGAAGACACACTAATTCTTCTACTCTTTTATCTTAGTGACTTTTGTCCACTGCAAAGTTGCTTTTGACTTCATCTTTGACTTCATCTTTGACTTCATCAAATCAATGAGATCTTTGCCAAAGTATTTCAATAAGATCTTCATCACTTTCAGTCTCCCCCTATTTGATGAAGACAAATACCACTTTTGAAAAAATAATGCTACAAAAGAAGTCACTTGATAATACAAATTTAGTGAGTAATAAAAAATGAATTATCTACCTATTTCTCCCCCTAAATTAATAGTTATTTTTTCCTTTAAATTGATCAAAAGTAAAAGCAACTATTTCTCCCCCTTTTGACTTCATAAAAAAAAAGGGAATAGAAGAGAAACAATGCATAGGTATGTATTGAAAAGATTTTGAAAATAGAAAAAAACTGAAAAATACGATACTTTACTCATGTAAAGATCAATCAAAGTTGATTCAAACTTATCTTCATTAACACGTTTGTAATGAATACAATTAATACGTGTAAAGATAAGGGAATCACGCTTTAGTAGCATGTTACAAGAACAACCATTAACTAAAGCCTTTAATTTTTCTTTCCAGAATAAAAATCGATTAAAAACAGGATAAAATCGATTAAAAAGTTCATGTTTAATGATTTTAATCGATTGAAATAAAGGTTTAATCGATTAAAATAATGAAGGACTTTGAAATATAACACATAAGTGCATTTAATCGATTATTTTGACATTTAATCGATTAAAACAGTAAGGAAAAATGTTGAATAAATTCTTTTAATCGATTTAAAAGATTTTTTTTATTGAATAAAACACTCAATTTTGAAAACTAATTAATGTTTGATGCATCTAAAATTCCTAATTTAGTGCGAATTTTGAAAAACCGATCACGAGCAAGAGGTTTTGTAAAGATATCTGCTAGTTGTTTTTCAGTTTCTATAAAGAAGATTTCGCAATCACCTTTCAAAACATGATCTCTAATGAAATGATGTCTAATTTCTATATGCTTTGTCCTAGAATGTTGGATTGGATTTTTAGTTAACATAATGGCACTAGTATTATCACACAAGAGAGGAATTTTTCCGAGAATTAAACCATAATCCTCAAGTCGTTGTTTGATCCAAAGAGATTGAGCACAACAACTTCCAACTGCAATGTATTCTCGCTTCACTGTAGAAAGAGCAACACATGACTGCTTTTACTCGTGCCATGAAATTAGACTCGTCTCCAAGGAGATGACAAGTGCCACTCGGTGCTTTTCCTATCAAGCTTACAACCCTGCAAAATCCGAGTCGAGTATCCAACTAGATTTAGTTTTGACTCACCTGGATACCATAACCCAACATTTAAAGTTCCCTTATGATATTTGAGGATTCTTTTTGCAGTAGTAAGATGAGACTCTTTTGGTGCAGATTGGAACCTGGCACACATACAAACACTGAACATAATGTCAGGTCTACTTGCTGTTAAATATAGTAAAGAACCAATAAGCCCCCTATATTTAGTTTCATCAACAGATTTTCCTTTTTCATCAGAATCAAGATAGCAATTTGTGGACATAGGTGTTGATGCCTCCTTGTAGTGTTCCATCTCAAATTTCTTTAAGAGTTCTGTGCAGTATTTGGATTGATGAAGAAAGCTTCCTTCTTGAAGTTGTTTAACTTGTAATCCAATAAAGTAGTTAAGTTCCCCCATCATAGACATCTCAAACTCTCCCTGCATATCTTTGATGAAATCTTTACTTAAAGACTCATTAGTAGCTCCAAATATGATGTCATCAACGTATACTTGAACCAGAATTACATCATTATTTAATTTCTTTAGAAATAAAGTTTTGTCAACCAAACCTCTTTCATAGCCCTTTTAAATAAGAAAGTTACTTAACCTTTCATACCATTGTCTTGGGGCTTGTTTGAGACCATACAAAGCTTTCTTCAATCTATAAACATATTCTGGATGAATATAATCTTCAAGCCCAGGTGGTTGGGTAACAAAAACTTCTTCATTCAAGTAGCCATTCAAGAAAGCGCTTTTGACATCCATTTGAAATAACCTGAAATTTTTAATTGAAGCATAGGCAAGTAATACTCTAACAACTTCTAATCTAGCAACTGGAGCATATGTTTCATCAAAATCAATTCCTTCTTGCTGATTATACCCTTTAGCAACTAATCTGGCCTTGTTTCTAGTTATTATGTTGTTTTCATCCATTTTATTCCTAAAAACCCATTTTGTTCCTACAATATTGGTATTGTCTGGTTTTGGAATTAATTCCCATACCTCATTTCTTGTACATTGATTTAATTCATCATGCATAGCATTAATCCAATTATTATCCTTTAATGCATCAGATATGTTTTTAGGTTCAATTTGAGATACAAATGCCATGTGATTGCAAAACTTATTTAGAGATCTTCTAGTGGAAACTCCCTGATTTATTTCACCAATGATGTTGTCAATTGAAAGGTTTCTTGGAGTTTTCCATTCCTTGGGCAGTTCCTCTTCAATTTCTTCAATTTCTTCAACCTGTTTTTGAGAAACCGTTGGTTCTGGCAGCTTTTAATCGATACATTTTATCGCTTAAAATGTCTTCCTCTCGTACTATATTCAGAAATTTTCTGCATATTCAGGTTAGTCTCATCAAATATAACATGGACAGATTCTTCTACAGTATTTAGCCTTTTATTAAAGATTCTATAAGCATGGCTATTTAATGAATACCCCAAGAATATACCTTCATCAGATTTGGAATCAAACTTTCCAAGATTTTCTTTTCCATTGTTTAAGATGAAAACTTTACTTCCAAATACTCTAAAATAGTTAATGTTTGGCTTTTTACCTTTGAATAATTCATAAGGAGTTTTCTTAAGAAAAGGTCTAATTAAAACACGGTTTAATACATGGCAAGCAGTGCTAACAGCATCTGCCCAAAAATATTTTGGTAGTGCTTTCTCATTAAGCATTGTCCTAGCAAGCTCTTCAAGGGAACGATTTTTCCTTTCAACTACACCATTCTCGTTGAGGAGTTCTAGGAGCAGAAAAATTATGTTTGATACCATGTTTATCACAAAATTTATCAAAATTTTCGTTTGAAAATTCTCCCCCATGATCACTTTGAATACAAGAGATAAAATAGCCTTTTTCATTTTGAATTTGTTTTGCAAATTTCTTAAACAAATGGAAAGTGTCATATTTTAATTTCAAAAACAATGTCCAGGTAAATCTTGAGTAATCATCCACAATAACCAGTGCATATAGATTTCCTCCTAAGCTCATAGTTCTAGAAGGACCAAAGAGATCCATGTGCAAAAGTTCAAGAGGTCTAGATGTTGAAACAATATTTTTCTGTGAAAAAGAGTTTTTGACTTGTTTCCCCTTTTGACATGCATCACATACTTTGTCTTTCACAAACTTGAGTTTAGGTAAGCCAATTACAAGATCTCTAGAAATCAATTTGTTTAGATGATTCATATGAATATGAGCTAACCTCCTATGCCATAACCAGGAATCATTCTCTTTAGAAATTAAGCAACAGTTCTTAGCAGAATTAGTATCTAACATGTAAATATTGTTGATCCTCTTACCTGTAATCATTACCTGTTCTGTGTCTGATTTGATAATTTGACATTCATTTTTCCCAAAGATAACTTTGTGTTCTTTATCACACAGCTGGCTAATACTAATCAAATTATGTTTTAAACCTTCAACATATAAAACATTGTTAATTATACCTGATTCTGCACATTTGATGTCACCTATTCCAAGAATTCTTCCTTTATTATTATCACCATAGACAACAGTCCCACCATTCTTTAGTTTTAGATTGCAAAATTTTGTAATATCACCTGTCATGTGTTTGGAACAGCCACTGTCAAGGTACCAGAGATCTTCATTTTGTCTTGCCTGAAATGAAATTTGTATAGTTGCAGTACAAAGTGATACAGTGTTGAAATAAACAATTAATTATGCACTGGAAGAATAATTTTAATCGATTCATTTGATACTCAATCGATTAATCAAGTTCTGAAGAAAATGTATCAGAATAATAATCGATTTAAATGAGGAATAATCGGTTAATTTTATTTTGTTACTGATTTTAACTGATATGAAACCATTTTAATTGATTAAAATAGTTAAACTATATTCCAAAGAACATTTTAATCGATTAATTCGTATTTTAACCGATTAAAACTATATGGACAATTCTTCTGGTATTCACTGTAAGTGATTTTAACCGATTAAAATAGTTTTGTATCAATTAAAATACTCAGTCCGAGAATCCAGAGACAGAATTCGCTGACTTGATACACAGGGGCTTCCAGATTTTGTTCCTGCAAAACAGATTAGGCATATTTCTGGTACCCCTTTTTAATTACTGGGTCCAATTATGTTATATGAAGTGAATTTTTGGGAATCCACTTCATCTTACCTTTAGGTATGGCATATTTCTTAATTCTACAATATTTAACAGAATGCCCTTTTTTCATACAGTAAAAACATTTGACAAACGGAGACGAAACAAATTTACTATATGCAAAATAATTTTTAAATGCTCTAGTTTTCTTTCCAATAGACGGTGTAAAACCTATGCCACCACGGTCAATAACTAATTTCTGAGAATTAAGTATCATATCAAGACTAGTCTTTCCTTGTGCTAGTTTAGCTGCAGTTTTTACTAAGTATGATACTTGTTTTTGTAACTCAGGACAGTTTTTGCAATCTTTAATATTATACATGCAATCAGAATTATTATCTCATATTTTCATTTTTGGTTTCTTCATCAACTATTTTCTTTTCAAGAATAGTGATCTTGTTTTCTAATAACCTATTCATGCTTTTTAATCTTTTGTTTTCAGTTTCTAATTTTTTTGCTACTGCATGTATTTCATAAAAGGCATCTTGTAATGAACTATAATTCATAGAGTCAGAACTTACACTGGTTTTTGGTGAATCCGAGTTGACCATTAGGCATGTCTCTGTTGTTTCTTCATAGGTCATTTCAAGAATCTTCCACATTTGTGTAGCAGATCGACAAGTGTGCTATCCTGAAAAAATCGTTTCGTTAAGTGCAGAAATGATAATATTTTTGGCAATACAATCATCCTGGATTAATTTCTTTTCATAGTCATTTAAGCTAGACCAATCTTTATTAACGATATTAATTTCTTGTTCAATTATATTCCAAACATTTATACTAACAGATTCAATAAAGATCTTCATCCTAATTTTCCAAAAAGGATAATATGTTCCACAAAACAATGGAGGTCTATCAATACAAGCACCCTCAGAAAATTTGTTTCCAGCCATGGATCGAAGAACTTGAATAACTTTCAAGAACCTCGCTCTGATGCCAATTGTTAGAAAAGTAGACTGAGATCAAGAGGGGGGGGTGAATTGATCTTTAAAAGTTTTTCGTAAATAACAGATTATCTAATTCAAAAATTAAGATTTCAGATCTGTTCTTGAATTACAAAGCAATCAATCAATATAAATGCAGCGACAGAATTAAAATAGAGAAAGGTTAAGAAAGATATCACCGGTGTTTTATACTGGTTCACCCAATAGCAGGGCTACGTCCAGTCTCCAGCCAAATTCCAGTTGGGTTCCACTAGATCAAATGTTTTACAGATTTACAATCTTACACTTAATCTACCACAATAACCAAATTCCAGTTCTTGATAACCTCTACAACCAAATTCCAGTCGCAGAGAAACCAAGTGCCCAAATTCCAGGCACCAAACAATACAAAAAGAATGTAAAGAAATGAAAAAGAAGAAACTAGAATGCTCAAACCAGTTTATGCAATTCTGCTGTAAGTGTTTCTTCTTCAAACGAAATCAACTTGCCTCAAGAAATATTTTCAAAGAACTTCTCAAAAACTGATGCGAATCTTTCTTGAAAAGAGTGCTAAAGTTTGCTTGATTGATTGCTCAAGGATGTGTAAAAACTGATGTTCAATGTGTGTTTAAAAAGTTTAAGCCAAACTGTTTTTATAGAAGATTTTCAAAACTGCTGGTTTAATTAATCTGTTAAAAGATTCTTTTAATCTGTTAAAAGTGCAGTTTTAATCATGTTAAAACTTCTTTTAATCCATTAATACGTTCTTGATTCTTTAACAGATTTGTTTTAACTCGATACGACAACATTTATATCAATTAAAACACTTTACAAAAAATCTTCTAAGTTGATTTAATCGATTGTTTCACAATTCAATCGATTGAAATACTGCAAAACTTTCTTGTAAAACTTTTCAAGTTATTTTAACTGATAAAAATAAGTTCTAATCGATTAAAACGCTGTGTAGAAATTTTCTAAGTTGTTTTAATCGATTGAAACGTGTTTTAATCGATTAAAAGATCGGTCATAACTCAATTCTGATCGATCATATCTGATTCTGATCGGTCATAATTGTATTCTGATCGATCATCCTGAACTCCAACTGGTTTTAATCGATTAAAATCAAGTTTTATCGATTAAAATACTGTAAAAACACTTCTCTGAACATTCTAAGTTATTTTAATCGTTTATTTCAAAATTGTATCAGTTAAAAACTTGTTTAAGAAAGCTTTTGTCAAAATACTTTGTTTTTAATTGTTTAAAACATTTTTAGAGGCATTTTGCAAAATCTTTTAAGTGAAGAAACCTCATGCAGTAGAAAAGATAAAATGATTATACCTAAGCATAGCTGAAGACACACTAATTCTTCTACTCTTTTATCTTAGTGACTTTTGTCCACTGCAAAGTTGTTTTTGACTTCATCTTTGACTTCATCAAATCAATGAGATCTTTGCCAAAGTATTTCAATAAGATCTTCATCACTTTCACTTTCTTGCATCATATTCAGCTGGCTGAATTGTTGGCGTAAGAAATGGAATTGTCCTTCCATGTAAGCGTGCTCATCGTCCATACGTCGGTATAAGCCAGCGAAATCTTGATCATACGATTGCTGCTGGGACTCCAAAGTCGTGGGGATATCCTATGGCATACCGAAATCATGGATATCTAGCGAAATTGAGATCATAGGATGTAAGACGAATCCGGATCCTTGTCAACTAAGGATGTTCATGTGAGCCAACATTGCCCCATTAATTGGTTCTGGTTGGAGGCTCACCGAGATATCTTCTCCGTCAGAACATCCCCAATATTAGGCTAAAGGAGTGAGGAAAGGAGCCATCATGATGGCTCCTGCTGAGCCACGAGTTCCAAAATCCTTTAAGGCTTTCAGGAAGGTGTAGCCTGGGTTACATCGATGCCCTTGATGCATGCAATAGATAATAAAGAGATCAGCCAACGTCACCTTTCCTTGGCTTTCCTTCCGGCTATGTATGGTCCTAGCCAGCAGTTTATGGCATATGCGAAGCGGAGGAGGAAAATCTGCGCCCTTCAGATGCGACGACAGGCGTTATGTCCCAGTGATGGCTTCCCACATATTAGTGGTAGTGAGAGCAGTGGGTTTCTCATAGTATGCGGACCTATATTCTGGTGTCCTTATACTTGCTTGCTGCCAGAAACCCATTATGACGTTGAAGTCATCCAGCATAGTGGTCCGGTATGCCCCATCAATCCAATAGGAGACAACTTGAGTAGGGGGCACTCCGGGGATCATAGACGACATCTCCACCATAGTGATGGAGGCAAGGAATTCTAGAGTGGTTGTGCGGTGAATTCGAGAGGGTGGCTCACGGAGTAGAAAATCCCATCCTATGTTCTGGGTATATTTTCTGACATCTTGATCCCAACCAAATGTAGTTAGGATTTCAAAATCCAGGCATAGCATAGGGTGCCAGGAATGCTGTTGGATGTTTGCTAGCCTCAGTTGATGTGACTCTGCTAGCTGAGTGTTGACGATGGGAGCTCCTCTAGTGGAGGCCCGGGTGCGTTTCTTACTAGATGAAGTCTCTCCATGCTCCATTTTGTGTCTAACTCACTCAAGAATGCTAGAAATGCGTAGAAAGGGGAAGGAAACAAGATGAAATACTTGGAATGGGATGAAAATGCAAGGATCCGCGCCCCATAATTATAGGAGAGGTTTGGAAGGTTGGGATGGCCGTTTGGGATTTGGGACGGCCGTCTCAAACCAACGGAAACCTTGGGATGGTCGTCTGAGAGTTGGGACGGTTGTCTCGAACTTTTTAAGTGTGCTTTTTATGTTTTTGATGATAAAGAAGATAGGACTCAATTCATTAATGTTTTAATGCATGTAATGTTTTATGATATGCGTCCTATGATCTATTTCAGTTAATATTTCAAAAGAATTAACTTATGTGCTTTGACTTCGGGCGCGCTCTTGGTGTAGTACCTCTTTGTCATCATGTTTTTCGATCAACATGCTTAACTGTACTGATTTTCCGTATCAGATTTTCTTACTATAACCAAAGAGTAATCTTTTGGACGTAGAGCAACTGCCATGTCAATGCCCCTCTTCCTTTCCTTAGGGATTTCAATCCTCTTATTGATCATTATTTTTCCACATTCCCCCTTTATTACTTGAATGCTTTATAATGAAATGGTCAAGAGAAGAGAAAGAAAAAGGGATTTATAACAAGGGCTTGTGTTTTAGCGGGATTTTTGTAATAGTAGTTTCTATAAGAATGGCTAGCCAGGGTTGGTTGGTGTTTTAGGCTAATTTAGACAAATGTTTTGTTCTTACGATGTGGCGTCTTTATTCATTGCCTTGTGGCGCCTATTTGTGATTGATTAACTTTCCTAGCCTGCCATTTCGGGTTTTCAGTCTAGGATGTTATGCTATGTCCTAACTTTTGTCTGGGTTCCCCTTTGTATTATTTTTAGGAATACCTAGCGGACTTTTTTCGTAACCCTAACTTTTGTCCAGGCTACCCTTTATTATTGTTCGGGTCTCCTGTCGGGTTTACCCTAACTTTTGCGCAGCCCCCTTTGTGGGCTTCCTACCAGGTATTTTTCCCTTTTATTCATTTGTTTTGGCCTTTGGCCTTGACGGGCTTTGGTTAACAATAATTTTTTTTATTATTTATTTATTTATTTATTTATTTTTTGCACAACATTGTCGAAACATGGTTCTATTGGCGTAGATCTTATTCGTGTTTCTAGTTAATCAATCATATTTGACTATGTTTTGTTTATGACGCTTTGATTGTTTTGACGCATTTTGGAACAAAACGTTTATCTAAACATTGTTTATTTAAATGAGGTATAAACATATTTAGCAAGAAGAGAAGCAGATAGTAAGAATAACATTATTTTTGTAATTTTAGGGGAAATGTGTGCCCTAGAGATGCTCGGGGGCCATGCATACCCCGAGGAGTGATCTCTAATAGTCATTGTGTTTACATCCCTTAGAATTGGAAGAAGGACACTTAATGACTAACGCTACCCTTTGCACTAATATCCCTCCTTTTCGGAAGATCATCTTTGAAGGGGGAAGACTTCCCTTTTTTCTGTATAGCTTGATTTTTTGTAGGGTCGTACCCTAAGCCATACTTTAAAGGATTATCTTTGAAATCTGGTGGCTCTTTTATTCCATGAGCATTCTTTCCAAGCCCCTGTCCTGGGTGATATCCATATCTTTTTATCATATGGGCCACTTTTGTATTACTAGGAAGTCTTTCAATGTTGGCAATTTCGAGCTCTTGAAAAGATGTTTCAAGAGCCTCTTCAGCTGCATCCACATATGGTTGGACAGACGGTTTGCTAATCAAAATATCTTCTTCAGCTTGAACCGTGACAAGTTTATCATTTATCATAAACTTAACTTTCTGGTGGAGCGTTGAAGGTTTTGCCTTAGCGCTATGAATCCAAGGTCTACCAAGGAGACAACTATATGCTTGAGTGATATCCATCACATGGAAGTCCACGTTGAAAATATTAGGGCCAATTTGGAGCAGTAGACTAATCTCCCCTACTACTTCAGTCTTGATCCATCAAAGGCTCGAACAATTGTGTTACTTGGGCGCATGTGGGTTCCTTGCACTGTTATCTTGTCAAGTGTGCATTTAGGCATAACGTTTAAGGATGACCCATTATCCACAAGAACTTTGGAAATGAGATATTCCTTGCATTTAACGGAAATATGCAAGGGCTTGTTATGGTTCGATCCTTCTAGAGGGAGTTCATCATTTGTGACGGTGAGATGATCATTGGTTGTAATGTTACCAATGATTCCTTCAAACTTATCTTGGGATATTGCATGCGGAACGAATGATTCATTCAAAACCTTTAACAGTGTGTTTCGATGCGGATCCGAATTCATTATAAGTGATAACAAAGTTATCTTTGCAGGAGTGCGGTTGAGTTGATCAATGATGGAGTACTCACTTTGTCTTATATACTGGAGTAACTTGTCTATCTCCTCCTTGGATTCTTATTCCTCTTCGGTTTTATTTTTTCCTTTATCTTTAAGAATATTATCTTGTAATTCCTTGGGGGAATAAATTCTTCCACTTCTAGTCATGCCCCCAATAGCGGCTATGTTGGAGATATCCTTATTAACTGGTAGTTCTTCTGCATATCTCCAAGGTACAGCTTTATTTGATGCATAAGGGAAAGGATGAGGCATGAATAAACGCAAAGGTGTTATTGCCCCTTCCCTTTTATCAATTTATTATCTTTATTATTAAAATGAGGAGGGATGTATGAATGTATGCAACTTATGAATGCAATAGACAGTTAAGAGAATGAAATTAAGGATAATCCTTGTTTATTTCATCTAGAAAGTGTTCATCCTTCTATACAATGCTTTGAAGTAAGTTTTGACAAAAACGGAGAAGGTTGAAGAAACCTATAGGTAAGTTAGGTTTTCTTTGTAATTCATCTTCAGCTACTCGCACATGATTTCTGAGTGCTTTAACTTGTTCATGCACTGCCTAGCTCATATCTTCATTATATTGACGAGCCTCTTTTATCTTTTCTTCTTGAGGAACGATCAAGGCTTGTTGTTCGTCAGACCTTTCTATTACTTGGTCTCTTTCACGAAGTAGTTGACCATACTGAGCTAGTCCATCTCTCTCTTTATCATGTATCTCATCCAGGTTTTCTCTATATCTTTCAGCGGTTTCCCACCACTTTTATTCTTTTGACAGAGTTTCTGTTAGGTCATCTTGTATTAACTTGATCGTTTTTTCCTGTTCTGCAGTGCGCTTTCAAGATGTGCTATTTCATCATTCATGTCCCAGAATAGACTATCCTGTTCAAGCCTCGGAATTTTCAACGCTTGTTTAGTCTCTTCTTGGTAATCAACATAATCATTCTTAAGGCGCTCTATCTCTTGATCCTTCTTTTTACATTGCCTTTGTAAACCATCTATGATAAGGGTTGATTCTTGCTCTTTTTCTTCAAAAGCCCTTAACTGAGCTTCCATTACTTCTACCCTTTTATTTAAGGCATTGACCTACAATTGTAGCTCTTCATTAACTAATGTTGTGGTGAATGTAGCAGATGGTTGCGATATCCTTCTACTCTTCCTCCATTCCTCATATTCGTGGGAAGTAGATACCTGAACCTTTCCGAGTTATTTATCTCCTATATAGACTGGTCTTTCCCATGCTTTTCGGACAGCAGATACTTCTTCAAAGCTATGGGAGTAATGGCATAGACACAACCCTCTGAGCTCTTCTTGTGTTGGCACAGTTTGGGTCCTCATGAGTTGCCTCATAGCTATCTTGGGAGAGTAAACTATGCAACCCCTGAGGCCCAGCAATGGTATGCTCAGTTAATCTCCACATCGTATAAGAATATAGCCAGGTCGGAACCAAGGGCAAACCCATGATACATGTTCTATTTTCCATTTTTCCAACTCGGTTTTCCATTCTAAAGCTTGATGATGTTGAAGAGGGATTTTTGAAAAACTCCTTAAAGGATCAGGGAATATGCCCATGTAGCTTGAAGTGCAGAAGTGAGTAATGCCCCATACATATAGTAATGAAGAGCAACATCTAAGTGTTTTCCCCTGTTTCTGTCGGCAAAAATCTACTGAGAGTAGGGTATCGGCAAGAATTGCAGGTATAGGACTCTTAGAGTATACATCCCAGGCGAAGAATGCATCTATTGCAGCATGATCCACAACGTTCACATGAAATGGGAATAATATGATTCAAAACATTGCCAATGCTAGAGTTTTGTAAAATGTAGACCATTCTTTCTTTTCAGCTAAAAAAATTAAGTGGTCTTCTATTATTGTCATTTTCCAACCTCGGAGTTCCCGTTTCCCTCTAAGATGGATTGATGAGATGGCAATTGTATAATAGTAGCAACCTTACTCATGGAAACATACACTCCTGAGCAGACTAGACCCTGACTGACTAAGGCCACCTAACCATGAGTTCATATTCTTCTAAGGTTGGTACTAAGTCGAACTGCGAAAACTCAAAGCAGTGTAGATTGGGATTCCAGAAGTGGACCAATGCTCTAACAAAGATAGGATCGATGCTGATTTTCAGGAGATCAAGAATCCTTCCATAAGATTTTTTTAAAATTAGCACTGACCTCCGACGGCATATATGAGCACAATTGTCTTAGCTTCTCTACGCGGTATAGAAGGATTTCCACTTTCTTTAACTGTCTATTACTGGATCCCTCCATTATCTAAAAGAAATAAAAATGCATGATATGAGGATGAGTCTTTCTGAATGCATGCATGCAGGTGTTTGTTTTTCTAAATATTATCATGTTTTATTCTTAGTATGATACATGATAGTGCTTGGTTTTTCTTCGAAAAGGAAACTATCTATATGGATGTTTATGGGTTTTGATGAAGAGAGTCCTATTTTCTCCTCTTTTTATTCTTTATTCTTTATCTCTTCTGTTAGTCAACGTGGCTACTTAGCTTGCAAAGAACCTGAAACCAGGCTAGCTTAAAGACTATCCGAGATAAAGTTGGTTTATTCTTATCATTTTTATGGTTTTTAGAATTTTTGTTATTTTTTGTCTGTTGTATGATTACCCTATGCCAATGCATCAATACAAATGCAGCAAATGAATGCACACACAATTCACTCATCCACGAGCAAAGCCACACTTATTTAATCACGAGGTAGGGTTTTCCTGCAGAAACGTGCTTGGTTAAGGCGGTTCTAAACTGTTCTCACTAAGTTCAAAGGTGCCCAAGGTGCCCCCATTATAGGGACCTCTCAATCTCTCAGTCTTCGAATCATGCACGAAACTCCGTGTCGAGATCCTTGGACCAAAAGAAGAGATTTATCACCTTGAGTTGGTGGTTTGCCGACTACAATTGTAGCCCCATGTGCCAACAAGCCAGTCGTGTTAGAATCGTGCAGCGGAATGTTCGCGTGGTCGGAAAAAAACCAAGAGGGGGGGTGAATTGGTTTCTTAATAAAAATTAGGTTTTCAAAATTTTCCCCAAATTTTACCGATTAAAAACTGTGTAAATGTAAATAGAGAATAGTAGAGAAGATTACACAGTAGGTTTATACTGGTTCGGATCAAAAGACCCTACGTCCAGTTGCTAATCACTCAAAAGAGGATTAACGCTGTCACTAAGAACAAATTGTTACAAACAGTTTACAAATCAAAGAGATAAAGTAAAGACAACACCTCTCTTGAAATCCACAAGAGATGAAGAACAGCTTTCCCCAGAGACGGCACAGCACACAATCCACTAAGAACTCCACTTAGTGATTCTTATCGCTTCTAGCCCACACCAGGTTCCAAAAGCCCCCTTTCCTTGCAACAAACAATTCTCTGGCACTCACAGCACTTAACTTTTGTATGGAAAGAGTTGTTCTCATTTTCTGAATGCCAAAGGAGAGTTTAAGTAGGGAAATTAGGGTTTAGGAATTGGGGATTTCGAAACTAGGGTTCTTGATAATTGGATTTTCGAAAATAGGGTTTGTTTGATGTTTAAAATCAGAAACAGACTGAAATAATCGATTATTTGGAGTGATAATCGATTAAAACAGAGCCAAATACGACAGAACCCAAACCTCTCTAGATTAATCGATTATTTGGTGAAATAATCGATTATCTGTACGGAACAGTACAAAATAATCGATTATTTTGCTGTTTAATCGATTAAAACAGTGACTTTGTATAGAAAGTGGTTTTCTCACTGTTTTAATCGATTATTTACCTATATAATCGATTAAAGCCGAGCCTGAATGATAAATTTGAGCTTTTTGAAGCTTCTAAGTTACGAGACTATGTACATGGCTATCTTAGATTCTATAATTACGAGACTCAATCAAACTAAAACAGAGTTATTACAATACGAAATCATCAATCTTCAATCTTCAATACTCTAAGTCTTTAAGTTCTTGGATCATCATCAAAATCAACATTCTTCATGATCATTATTTGCAACATCAAGTCCTTGAATGTTCAACAATCTCCCCCTTTTTGATGATGATCAAAATTATCTTTTTAAAGCCCTTGTAATAACCTGTTTTATCTGTCATACTAACAAACACATTAAACATACCATATAAAATTTAAAATTGAATCATAGGCTTTAAATTTTTCTCCCCCTATTTTGATTATAATCAAAAAGAACTCTGCAACATCAATCATAAGAGCTCCCCCTCAAAATATGCATAAGTTAGAGAAAGCTCCCCCTCAATCATAGCATGAAAGAAACATCAAATTTTATTTCATAATCATTCATTCATTACAATATAAAGATATTAATAAAATCTAAAATTATTCACTATCCTCATCATTAAAGTGAGTATCAAATCTATTTTCTAATCTACCCACTCTATCATCTACATCGGATATACGGCGAATAATTTCATCATGTCGTACACCAGAAAGATTGAAGAATGATTGCATTCTTTGATTCATGTCGGAAAGCATATCTTCCATGGATTGTCTTGATTCTTGATGAGAAGAGGATGTTCCTATATTTTGGATTTGGGTAGAGGGAAATTCAGCTGCTGGAGGCATATCTTCATCCGAGTCTTCAATTGCATCACCTTGATTTTGGACGTCATCTTTATGAACATAGATGTCATTGACCCGCACCATTTGTAGATGAATCAAAGTGTTGTCCAGCATGCGGTTCAAGTTAGTAGTTCGGACAACTTGTTCACCTTCGACATTGACTCCTTTATATTCAAGAATTCGGGATACAAGAAGAGCATATGGAATTTTGAATGTTGGATGACGTTTAGCCTTTAACATTGTCATTGTGACAAGAACACCCCAATCTAAAGGTTCATTATTCATTATGGGATGAATAATGTGAAGATCAATAGAAGAGCATTGGGCATGATTTGTGGCCCGGGGACATAAAATCCAGACAAGCAAATGAAGAATCATGCGTTCTTCCTTCTTCAAGGGTCCAGCATGAAGAATACGTCCAATCTCCATGGAGGGATTCCGCAAAAAAAATCTATAAGCTAGGAACCTGTCAAAATCATCTAGCTCACCATAAACGTTAATAGCATCTTCTCTAATTGGGAAGTGAGCAACATTTTCCCAAATATCATCATCTAGAATTATGGTCACTCCTTTGACACGGGATGTAGCAATTTGATCCCTAAACTTAAATCTAGAAAAGAATACCCTAACTAAGTCAGGATAGTAAGTACCTTGCATTTGGATAAATGGGAGAACTCCTTGAATTTCAAGAAGATTTGGAAAATTAAACCCTCTATGTATAAATTGCTCACCAATGAGAAACTTAGGAGAAATGATGGCACGTTCCTTCCAGTACATCAGAAATTCTTGTTGCCCTTCCGTATCAGAAATCCATCCTTCAACAGAATTAGGACGGGAAAGAGAAGAAGGTGTAGATCTTCTTCTTATAGGAATCTTAGGGTGGGATGATGAGGCCATTAGAAAGAATAGATAAACTTTAAGAGATTTTGGAGACAAGTGAGGGAATAATGAAGCAAAGAGAGTATAGATTTCAAGAAAACTTGATTACAAGAGTTAGAAGTGAGTATAATTGACCTAGATGTCTCTATTTATAGAGAAAACACTTCCAACGATCATATAGAAGAGATTCCATGGCAAAATATCCGTTGGCAACAGCTAGGAGGCAAATTGGTCGTATTTAATCGATTATATTTCAAGATAATCGATTATTCCTATATCAGACAGCTTTAATCGATTATTTCTAGCAAATAATCGATTATCAGAGGCATTTAATCGATTATTTCACGAAATAATCGATTATTCCAGAGGAGAATACCCTGTTTTGGACGTTTTGAGGGAAAATAATCGATTATCACTTCCAGTAATCGATTATTCCAGAGGCTATATCAAGTTTTTGAGATTTATATGCATAATAACCTATGAACATGCTACACCACGAATTTTAACATAACAATTATCCAGAAACAGTCAAATTAAGTAGATTTTAAGCTATTTCTAATATCCCTAAGTCTCTTCTAAGATCATAGAATCTATCCTTGGGTAGAGGCTTAGTAAATATATCTGCTAATTGACGTTTAGTGTCTACATACTCTATTTTGCAGTTTCCTTTGCTGATATGATCTCTTAAAAAGTGATGTCTAATCTCAATATGTTTAGTCCTAGAGTGCATTACTGGATTCTTAGTTAGATTAATTGCACTCGTATTATCACACATTAAGGGTATGTCATTTAAATATATACTATAATCCTCTAACTGTTGTTTCATCCACAGAATTTGAGCACAACAACTACCAGCTGCAATATATTCAGCTTCAGTGGTAGATAAAGCTACACATGCTTGTTTCTTAGAATGCCATGATATTAAGGATGAACCTAACAAATGACATGTCCCACTAGTGCTTTTCCTATCAATTTTACATCCACCATAATCAGCATCAGAATATCCTAATAAACTAATACAAGCATCAGACGGATACCACAAACCAAAATCAGTAGTTCCTTTTAAATATTTTAAAAAGTGTTTTACTGCAATTAGATGAGATTCTTTAGGACAAGCCTGAAATATAGCACACACACAGACAAAATGCATAATATCAGGTCTACTTGCGGTTAAGTATAATAGTGATTCTATCATACCTCTATACATAGTTTGATTAACTTCCAAACCTGATTCATCCTTGTCTAGATAGCATGAAGTTCCCATGGGTGTGTTAGCTTCCTTTGAGGTGTCCATACCAAACTTTTTGAGAATCTCTTTGCAGTATTTAGTTTGAGAGATTAAAGTGCCATCTTTAAGTTGCTTGATTTGAAGTCCAAGGAAGAATGTTAATTCTCCCATCATAGACATTTCAAACTCTCCCTGCATAATCTTAGCAAATTCTACACATAACAAACTATCAGTTGATCCAACAATATCATCAACAAGTAGCACATCCTTGATCTCCAAAGTGTTTGCACCGCAGTTGCTTGATTGATTGCTAAAGGATGTGTGAAAACTTATATTCAATGTGTGTTTAAAAAGTTCAAGCCAAACTGTTTTTATAGACGATTTTCAAAACTGCTGGTTTAATTAATCTGTTAAAAGATTCTTTTAATCTGTTAAAAGTGCAGTTTTAATCTGTTAAAACTTCTTTTAATCGATTAAAACGCAGTGTAGAAAAAATTTTTAAGTTGTTTTAATCGATTGAAACGAGATTTAATCGATTAAAAGAGTTCTGATCGGTCATAACTAAATTCTGATCGATCATAACTGATTCTGATCGGTCATAATTGCATTCTGATCGATCATCCTGACCCTTTAAATGATTTTAATCGATTGAAACGTGTTTTAATCGATTGAAAAGAATTCTGATCGCTTATAATTTGATTCTGATCGATCATCCTGACCCTTTAAGTGATTTTAATCGATTGAAACGTGTTTTTAATCGATTTAAAAGATTCTGACCGCTCATAATAAAAATCTGATCGATCACAATGAGTTCTAAATGGTTTTAATCGATTAAAAACAAGTTGTATCGATTAAAATACTGTAAAAACACTTCTTTGAACATTCTAAGTGATTTTATTTGGTTCTTTCAAAACTGCATCAGTTAAAAACATGTTTTAAGAAAGCTTTTGTAAAAATACTTTGTTTTTAGTTGTTTAAAACAATTTTAGAGTCATTTCGCAAAGATCTTTAAGTGAAGAACCTTCATGCAATAGAAAAGATAAAATGTTTTTACCTAAGCATTCTGTTTAAAACATACTAAATGATCCATTTTCTTTGAATAAATACAAGATACAAATAGTTCATTTAACTATAGGAACCCAAATATATTTACCTTTAGGTACACCAAAATGTTTAATTTTACACTTATTTGAAGTGTGACCTTGTTTCATACAATAGAAGCATGCATTTTTAGAACAAGATACATTATTAACATGACATGCTCTAGTTCCTTTTTCTACCCATATTCTTTTCTTTTTAGATTTACTCTTTTTCAAAGGAACTCTTTGATTTACATTATTTTGAGCAATTACCATTTCATGCTTCTTAAGATCATCAATTTCTTTTTCGGATTTGTCAAGCAAATGGTTAAGAATATCTATGTTATATTCATGCTCTTTACAATTTGCCCAAGCTAAGTCCTTATTCTCATCTAAGCATACAATTTTCGTATTATCTACCTCCTTTTCTTCTAAACATGCAATTTTCAATTTTAAGGACTCATTTTCCTTTTCGGATCTTCTTAGATTTTTCTTTACAACTTTAAATTCGTTTTTCATATCCATAAATGCAGTAAATAACTCATTATAAGCATTTTGCAATTCATTATGGTCATTTTCTTCACTAGAGGATGAATCAGAATCACTAACCTCAAAATCCGAAGAAATGTTGTCATTTGCCATTAAGCAATTGTTTGCTTCTATTTCCGAGTCGCTTGATTCTGAATTTGAATCACTGTCATCCCAAGCAATATATGCTTTCTTCTTGAATTGCTTTTTGCCCTTGTGTTCATCATTTTTCTTGTTTGGGCATTCGGTCTTTATATGCCCTGCTTGTTGACAATTCAAGGACTTGATGTTGCACTTGATGAATATGAAGAATGGATTTTGATGATGATCCAAGAACTAAAGACTTAGAATATTGAAGATTGAAGATTGGTGATAATTGTATTGTAATAACTCTGATTTATTTAAGATTGAGTCTCGTATTTTTAGAGTCTAAGATAGCCTGTACATAGTCTCGTAACTTAGAAGCTTCAAAAAGCTCAAATTTATCATTCAGGCTCGGGTTTAATCGATTATATAGGTAAATAATCGATTAAAACAGATGAGAAAACACTTTCTATACAAACTCACTGTTTTAATCGATTAAAACAGCAAAAGAATCGATTGTTTTGTACCTGTCCGTACAGATAATCGATTATTTCACCAAATAATCGATTATTCCGAGAGGGTTGGGTTCTGAAGTATTTGGTTTCGTTTTAATCGATTATTACTCCAAATAATCGATTATTTCGACTGCTTTTTCAAATTAAATTTCAAATTAACCCTATTTTCGAAAACCCAATTACCAAGAACCCTAGTTTCGAAATCCTCAATTCCTAAACCCTAATTTCCCTACTTAAACTCGCTTTAGCACTCGTAAACAATGAACAACTAAAGAACAACTCTTTCCATACAAAAGTTAAGTGTCGTGAGTGCCGGAGAACTGTTTGTTGCAAGGAAAGGGGGCTTTTGGAAACTCTGTGTGAGGCTAGAAGCGATAAGAATCACTAAGTGGAGTTCTTAGTGGATTGAGTGCCGTGGCCGCCTCCGGGAAAGCTGTTCTTCTGGGCTTTTGGAAACTCGTGTGAGGCTAGAAGCGATAAGAATCACTAAGTGGAGTTCTTAGTGGATTGAGTGCCGTGCCGTCTCCGGGGAAAGCTGTTCTTCTGGGGTTTTGGAAACTTGGTGTGAGGCTAGAAGCGATAAGAATCACTAAGTGGAGTTCTTAGTGGATTGTGTGTCTGTGCCGTCTCCAGTGGAAAGTCGTTTATCATCTCTTGTGGATTTCAAGAGAGGTTTTATCTTTAACTTTATCTTTTTCATTATAATTTGTGTTGTAACAACTTTGTTCTTAGTGACAGCGTTAATCCTCTTTTGAGTGATTAGCAACTCGGACGTAGGGTCTTTTGATCCGAACCAAGTATAAACCTATTGTGTAATCTTCTCTACTCTTCTCTATTTATATTTACGCAGCTTTTAATCGGTAAAATTTGGGGAAAATTTTGAAAACCTAATTTTTATTAAGTAACCAATTCACCCCCTCTTGGTTTTTGTCCGACCACGCGAACATTCTGCCGCGCGATTCTAACAAGTGGTATCGAGCTTGCTTTGATAGTCATTCAAACTTTTCGAAAATGGCCGGACAAAATCAAACTTTTGCCGAAGGTGCGTTTATCAACGTACCCCCACTTTTTGCGGGTCAAAATTATCCTTTTTGGAAAGTACGTATGCAAATATTTTTAGAGTCTCGTTGATAGAGGTGTTTGGGACGCAATTTTAAACGGTCCATTTGTTCCTAAAATTACAGAGAACTGTGTTGACGTTCTTAAACCTTTTGATAGATGGACCGCCGACGAAAGTCGAAAAGTACAATTTGATGTTAGGGCTAGAAACATTATTTCATCTCGCTCTAACCCTTGATGAGTTCTACAGAATTTCTATTTGTAAAAGTGCACAGGAAATGTGGGAAATGCTTAGAGTAACCCACGAAGGAACCGACGACGTCAAAAGAGCACGTAAAAATTCTCTAATTCAAGAGTACGAAATGTTCCGGATGCAACCAGGCGAAACGATATTTGACGTACAAAAACGTTTCACTCATATCGTGAACCATCTCACCGGACTAGGTAAAATTTTTGACGTTGATGAATTAAATGTTAAAATTTTGAAATCTCTCGGATAGGAAATGGCAACCAAAGGTGACTGGCCATCTCGGAGTCACAAAATCTTGCCACTATGTCTATGGCGGCGTTGTTTGGAAAGCTTAGGGAGCATGAACTTGACCTTGGAAGACTAAATGAGGAAGAGGGTCAATATCAAAAGAAGAACCTTGCTTTCAAAACCGAGATTTCAAAAAGCAATAATAAGAAAGAAGAAGAAGAAGACTCCGAAATTGATGAAGAAGAGATGAGTCTTTTTATAAAGAAGTTCACCAAGATGATGAAAGCAAAAGGAAGACATCCTTTCAAAGGTAAGGGAAAGGTAAAAGAAAATTCTTCCGTTAATATAAAATGCTTTGGTTGTGGTGAAGCAGGCATATGAAGACCGAATGCCCAAACAAGAAAAATGATGAACATAAGGGCAAAAAGCAATTCAAGAAGAAAGCATATATTGCTTGGGATGACAATGATTCAAATTCAGAATCAAGCGACTCGTAAATTGAAGCAAACATTTGCTTGATGGCAAATAACAACAATTCTTCTGGATGTTGAGGTTAGTGATTCCGATTCATCCTCTTGTGAAGAAAATGATCATGATGAATTACAAAATGCTTATAATGAGTTATTTACTGCATTTATGGATATGAAAAAGGAATATAAAGTAGTAAAGAAGAATCTAAGAAAATCTGAAAAGGAAAATGAGTCCTTAAAATTGAAAATTGCATGTTTAGAAGAAAAGGAGGTAGCTAATACGAAAATTGTATGCTTAGATGAGAATAAGGACTTAGCTTGTGCAAATTGTAAAGAGCATGAATATGACATAGATATTCTTAACCATTTGCTTGACAAAGCCGAAAAAGAAATTGATGATCTTAGGAAGAATGAAATGGTTTTTGCTCAAAATAATGTAAATCATAGAGTTCCTTTGAAAAAGAGTAAATCTAAAAAGAAAAAGAATATGGGTAGAAAAAGGAACTAGAGCATGTCATGTTAATAATGTATCTTATTCTAAAGCTACTCCAAATGCATGCTTCTATTGTATGAAACAAGGTCACACTTCAAATAAGTGTAAAATTAAACATTTTGGTATTCCAAAAGGTAAATATATTTGGGTTCCAATAGTTAAATAAATCTGTTTGTCTCTTTTATTTATTCAAAGAAAATGGATCATTTTGTATGTTTTAAACAAAATGCTTAGGTAAAATCATTTTATCTTTTCTATCGCATAAAGATTCTTCTCTTAAAGATTTTTGCTAGAAGCCTCTAAAATTGTTTTAAACAAATCTCAAAATAAAGTATTTTTACAAAAGCTTTCTTAAAACATGTTTTTAATCGATGCAGCTTTGAAAGAACCAAATAAAATCACTTAGAGTGGTCAAAGAAGTGTTTTTACAAGCATTTTAATCGATACAACTCGGTTTTTAATCGATTAAAACCATTTAGAACTCATTTTGACCGATCAGATTGTTATTATGAGCGGTCGAACGCTTAAATCGATTAAAAACACGCTTTCAATCGATTAAAATTACTTAAAGGGTCTGATGATCGATCAAAATCAAATTATGACCGATTAGAAGCAAATGTGATCGATCAGATTTTAATTATGAGCTGTCGAATTTTTCAATCGATTAAAAACACGCTTCAATCGATTAAAATCACTTAAAGGGTCGGATGACCGATCAGATTTTTATTATGACCGTCGAGTCGATGACCGATCGATTTTTATTATGACCTGTCGAGTCGATGACCGATCGATTTTTATTATGACCGATCGTAACTCTTTAATCGGTTAAAAACTCGCTTCAATCGATTAAAACAACTTAAAAACTTTTTCTACACTGCGCTTTAATCGATTAAAAGATGTTTTAACAGATTAAAACTCGCACTTTTAACAGATTAAAAGAATCTTTTAACAGATTAATTAAACCAAGCAGCTTTGAAGATAGTCTATAAAAACAGCTTTGCTTGAACTTCTTAAAACACCCAAAGAATAGATTGTTTTGCAGTATTTTAAATAGATTATTATGTCTCTAACCTCAAGGACCCAAAAGTTGTGGGGACCTAAGTTTACTATGTTCTTGTTTTGTAGGAAACTTCCAAATCAAAGAAGTCTATGTGGTATCTTGATAGTGGATGCTCAAAACATATGACTCGGGGATAAAACGAAATTTGTAAGTTTCAAAGCCAAAGAACAAGGATATGTGACTTATGGGGATAACAACAAAGGGAAGATTCTAGGAATTGGAAATATAGGTGGTGCAAATACATTGGAGATTAAGGATGTGCTTCTTGTTGATGGATTAAAACATAACCTTCTTAGCATAAGCCAATTGTGTGACAAAGGATTCAAGGTAACTTTTGAAAGCAAATTTTGCACCATACATTTAGTAGATTCCGAAATAGTAGAATTAAAAGGCATTAGGCATAACAACATATATTTGATTGATTTGGATTGTTTATATGAGTCTAGTATAACATGTTTAGTTGCTAAGGAAGAGAATCCTTGGTTATGGCATAAAAGAGCTGCTCATATAAACATGCATCATTTGAATAAATTGATATCAAAAGACTTAGTTATTGGATTGCCTAAATTGAAATTTGAAAAAGATAGATTGTGTGATGCATGCCAAAAAGGTAAACAAGTTAAATCATCATTTAAATCAAAAAATGTGATTTCCACTTCAAAACCCCTAGAATTATTACATTTAGATTTATTTGGACCTTCTAGGATAAAAAGCTTTGGTGGAAATTATTATGGTCTTGTAATTGTTGATGATTTCTCTAGGTACACTTGGACATTTTTCCTAACTATGAAAAGTGAAGCTTTTAAGGTCTTTAGAAAGTTTGCTAAACAAATACAAAATGAGAAAGACCTAAGGATTAAAGTTTTAAGAAGTGACCATGGTGGTGAGTTTCAAAATGAAAAGTTTGAGAATTATTGTGAGGAAAATGGTATATTACATAACTTTTCTCGCTCCTAGGACTCCCCAACAAAATGGTGTAGTTGAAAGGAAAAATAGGTCATTAGAGGAACTTGCAAGAACTATGTTAAATGAATCTAATGTTCCTAAATATTTTTGGGCTGATGCGGTTAGTACCGCATGTTATGTTTTAAATAGAATGCTCATTAGGTCAATTATGAAATCTACTCCATATGAATTGTTTAATGGTAGAAAACCTAATGTTGCACATTTGAAAATTTTTGGTTGTAAATGTTTTGTACTAAATAATGGAAAGGACAATCTAGGAAAATTTGATTCAAAAGCCGATGAGGGTATTTTTCTAGGTTATTCTTTAACTAGCAAGGCGTATAGAGTATTTAATAGAAGAACTTTGAATATAGAAGAATCTATACATGTTGCCTTTGATGAGATTGTAGACCTTGGGGGAAATCCTCTTGAGTCAAATAAAAGACTTGCAGGTGATGATGAATATATAAGAGAGGCCCTTGATGAATTATACTTGGAAGATAATGTGCCTTCTCAAACTCCTCAATTAGCAAAAGAATGGCAATCACCTAGAGGACTCTCAATGGACAATATCATAGGTGATATCTCAAAAGGGGTAAGAACTAGAAATATGAATAATTTCTGTATGTCTCGTTGCTTTTGTGTCACAGATTGAACCTAAAAACATTGAGGAAGCACTTAAAGATGATCAATGGTGCATAGCCATGCAAGAAGAACTTAACCAATTTGAAAGGAATCAAGTCTCGGGAACTAATCCCAAGAGAAGAGTCACATCAAGTTATTGGAACTAAATGGGTATTCGTAAATAAGCTTGATGAAGATGGTAATATAACAAAGAATAAAGCCGGACTTGTTGCAAAAGGCTATTGTCATGGAGGAAGGTATAGATTATGATGAAACTTATGCTCCTGTGGCCAGTGTTAGAGGCTATACGCCTACTTCTTGCTTACGCATCTATGATGAAATTTAAACTATATCAAATGGATGTAAAGAGTGCATTTTTAAATGGTTTTATTAAAGAAGAAGTGTATGTAGAGCAACCCCCTGGATTTGAAGATTTTAATAATCCTAATCATATTTACAAATTAAAGAAAGCATTATATGGGTTAAAACAAGCTCCTAGATCTTGGTATGAAAGATTAAGTAGTTTCCTAACCGCAAATGATTTTTCAAGAGGAAAAATTGATTCTACACTCGTTTATTAAGAAAGTTAAAGAACATATCTTATTGGTCCAGGTATATGTTGATGATATTATTTTTGGATCAACTGATAATTCTTTGTGTGTAGAATTTGCTAAGATTATGCAGGGAGAGTTTGAAATGTCTATGATGGGAGAATTAACATTCTTCCTTGGACTTCAAATCAAGCAACTTAAAGATGGAACTTTTATCTCTCAAACTAAATACCGCAAAGAGATCCTCAAAAAGTTTGGTATGGACACCTCAAAGGAAGCTAACACACCCATGGGAACTTCATGCTATTTAGACAAGGATGAATCAGGTTTGGAAGTAAATCAAACTATGTATAGAGGTATGATAGGATCACTATTATACTTAACCGCTAGTAGACCCGATATTATGCATTCTGTCTGTGTGTGTGCTAGATTTCAAGCTTGTCCTAAAGAATCTCATTTAATTGCAGTAGAAACATATTTTAAAATACTTAAAAGGAACTACTCGGATTTGGCTTGTGGTATCCGTCTCGATGCTTGTATTAGTTTATTAGGATATTCTGATGCCGATTATGGTGGATGTAAAATTGATAGGAAAAGCACTAGTGGGACATGTCATTTGTTAGGTTCATCCTTAATATCATGGCATTCTAAGAAACAAGCATGTGTTGCTTTATCTACCACTCGAAGTCGAATATATTGCGTACTGTAGTTGTTGTGCTCAAATTTCGTGGATGAAACAACAATTAGAGGATTATAGCATATATTTAAATGACATTCCATTAATGTGTGATAATACGAGTGCAATCAACTTAACTAGAAATCCAAGTAATGCACTCTAGGACTAAACATATTGAGATTAGACATCACTTTTTAAGAGATAATATCAAGAAAGGAAACTGTAAGATAGAGTATGTAGACACTAAACGCCAATTAGCAGATATATTTACTAAGCCTCTACCCAAGGATAGATTCTATGATCTTAGAAGAGACTTAGGGATACTAGAAATAGCTTAAATTCTCGCTTAATTTGAATGATTTTGGATGATTGTTATGATTAAATTCGTGATGCAGGATATTCATAGGTTATAATGTGTAAAAACCTTAAAAAACTTAATATAGCCTCCGGAATAATCGACATCGGAAGTGATAATCGATTATTTTTCCTCAAAACGTCCAAAACAGGGTATTCTCCTTCGGAATAATCGATTATCTCGTGAAATAATCGATTAAATGCCTTCTAAAAATCGATTATTTACTCGGAAATAATCGATTAAAGTTGTCTAATGTAGAGATAATTGATGAATTTTCTTTTGTTATTGTCTTGATGTTGTAAAATATGATGTTTCTTTTATGCTATGATTGAGGGGGAGCTTTCTCTAACTTATGCATATTTTGAGGGGGAGCTCTTATGATTGATGTTGCAGAAGTTCTTTTTGATTATAATCAAAATAGGGGAGAAAAATTTAAAGCCTATGATTCAATTTTAAATTTTATCTCGGTATGTTTAATGTGTTTGTTAGTATGACAGATAAAACAGGTTATTACAAAGGGCTTTAAAAGAAAATTTTGATCATCATCAAAAAGGGGAGATTGTTGACAATTCAAGGACTTGATGTTGCACTTGATGAATATGAAGAATGGATTTTGATGATGATCCAAGAACTAAAGACTTAGAATATTGAAGATTGAAGATTGGTGATAATTGTATTGTAATAACTCGATTTATTTAAGATTGAGTCTGTATTTTTAGAGTCTAAGATAGCCGGTACATAGTCTCGTAACTTAGAAGCTTCAAAAAGCTCAAATTTATCATTCAGTGCTCGGGTTTAATCGATTATATAGGTAAATAATCGATTAAAACAAGTGAGAAAACACTTTCTATACAAACTCACTGTTTTAATCGATTAAAACAAGAAAAGAATCGATTGTTTTGTACTGTCCGTACGAATAATCGATTATTTCACCAAATAATCGATTATTCCGTAGAGGGTTGGGTTCTAAGTATTTGGCTCTGTTTTAATCGATTATTACTCCAAATAATCGATTATTTCGATCTGCTTTTTCAAATTAAATTTCAAATTAACCCTATTTTCGAAAACCCAATTACCAAGAACCCTAGTTTCGAAATCCTCAATTCCTAAACCCTAATTTCCCTACTTAAACTCGCTTTAGCACTCGAAACAATGAACAACTAAAGAACAACTCTTTCCATACAAAAGTTAAGTGCCGTGAGTGCCGGAGAACTGTTTGTTGCAAGGAAAGGGGCTTTTGGAAACTCCGTGTGAGGCTAGAAGCGATAAGAATCACTAAGTGGAGTTCTTAGTGGATTGAGTGCTGTGCCGTCTCCGGGAAAGTCTGTTCTTCGGGGCTTTTGGAAACTCGGTGTGAGGCTAGAAGCGATAAGAATCACTAAGTGGAGTTCTTAGTGGATTGAGTGCCGTGTCCGTCTCCGGGGAAAGCCGTTCTTCTGGGGTTTTGGAAACTTGGTGTGAGGCTAGAAGCGATAAGAATCACTAAGTGGAGTTCTTAGTGGATTGTGTGCTCGTGCCGTCTCCGTGGAAAGTCGTTTATCATCTCTTGTGGATTTCAAGAGAGGTTTTATCTTTAACTTTATCTTTTTCATTATAATTTGTGTTGTAACAACTTTGTTCTTAGTGACAGCGTTAATCCTCTTTTGAGTGATTAGCAACTGGACGTAGGGTCTTTTGATCCGAACCAGTATAAACCTATTGTGTAATCTTCTTTACTCTTCTCTATTTATATTTACGCAGTTTTTAATCGGTAAAATTTGGGGAAAATTTTGAAAACCTAATTTTTATTAAGTAACCAATTCACCCCCCCCTCTTGGTTTTTGTCCGACCATGCGAACATTCCGCTGCGCGATTCTAACACTGCTTCACCACAACCAAAACATTTTTTATTAACGGAAGAATTTTCTTTTACCTTTCCCTTACCTTTGAAAGGATGTCTTCCTTTTGCTTTCATCATCTTGGTGAACTTCTTTATAAAAAGACTCATCTCTTCTTCATCAATTTCGGAGTCTTCTTCTTCTTTTTTCTTATTTTTGCTTTTTGAAATCTCGGTCTTGAAAGCTAGGTTCTTCTTTTGATATTGACCCTCTTCCTCATTTAGTCTTCCAAGGTCAAGTTCATGCTCTCTAAGCTTTCCAAATAACGCCGCCATAGACATAGTGGCAAGATTTTGTGACTCCGAGATGGCCGTCACCTTTGGTTGCCATTTCCTATCCAGAGATTTCAAAATTTTAACATTTAATTCATCAACGTCAAATACTTTACATAATCCAGTGAGATGATTCACAATATGAGTGAAACGCTTTTGAACGTCGAAAATCGTTTCGCCGGGTTGCATCCGGAACATTTCGTATTCTTGGATTAGGGAGTTTTTACGTGCTCTTTTGACGTCGTCAGTTCCTTCGTGGGTCACTCTAAGCATTTCCCACATTTCCTGTGCACTTTTACAAATAGAAATTCTGTAGAACTCATCAAGGGTTAGAGCAGATGAAATAATATTTCTAGCCCTAACATCAAATTGTGCTTTTCGACTTTCTTCTACAGACCATCTAGAAAAAGGTTTAGGAACGTCAACACCGTTCTCAGTAATTTTAGGAACAAATGGACCGTTTAAAATAGCGTCCCAAACGCCTCTACCAACAGACTCTAAAAATATTTGCATACGTACCTTCCAGAAAGGATAATTTTGACCCGCAAAAAGTGGGGGTCTGTTGATAGACGCACCGTCGGCAAAAGTTTGATTTTGTCCGGCCATTTTCGAAAATATTTGAATGACTATCAAAGCAAGCTCTGATACCACTTGTTAGAATCGCGCAGCGGAATGTTCGCGTGGTCGGACAAAAACCAAGAGGGGGGGGGGTGAATTGGTTTCTTAATAAAAATTAGGTTTTCAAAATTTTCCCCAAATTTTACCGATTAAAAACTGTGTAAATGTAAATAGAGAAGAGTAGAGAAGATTACACAGTAGGTTTATACTGGTTCGGATCAAAAGACCCTACGTCCAGTTGCTAATCACTCAAAAGAGGATTAACGCTGTCACTAAGAACAAATTGTTACAAACAGTTTACAAATCAAAGAGATAAAGTAAAGACAACACCTCTCTTGAAATCCACAAGAGATGAAGAACAGCTTTCCCCAGAGACGGCACAACACACAATCCACTAAGAACTCCACTTAGTGATTCTTATCGCTTCTAGCCCACACCAGGTTCCAAAAGCCCCCTTTCCTTGCAACAAACAGTTCTCTGGCACTCACAGCACTTAACTTTTGTATGGAAAGAGTTGTTCTCATTTTCTGAGTGCCAAAGGAGAGTTTAAGTAGGGAAATTAGGGTTTAGGAATTGGGGATTTCGAAATTAGGGTTCTTGGTAATTGGATTTTTGAAAATAGGGTTTGTTTGATGTTTAAAATCAGAAACAGACTGAAATAATCGATTATTTGGAGTGATAATCGATTAAAACAGAACCAAATACGACAGAACCCAAACCTCTCTGGATTAATCGATTATTTGGTGAAATAATCGATTATCTGTACGGAACAGTACAAAATAATCGATTATTTTGTCGTTTAATCGATTAAAACAGTGACTTTGTATAGAAAGTGGTTTTCTCACTCGTTTTAATCGATTATTTACCTATATAATCGATTAAAGCCGAGCCTGAATGATAAATTTGAGCTTTTTGAAGCTTCTAAGTTACAGACTATGTACCGGCTATCTTAGATTCTATAATTACAGACTCAATCAAACTAAAACAGAGTTATTACAATACAAAAATCATCAATCTTCAATCTTCAATACTCTAAGTCTTTAAGTTCTTGGATCATCATCAAAATCAACATTCTTCATGATCATTATTTGCAACATCAAGTCCTTGAATGTTCAACAAGTCGTATCTGTCACCCACTCCCTATAGGTATTCACTCTTGCCCCCGGGTATAGAAGGATTGTAGTGTGCAAGGGTTTTTGTGTACAGTTTATATTTCAGACAATTTGCAGAAAATAATCATACAATAGTTATTAAAGCCATACAATAAAGCATACAAAGGAGAGTAAAGGTGTAATTTCAAATCTTTATTTAGTTTGAATTTATCTGTCACTAAATGGGATAAACTCTCCAATTCCCCAGTGGAGTCGCCATTTGTCACCGTCGTCCGTTCTGACGTCTAAGGACATCTCGAACGTTTATGCGAGCGGTCGCGATAAGATGGTTTAGACTCGCGTTTTATTAAAAATATGATCATTGCTTTCGAGGTGCTAAACAACTGAACTATCCTCTAATGAAAGCAAGGTTTTCGCAAAAAGGTTCTTATGGAGTCGCCACCAATGTTTTGACCATAAACATTGGAAAAGGATAAAAAGTCATTGATTTTAAGAAAAACCAAACTTGGCCATTATAACCAGAGTTAGGTAAGGGAGTTAGTTACGCGTGGGGAAGGTGTTTGCACCCCCCATGATGCCCCTTTCAGGTTCCCTATGACGGATTAATTCATAAAATAAAGATTAAGAGAAATTACGCTATTACCCTATTTTATTACACAATATTAAAAATGGCTATCTACATGATTCTATTTTCTATTGCATACAGAAAGCAGTTAATAAAGCAATAAAAGAGAAGAGAAGTGAAAAGAACCTCCGTAGCAAGATTTTATTATAAATCTTCAACTATGAGGATGCGTTTTGGCAATCCCCTGCACTACACAGACTCTCCTCCAGAATATAGGAATAAAACTAAAAAAACTTTAAGAAGAATCGAATGGCGGAAGAAACTTCCTTAACCGATTGTTACCTTATAGGCAATCGGAGAGATCATTCGAAAGAGGGAGAGAAGAGAACAGTGAGGTGTGTGAAAAAACGTCATCTCAGGTCCCTATTTATAGTTTTTCCAGCCAGCAAACCCAGGACGGTCGTCTCGGGCCAAGAAAATAGGGATAGCAGTCCAAAAAGCTTGGGACGGCCGTCTAGAAGTTGGGACGGCCGTCTCAAGCTATTTTTTTGGTTGAGACGTGTGTCTCACATCTGGGACGTGCGTCTCGCCTGTTTGGGACGGCTGTCTCGCTTTATGGGACGGCTGTCTCGAGTGTTCTGGTCAAATTTTGTGTTTTGGGACTCCAGGGAAGCTTTCGCTTCTTTAGACGGAAGCCGATTGATGCCGATGGACGTTCACCGAAGCTTTACCCACCTTCAGGGAGAAAGTCTTTTGGTCTTTATTGAGAGGCCGGGCAAAATTAGGGGTCTACAACTGCCAAAAAGCGTCCTATTTTCTAAGAGAATTAATCAAAGCTTGCTTCGGAGGTTTCTTCACTCTCTCCCTCTCTTTTATCGTCTCTTTTACTTATATTAATTTGTGCTACTAGGGCCATGTAGTCATTATCTTTTAATTCCGCAAATAAAAGGGTAAAAGTGTCATTTTAAAAGTTTGTTTATAAAATAACCGACCTATTATAGGGAACCCGAAAGGGGCGTCATAGGGAAGCTAATACCTTCCCTACACGTAACTAACTCCCTTACCCAACTCTGGTTATAATGGCCAGAGTTGGTTTTTCTTAAAAACCAACGCCTTCTTTCTCTCCTTTTCCGATGTTTTCGGTAAAAACATCGGTGGCGACTCCATAAGAACCCTCTTCGAAAACCTTGCTTTTAGGTCCAGACCGGTTATTGGACAACCTAAAAGCTCCCTTTCGAAAACCTCGCCCCTAGGTCCAGCCCGGTTATCGGAAAACCTAGAGGCGTTGTAACCTCACCCATATAAAACGCGAAAATGGAAGTCGGAACTATCGTGTCGCTTCGACTGCCTCTTTTGATGGCGGTGACAGATGGCGACTCCACTGGGGAAGCCTAGAGAGTTGAACCCATTTAGTGATGGGCTGGTTTAATAAATAAACTTAGAAATTTCGCTTTTACCCTACCTTGTCTTATAACATTTTTATTCGCTTGACTTTAATAACTGTCGTTTGTTTATTTTACGCAATTGTTTGAAATAAAAACTGTACACAAACACTTGCACACAACAGTTCCCTTGTCGCTGCCGTCAAAAGAGGTGGTCGAAGCGACGCGATGGTTCCGACTTTCCATTTTTCGCGTTTAATTATGGGTGGGGTTACAACGCCTCTAGGTTGTCCGATAACCAGGCTGAACCTAAGGGCGTTCTTAGATCGTCCGATAATCGGGTTGACCTAAGAACAAACTTGAAAGCGTTCTTATGGAGTCACCACCGATGTTTTTACCAGAAGCATCGAAAAAGGGAAGAAAAAGGTGTTGGTTTCTTAGAAAAACCAACTTCAGTCATTAAAACCAGAGTTGGGTAAGGGAGTTAGTTATGTGTAAGGGAAGTATTAGTTCCCTTACGATGCCCCTTTCGGGTTCCCTATCACAGGCCAGTAAAAAAGAGGCTTTTACCCTTTTATTTGCGGAATTAAAATGATGACTACATGGCCCTAATAGTTATTGCACATTTTAATATAAGTAAAAAGAACAGTAAAAGAGAAGGAGAGAGTGAAGAAACCTCCAGAGCATGCTTTTGATTAATTCCCTTAAAAAAATAGGGTGTGTTTTGGCAGCCCTTCGCTCTTACAACGTCGAATTCTCTCTCAAAGCGCTATAAAAAGCTCTCTTAAACACTCAGAAACTCCGGAAATGCTTCGGAGGGGCTCTAGGAGAAGAATTTTGAGAAATTGCAGGAGGAAAGGTGGAAGAACTGTGTGAAATGAAGGGGGGGAGCGCTCACTGTTTATAGGGATTCGCGCCTGTCAGGTCGAGACGACGGTCCCGACTAGGAAGGTCGAGACGACGGTCTCGCCATTCGGGACGGCGGTCTCGACTTGCATCAATGGCGAGACGGCAATCCCGTTTGGCGAGACGGTGGTCTCGACTTGCCAAGTGGCGAGAAGGCCTTCTCTCCAAACGGGAGGTGTCGCCGCCGTCCCTTTCCGACGTCTGAGGACGTCTCGAACGTTTATGCGAGCGGTCGCGAAAAGATGGTTTAGACTCGCGTTTTTGTTTTAAAATGTGTTCATTGCTTCCGAGGTGTTTGACAATTGAATTATCCTCTAATAAAAGCAAGGTTTTCGAAAAGGGGTTCCTATGGAGTCGCCACCAATATTTTGACCAGAAACATTGGAAAAGGAAAAAAGAAAGAAAGGCGTTGATTTTATAAAATAAACAACTTGGCCGTTATAACCAGAGTTGGGTAAGGGAGTTAGTTACGTGTGGGGAAGGTGTTAGCACCCCACAACGCCCCTTTCGGGTTCCCTATGACAGATCAATTCAATTAAAGAGAAGATTTCGAGAAATTACGCGATTACCCTATTTTATTGCATAATATTGAAATGACTATCTACATAATTTTATATAAATAAAGCTAAATAAAGCAATAAAAGGGATATTAAAATGACTATCTACATGATTCTATCCTACATGACATAATAAAGCTAAATAAAATAATAAAACAATAAATAAAACAATAAAAGAGAAGGGAATTGAAAAGAACCTCCGTAGCAAGCTTTATATTGAGAATCTCGAACTGTGAGGATGCGTTTTGGCAACCCCTCTCTCTACACAGTCTCTCCTCACAATACAAGATCGACTCCACTAAAAATTTAAAGAAGAATCGAATGCCGGAATATAATTCCTTAACCGATTGTTACCTATTTAAGGCAATCGGAAAGATCATTCAAGAGAGGGAGAGAAGTAGACAAGTGCTCTAAAGTGTCTCAGAGCTCTCTGGAGTGTCTGTGGTGTGAAAAAGTGGCAAATGAGCCTCCTATTTATAGTTTTTCGCAGCTGGCGCACTTTGGGACGGTCGTCTGGGTTGGGACGGCCGTCTGGACTGGGACAGCCGTCCCAAATGACAAATTTACACAGAGCGGGACCACCTGGGGGGCCGGGACGGCCGTCCCACTTAAACTGGGACTTGGGACGGCCGTCTCAACTTCGGGACGCGCGTCCCAACTGGCTAAGGCAGATTGGGACGGCCGTCTCGACTTGTTCTGGCCAGTTTCGCGCGTTTTGGGACTCCGGGAAGCTTTCCTTGCCTGTTTTGGACGTCAGTTGATGCTGATATGTGTCTGTTGAAGCTTTATCTTCATATGGGAAGTCTCCTTGGCTCTTATTTGTAATGCTAGACGAGCTTTATCTTGTTACGGGTGATCTCCTTTATCTTTATTTGAGAGACCGGGCAAAATTAGGGGTCTACAGCTGCCCCCCCTTCACCTGCCTAGCTAATTTATTGGCCTAATATGGCGATAAGATTAGCTGGTAGGGGAAGGAGTTAACCCTTTTGCCCGGTTATCCTTTGGATGCTGTTTTGCTGAAGTTGTTGATCCTCTGGATGATGAATAGTTTTGATAGGTACCAACCCCTATCTGGTTTGATGAGAATGAACCCTCGTCGGGTAAGCCCCCCCTCTGTAAGGCTTGATGAGTACACACCCCCATCTCGGTTTTCGACGAGTACGAAACCCCTGTCATGGTAGACCCCTTCCGTAGGGCTCGATGAGTACACACCCCCATCCGGTTTTTGACGAGTACAAACCCCCTGTCATGGTAGACCCCCTTCGTAAGGCCCGATGAGTACACACCCCCATCCGGTTTTTGACGAGTACAAACCCCCTGTCATGGTAGACCCCTTCCGTAAGGCCTCGATGAGTACACACCCCCATCCGGTGTTTGACGAGTACAAACCCCCGTCATGGTAGACCCCTTCCGTAAGGCCCGATGAGTACACACCCCATCTCGGTGTTTGACGAGTACAAACCCCCTGTCATGGTAGACCCCCTTCGTAAGGCCCGATGAGTACACACCCCCATCCGGTGTTTGACGAGTACAAACCCCCTGTCATGGTAGACCCCCTTCCGTAAGGCCCGATGAGTATACACCCCCATCCGGTTTTTGACGAGTACAAACCCCCGTCATGGTAGACCCCCTTCTGTAAGGCCTGATGAGTACACACCCCCATCTGGTACGAGTCTGCATTTTGACAGATTTTTGTGGGTACCTACCCCCACCTGGTATGAATCTGCATCTTGACAGATTTTAGTGGTCTTTACACCCCCACTGGGTGCGAACGTGCATCTTGACAAGGCTCTATTGTGCGAGTCTGCATCTTGACGGACTCTAATGGTTTTTACACCCCCACTAGGTGCGAACCTGCATCTTGACATGGTTCTATTGTGCGAGTCTGCATCTTGACGGACTCTAATGGTTTTTACACCCCCACTGGGTGCGAACCTGCATCTTGACATGGTTCTAGTGGTATTTTTTTTTTCACCCCACCGGGGGTGAACCTGCATCTTGCTAAGGTTCTAGTGTATTTTTTCACCCCACTGGATGTGAACCTGAATCTTGCTAAGGTCCTAGTGTATTTTTTCACCCCACCGGGTGTGAACCTGAATCTTGCTAAGGTTCTAGTGTATTTTTTCACCCCACCGGATGTGAACCTGAATCTTGCTAAGGTTTTAGTGTATTTTTTCACCCCACCGGATGTGAACTTGAATCTTGCTAAGGTTCTAGTGTATTTTTTTTTTCACCCCACCGGGTGTGAACTTGAATCTTGCTAAGGTTCTAGTGTATTTTTTCACCCCACCGGGTGTGAACCTGAATCTTGCTAAGGTTCTAGTGTATTTTTTCACCCCACCGGGTGTGAACCTAAATCTTGCTAAGGTTCTAGTGTATTTTTTCACCCCACCGGATGTGAACCTGAATCTTGCTGAGGTTCTAGTGTATTTTTTCACCCCACCGGATGTGTACCTGAATCTTGCTAAGGTTCTAGTGTATTTTTTCACCCCACCGGGTGTGAACCTGAATCTTGCTAAGGTTCTAGTGTATTTTTTTCACCCCACCGGATGTGAACCTGAATCTTGCTAAGGTTCTAGTGTATTTTTTCACCCCACCGGGTGTGAACCTGAATCTTGCTAAGGTTCTAGTGTCGGCGGCTTATTGTTTTTTATCATGCGCCTCTGGCGAGTAATTTGATTTTGACTTTTCTCGTTTTAGTCATCCGGCTTTGCCGGGGACTCCTGTTTTTTTTGGCTTTCTTTTTAGCCATCCGGTCTTGGTCGGGGATTCTTGATTTTGGCTTTTCTTTTAGCCATCCGGTCTTGACCGGGGATTCTTTGTTGGTTGCCTCTTGTTTAGGCGGGAATCCTCTGGGGATTGTGAATTCTCTTATTGATTCTGCCTCTTGATTAGGCGGGTGCTTCAGTAGTGGCGAAGGCTTTGTACTTGTTGTTTTTCGCCTCTGAATAGGCTGTTGTTCTACTTGAGGATATTTATTCTTGATAATACCTCTGAGTAGGTGGATACTTTTTGAAAGCTTTGTGCTTGTATTACCTCTTATAGGTTAATTTCCCATTTCTTGGGGATATTGGCTTTCATTGCTCTGTTGGAAGTGAAGACTTTGCTTTTCACCGGGGATATCTGTATTTGGGAATTTATACGTGATTCCCTGAGGATATAAACTTGTAGTTTTGCCTTCATTTGGTAGGCTCGCTGGGGATTTTGTTTGTTGATGATCCACTGGGGATTGATTTCATTCCGGAGATCTATTTTGAATTGCCCTCCATGGGTGAAATGGAGTTTTCGACTTCTTATGAGTTTTTGTTGTTTGAGTCGGCTTTGCCTGTGCTCTTATTTTGCTCGGGAAATGGGTTTCTACCCTTTTCTTGCAATTTCTCTTTTTGCGATTTAGCTTTTGCATATGTGCTTCTTTTATGCACATTGGCTTGATCTTTGGGTGAGAAAGATATCTTTTTTCTTCCTCTTTTCTTTTTGGAGATCCTTGGGGAATTTTCTTTGCTTCTTGGGGATCAAATCCTTGGTTTGATTTTTATGATGGAGTCTTGGCTCTAACTTTTGTGAGGCTCTTTATTTGAGCTGGAAGATGGAAATTTTTGTTTTCCTCTTTTTGTCTTTTTGTAGACTTTTCTTGATATACTTTTCTTGGGGATCTTTATTTGGCCTTTTTCTGCAGTGGTCTTTGTTAGAGGATGAAAGGTTTTTCTCTTCTTTCTTCTTTGTTGTACCTTAGTGATTTGGTTGATTTGATTCTGTGCTTTCTTTGATGGATTCTTGCGTGATCTTTTTTTTTTTTTTTTTTTTTTTTTTTGATGGACTCCTCGAGGCGGCGATTCTCTAATGAGTGTGCTTGATGACTCATGTGGTGATGTCTTCAAGTCGTGAGGTAATCTTTTTGTTTTGCCTCTGGAGTAGGCAAGGATCCACTTGAGGATTATCGGGCCTTTCCGTTGGCCTTTTCTGATGTACCCTCCTTCTATTGGGGTTTGAGGAGAATGGTTGGAGCTATGGTTTTCTTAAAGCTCTTTATTCTGCTAAAGTGGTTTTGATTTTGCCTTTCGCGATTTTGATTTTCATATGGAGACTGGATTCTGGCACCTCCTGTTTTCAATCACAAGTATGGAGACTAGCCTCCTTATATGCATGTTTATTATTCTTGTTTGAAGAAAATTATTTTTCTTGATTTTGACAAAGTCGTATTATGCAACTACTTTGTGTGTGGATGTCCTAAATGCAATCTATTTGTTTATTTATTTTTGATGCATTAAGAAAGTAACTGACCTTCTCCCGTTGGCTTCTCATGAATATGCCGATGGGTTCCTTTCTTTATGATTACAATGATGGGCTCATCTTTTACTTATCTTTTAATTTTAGCCCTATCTTTTGCCTAGACCGCCCTTTGCGGGTTTTCGATCTAGCGGGCTGCCTTAATTTTTGCCTAGAATATCTTAGGGGGCTTTTGCCTTATCTTTTGCCTAGATCGTTCTTTTGGGATTTTCGATCTAGCAAGGCTACCCTAGTTTTTACCTAAGAATATACTAGCAGGCATTTATTATTTTCTTTTTTGTTATGCTTCCCTTTTTTAGATGCATGCTTGATCTTTGATTAAAGGTCTTTGCGCATATTTATGATTTATCAATAAAGAGGCATTTCCATAATATTTGGTCAAGAGAAAGGAAATGAAAAGGAATTTTATTGATAAATGAGCAAAAGTTTTATTTCTTTTATAGAAGGATTTCAAAAGGTATTTAGAAGAATGGGTGGTCGGGGTTGGCTATACTCGTATAGGCTTAAACAAGTCATGTCCGTGATATCTCGCCCCTGGTTCTCCTAATTGCTTCAGTTGAGATGCCCGAGCCCAGAGTAAAGACTATGCAGATCGCTTGCTTCGGAAGAATGTTACTTTAGCCGCCTTTTCGGTTTTCGACTAAAGTAACCATTGCTCTTAGTTTCTTTCTTTTTTTTTTTTTTTTTTTACCTCTTCTTTTTGCCTAGGACGTATCCTAGCGAGGGATATGGACCCTATCTTTTGCCCAGGGATGCCCTTTGCGGGTTTTCATTCCTGACGGGTCATGAGCAATGTCTTCAAGCATAATACTTCTTCACCGTACTCAGAGTTGATTAGGTGTCGAAGTTCTTTTCCATTCATATTGGCGAGGATAAGAGCCCCTTCGAGAAAGCTCATTTGACCACAAAGGGTCCTTCGTAGTTCAGTGCCCATTTTCCAATTTTATTGTTTTGGGTCGGAAGCAACTTATTTACCATTAAATCCTTCTTATGGTAAATGTGAGGGTTGATCTTTTTTGTAAGCCTTTTTATTTTCCTTTCATAAGCTTGTCCGTGACATATAACATTCAGCCGCTTTTCTTCCATAAGGTTTAATCTGGTTATGTTGGCTTCGAACCCGGTCAGCCTTTGTTAATTTTGCTTCCATCATCATGTGCTTTTATCAACATGATCAGCTGTACTAATTTGCCGTCTTGGACTTTTGCTATGAACCGAAGAGTAATCATTTTGAATGTAGAGCAATTGTCATGTCAATGCCCCTCTTCCTTTCCTTAGGGATTTCAATCCTCCTATTGATCACTATATTTCCACATTTCCCAGTCAACTACTTGAATGCTTTGTGGTGAAGGGTCAAGAGAATAGAAGGAAAGGGATTTATTGCAAAGGCTTGTGTTTTAGAGGGATATTTTTGTAATAAAGGTTTTTGTAAGAATGGCTAGCCAAGGTTGGTCTGTGTTTAGGCTAGTTCAAACAAACGTTTTGTTTTAATGAGGTAGCGTCTTCAGCTGATTACTTTATGACTGATTAACATTCCTAGTCTGCCTAGGATTTTGCCCTTTTATCTTTTTGTCTTGGTCTTTGACCTTTACGGGCTTCTTTTAATAATAATTTCTTTTCTCAAACATTGTCAAAAACACGATTTTCTTGTTCGTGTCTCTAGCTAATCAATCATGTTAACTTTGGCTTCATTTTGTCTATGACGTTTTGATTATTTTGACGCATTTTGGAACGAAACGTTTGTCTAAACAGGGTTATTTAATGGGGTATAGACATATTTAGCTAGAAGAGAAGAAGATAGTAAGAATAACATTCTTTTGTAATTCAAAGGGAAATGCGTGCCCTAAAGATGCTCGGGGGTCGGGCACACCCCGAGGAGTGATCTCTAATAGTCATTGGGTTTACATCCCTTAAAATCGGAAGAAGGGTATTTATTGACTAATGCTACCCTTGACGCTAATATCCCTCTTTTTTGGAAGATCGTCTTTTTAAGGTACGGAGGGGAGACTTCTCTTTTCTTTGTACGACTTGATCTTTTGTAGGGTCGTACTTTCAAGGATTATCCTTAAAATATGGTGACTCTCTTATTCCTTGAGCATCCTTTCCAAGCCCTGGTCCGGGCTGTATCCATTGAGCTTATTTTTCCAACAGCCTTTGCATGTCCGGGAAATGGTCCCTCCTCACTGTCTCGACTCAATCCATTCGTCCTCGACTTTTAGATCTTCCTGGGAGTTTTCAATCACAGTACATGATTGTATGGGTTATGCTTTGTTTTAGATTCCTTTATTAGATGTATGAGAGAGAAAAGAATGAATGAGAATATGGATATTAAAGGAAATGCCATTTTGTATTGATAGAAGAAAATATTTACAAAGCCCTTATTAACCAAAAATCTCGTGATCATGGGCAAGGATCACGAGAAATACATCGAAAATTTTTTTTGATATATTATTTTTTTCTATATTTTTTATTGTAAAAGATGGTAAAAATGATGAGTCCTAAGTTGTTGGTCTCCCTTATCCCGTCTTTCATTCGGGCTTTGATAAGGGCTGGTCATCCACCTTTGGAGTTGATGCCTCGAAGGTAATCCATCCTGCCTCTATCAGATTTTGGACTTTATGCTTTAAAGGCATACAGTTTTCAGTGGAGTGTCCCGGAGAACCTGAATGGTAATCACAACTTTCATTAGGTTTATACCATTCCGGGTATGGTGGCTCCATCTTCTTGGGAGGGGCGCGTACGAGGAGCTTGGCGTCCAATAATTTCAAAAACAAACTTCCGTAGGAGGTAGGTATGGAAGTGAATTTACTCTCTTGTCTGCGTGGTTTGGTTTGTTGGAAGGAGGCAGAAGGAGTGGTAATATTAATTGCATTCACGTCCCCTTCCTTTTTCTTTCCAAAATTCTTTTTAAAAGTTTGAGTAGAGGAATTGGAGGAAGTTTGTTGTACAATTCTTCCACTCTTCAAGCCTTGCTCTACTCTTTCTCCTATAATGACTACATCCGCAAAGAGTGTTGATGTATTCCCTATCATTTTGTCGTAATAAGGACCAGTCAGAGAATTGATGAACATGGATGTAGTTTCCTTGTCGGATAGAGGAGGTTCCACTTGTGCTGCCAATTCCCTCCATCTTTGGGCATATGCTTTGAAGGATTCATCGTCTTTCTTGCTTAATAATTGTAGATCTGCTCTTTCAGGGGTCAGATCAATATTGTATTTGTAGCGACGAAGGAAAGCATCTGCCAGATGTCTCCAGGTTTGGATTTGGTTCCCTTCCAGTTGCATATACCAGTTTAAGGCTGATTCAGCCAGGCTCTCTTGAAAGCAGTGGATCAGGAGTTTTTCATTATCAGCATGTGCAGCCATCTTACGGCAGTACATTGTAAGATGGCTTCTTGGGCAGGTCGTTCCCATGTATTTTGGGAAATCCGGAGTTTTGAACTTGTTAGGGAATTGGATATTTTTGACGAGACACATATCAGCCGCCTCTTTTATATCAAAGTTATGACCTTCCATGGCTCTCAGCCTCTCTTCAAGAGCAGTGATTTGTTGTTTTGATACTTCAGGAGCATGAATATGTACTGCTCTTGTACCAGATTGATCATGCTCATTCTGAGGTTCCTCTTCTTCTTCGTGGTGAGAGGCTTGTCCATTCTGAGGACCCTCTTGATGGAGATTCTGTTGATGTATCATTTCTAACATTTGAGCCATTTGCTCTTTCAGTGTAGTAAGCTCAGCGGTGAGCTTTCGGTTTTGTTCTTCTAGTTGTTCCATCTTCTTAGCCTTTTGAGCACGAGTGAGGACGGGCGGAAGACTTTTGACTCGGTTGTCCGATTTGGACGCACAACATGTCAAAACGAAGAGAAAAGGATGAAGAACCAAGCTACAAATTGCCAAAGGCGATTTGGCCCAGTAATTTTCCCAAAAAACGTCTCTAAGACCCATTTTTTAGGGGTTTATTAAAATGATGAGCATGCTGCAATTATTTTCTCTCTTAGTTTTACCACTTATTGGATGATATGGTATGAATGATACGACTTTGCCAAGAATCTTTTTGAAAAGGTATTTTTATGGTTTTAACTGTTTTTATATATTTTTATGATTTTTAGGGTTTTTTCATTTTTGTCTGTTGTATGATTATCCTATACTAATGCATCAATACAAATGCAGCAAACGTATGCACACACAATTCATACATCCACGAGCAGAGCCACGCTTATTTAATCACGAGGTAGGGTTTTCCTGCAGAAACGTGCTTGGTTTGGGTGGTTCTAACTGTTCTCACCAGGCCAAAGGTCCCCAAGGTGCCCCCATTATAGGGACCTCTCAATCTCTCAGTCCTCGGGTCATGCACGGAACTCCGTGGCGACACCCTTAGACCAAAAGAAGAGAGTTATCACCTTGAGTTAGTGGTTTTCCGACAACGGTAGTAGCCCCGTGTGCCAACTAACCGATCGTATCTCGCCACCCACTCCCTATAGATATTCACTCTTGCCCCCGGTATAGAGGGACTGTTGTGTGCAAGGGTTTTTGTGTGCAATTTATATTTCAAACAATTGCAGAAATAATCATACAGCAGTTATTTAAAGCCATACAATAAAAACATACAGAAGGGTAAAGGCGTAATTTCAAATCTTTACTTAGTTTGAATTTATCTGCCACTAAATGGGATCAACTCTCTAGCTTCCCCAGCGGAGTCGCCATCTGTCGCCGCCGTCCCTTTCCGACGTCTGAGGACGTCTCGAACGTTTATGCGAGCGGTCGCAAAAAGATGGTTTAGACTCGCGTTTTTGTTTTAAAATGTGTTCATTGCTTCCGAGGTGTTTGACAATTGAATTATCCTCTAATAAAAGCAAGGTTTTCGAAAAGGGGTTCCTATGGAGTCGCCACCAATATTTTGACCAGAAACATTGGAAAAGGAAAAAAGAAAGAAAGGCGTTGATTTTATAAAATAAACAACTTGGCCGTTATAACCAGAGTTGGGTAAGGGAGTTAGTTACGTGTGGGGAAGGTGTTAGCACCCCACAACGCCCCTTTCGGGTTCCCTATGACAGATCAATTCAATTAAAGAGAAGATTTCGAGAAATTACGCGATTACCCTATTTTATTGCATAATATTGAAATGACTATCTACATAATTTTATATAAATAAAGCTAAATAAAGCAATAAAAGGGATATTAAAATGACTATCTACATGATTCTATCCTACATGACATAATAAAGCTAAATAAAACAATAAAACAATAAATAAAACAATAAAAGAGAAGGGAATTGAAAAGAACCTCCGTAGCAAGCTTTATATTGAGAATCTCGAACCGTGAGGATGCGTTTTGGCAACCCCTCTCTCTACACAGTCTCTCCTCACCAATACAAGATCGACTCCACTAAAAATTTAAAGAAGAATCGAATGCCGGAATATAATTCCTTAACCGATTGTTACCTATTTAAGGCAATCGGAAAGATCATTCAAGAGAGGGAGAGAAGTAGACAAGTGCTCTAAAGTGTCTCAGAGCTCTCTGGAGTGTCTGTGGTGTGAAAAAGTGGCAAATGAGCCTCCTATTTATAGTTTTTCGCAGCTGGCGCACTTTGGGACGGCCGTCTGGGTTGGGACGGCCGTCTGGGTTGGGACGGCCGTCTGGACTGGGACAGCCGTCCCAAATGACAAATTTACACAGAGCGGGACCACCTGGGGGGCCGGGACGGCCGTCCCACTTAAACTGGGACTTGGGACGGCCGTCTCAACTTCGGGACGCGCGTCCCAACTGGCTGGGGCAGATTGGGACGGCCGTCCCAACTTTGGGACGGCCGTCTCGACTTGTTCTGGCCAGTTTCGCGCGTTTCGGGACTCCGGGAAGCTTTCCTTGCCTGTTTTAGACGTCAGTTGATGCTGATATGTGTCTGTTGAAGCTTTATCTTCATATGGGAAGTCTCCTTGGCTCTTATTTGTAATGCTAGACGAGCTTTATCTTGTTACGGGTGATCTCCTTTATCTTTATTTGAGAGATCGGGCAAAATTAGGGGTCTACAGGAGGGAGGTCTCGCCAATGGCAAGTGGCGAGACGACCGTCTCGCCAATGGCAAGTGGCGAGACGACCGTCTCGCCAAACGAGACATCGGTATCGACTTGCCATTGGTCGAGACGGTGGTCTCGAAAAGCGAGATGGCGGTCTCGACCCCTGTAGACCCCTAATTTTGCCCGGTCTCTCAATAAAGGCTGAGAAAATCTTATATGACAAGACAAAGCTCACTCGGCCTCTCGATAATAAAAGCTGAAGAGACTTCTTACAAAGACAAAGCTCGCCTGACATCTCAATAAAGGCCAAGAAGACTTCCTATATGAACATAAAGCTTTAACGGGCGTTTATCGGCATCAAACGACGTCCAAATACATAAACGAAAGCTTCCCAGGGGTCCCAGAACACAAAAGCTGGCCAAAACAGGTCGAGACGGCCGTCCCAACTAACCTAGGACAGTCGAGACGGCCGTCCCAACCCAGACGGCCGTCCCACCCTTCCAGGGGGTCCCAGCATGTGTAAAAGATGCATTTGGGACGACCGTCCCAACCCAGACAGCCGTCCCGGCCCAGACGGCCATCCCAGATGTGCCAGGCAGCGAAAACTATAAATAGGAGGCTCATTTGGCACTTTTCCACATCTCAGACACACCAGACAACTCCTAGTACTTGTCTATCCTCTTCCCTCTTCGAATGAACTCTCTGATTGCCTTGATAAGGTAACAATCAGTTAAGGAATCATATTCCAGCATTCGATTCTTCTGTAAAATCGAGTCGAGTCGATCTTGTATTTGGAGAGGAGAGTCTTTGTAGAGTGAAGGATTGCCAAAACGCATCCTTGCGATCAAAGATTTGCAATATAAAGCTTGCTACGGAGGTTCTGTTCAATTCTCTTCTCCTTTACTGCTTTATTTATTGCTTTCTGTATGTAATGTTAACTAAAATCATGTAGATAGCCATTTTTAACATTATGAAATAAAATAGGGTAATCGCGTAATTTCTCGTAATCTTTACTCAAATGAATTAATCCGTCATAGGGAACCTGAAAGGGGCGTTGCGGGGTGCTAACACCTTCCCTACACGTAACTAACTCCCTTACCTAACTCTGGTTATAATGGCCAAGTTTGGTTTTTAATAAAATCAACGCATTTTTATCCTTTTCCAATGTTTATGGTCAAAACATTGGTGGCGACTCCAAAAGAACCCTTTTTCGAAAACCTTGCTTTTATTAGAGGATAGTTCAGTTGTTGAGCACCTCGGAAGCAATGAACACACTTTAAACAAAAAACGCGAGTCTAAACCATCTTTTCGCGACCGCTCGCATAAACGTTCGAGATGTCCCTGGACGTCGGAACGAATGGCGACGACAACCCCTAAAGGCGAAAATCCTTATTTTTGTACAGAAAAACCTTCCTACTCTAATATGGGGCCTAATAGTCTCTCCTAGTGGCTTTTTAGGCTTCGTCCATCTTCAAATAGGAGGTCTTCTGCTCTTATTTTGAGGCCAGACAAGATTTGGGGTCTACATCCCTCTATACCAGGGGGCAAGTGAGAAATCCATAGGGAATGGGTGGCAGGTACAGTTTGTCGTAGTGAGGGCCATGCAGCCCACCAGTATGATCAGAAACCACCACTCAAGGTGATAACCTTCCTCTTTTGGCACAAAGACTGACTATGGCCTTAGTGCTAAGCATGGTCGGAAGGCTGGAGAGTGGGGACCCTATAATGGGGGCACCTTGGGGGACCTGGCCTTGGTGAGAAAAGTTAGAACCTACCTTTGTCAATGCACTTTTCTGCAGGAGAACCCTACCTCGTAATCCAAATGTCGTCCTACTTGTTCGCGGATGAGTGAATTGTGTGTGTATTTCTTTGTTGCATTTGATTGCATAGCATAACCAAACAACAGATAAAAATAGAAAAACCTCAAAAATATTTTCGTAATAAACACCCTTATCTCGAACAGTCTGCCTTTTAGCTAGCCTGTTTCAGGTTCTTTGTAAGCTAAGTAGCCACGCAGTCCGACAGAAGAGATAAGGGACACTAAAACTATTCTTTCTCAATAAACCATTTTATCTCGGACAGTCTGCCTTTTAGCTAGCCTAGTTTCAGGTTCTTTGTAAGCTAAGTAGCCACGCAGTCCGACAGAAGAGATAAAAGGTTATAAAAAACAAATAAATCAAATAATTCGAATAATAGAAAAACAAAATAATGAATTTGAATAAAAATATTTTGACAAAGTAGTATCATTCATATCGCATCATTTCATAAGAGGAAGAACCAAGAGAGAAAATAAAGGCATAAGGAAAGTATGCATACGCATCATCTTAATAAATCTGTCAAAAAATGGATCTTAGGAGAATTTTTTGGGAAAATTGCTGGACCAAATCCCCTTTGGCTATTTGTGGCCTGTTCTTCACCTTTTTTTCTTCGTTTTGATATGTTGTGCGTCCAAATTGGACATCTCAGTCAAAAGTTATGCCACTTTGAACATTTGCCGCCCCTTTTATCATAAAAAGTCCTTTTTTTACTAGTGCATGCATAAATACATTCATTCTAGGGCATTAGATATCCCTAAGACAAAGGCGAAAAAGGCCCAAGTGCACTTGTAATCTTCCATTGGGAAGAGACAAGTGTGTTAAGATATATGGTGACCTTTATGAGGAAGGAACCATTACACCGAGGTGGGTATGATAGCCTACAAAGCATAAGCTTTAAGGAGGATACCTAAGTCATTGTCTTAAGGCATATCCATCCATAAATCATTCATTTCAAACAATAAAATTCTTTTTGTATTCTAGAAAGTGGCTGGTATTCTTCATGCCCTCATATGCATACAAAAATCTTAAACACTATCATACATCATGTTAGGAAATAAAACATAATAATGTTTAGGAAAAAACAAACACCTTCATAGATGAATCCACCAAACTTCACCATTTTCGCCGCCGTCAAAACAAGGTGGTCGGAGCGACGCGATGGTTCTGACTTTCCAATTTTCGCATTCTTATTGGTGTGGTTACAACGCCTTTAGGTTGTCCGATAACCGGGCTGAACCTAGGGGCGAGGTTTTTGAAAAGACGCTCTTGGATTGCCCGATAACCGGGCTAACCCAAGAACTAATTTTGAAGGGTTCTTCTGGAGTCGCCATCGATGTTTTTACCCGAAACATCGAAAACGGAGTAAAAAAGCGTTGGTTTTCGAAAAACCAACTTTGGTCATTAGAACCAGAGTTGGGTAAGGGAGTTAGTTATGTGTAAGGGAAGTGTTAGTTCCCTTACGACGCCCCTTCCGGGTTCCCTATCATAAGCCAGCTATTTAAATAAGTAAACCGGTGAAAATACGCTTTTACCCTTTATTTGCGGAATTTAAAGTTATGACTACATGGCCCTAATATCTATTGCATAATTAAAAGTAAAACAGTAAAAGAGAGAGGGAGAATGTAAAAACCTTCGAGGCAAGCTTTATATTAATTACCTGAAAACAAGGGTGCTTTTTGGCAGCCCTTCACTCTTTACAGCGCCGGAAAACTCTCAAAAATGTTATAAAAAACTCTTAGAAACTCTCAGAAAACTCCGGAAATGCTTCGGAGGGGTTCTAGGAAGAGAATTTGATGAAGTGACAAGAGAGAGAATGGAAGAACTGTGTGAAATGAGGGGAATGTCGCGACTATTTATAGGGATTCGCGCCTGTCAGGTCGAGACGGCCGTCTCGTCTGACTAGGTCGAGACGGCCGTCTCACCATTCGAGACGGCCGTGTCGCCTTGCAGAAATGACGAGATGGCAGTCTCGCTACTTTCGCAAGGCAAGACGACGGTCCCGAATACAAGACGACGGTCTCGACCCTAAAAGGCGAAAATCCTTATTTACATGCAGAAAATCCCTCCTATTCTAATATGGGGCCTAATATTCTCTCCTAATGGCTTCTTAGGCTTCATCCATCTTCAAAAAGTAGGTCTTCTAGTCTTTATTATGAGGTCGGGAAAGATTTAGGGTCTACAGCTGCCCCCCTTTACCTGACTAGTCGACTACTGGCCTGTTGTGCCAAGAAGATCGACTGGAGGGTAAATGAGTTGACCCTCTTGCCCGGTTGTCCTTCAGATGTTCCGTCTTTGTGGCAATTGATCTTCCAGGAAAAAGTGTGCTTCCAGGATGCTTCAGTAGCTGATCCTTTCGGCTGATGACTACGAACCCCCATCTGGTTTGACGAGTATGAACCCTCGTCCGGTAAGCCCCCTTTTTTAAGGCCTGATGAGTATACACCCCCATCTGGTGTTTGACGAGTATGAACCCCCGTCGGGTAAGCCCCCTTTTGTAAGGCCTGATGAGGATACACCCCCATCTGGTGTTACACCTCTGGATGCTCCTTCTTGCGGTAACTGATCCTTTAGCTGTGGTGGCGGCTTACTGCTCTAGCTCATGCGCCTATGTTGAGATGTGTTCTCTTGTCTTCATCTTTTCTGAGATTTGGTCGTCCGGTCTGTGCCGGGGATTTTGTAGTGTTCATCCAGCCTTGTTGATTACTGAGGATTCTTTGTTTTTGATCTTTTGATGGTGATCGCCCAACTCTTGCTGGTTGGTCGGGTAGTCTTTGTTTGTTGTTCGACTCTTGCTTGGTTTGTCGAAGAAACCTTTGGTTAATGCATTTTTGTGAAGTCTTACTGAGATACTTCTGGGTGCTTCATATTTTCGTATGCAAGCATAAAGCTGAACGCTTTTTTATTTTTATTTGTTTGGAATATGCTTGTTTGTTTTGATTTTGACAAAGTCATTTTTGTGTAACTATTTGTGTATAGATGTTCTCAATGCAATCTATTTTAGTTGGGGGCATCTAGAAAGTGACTGGTGCTTTCTTTTCCGTTCTCCCATGATTTTTCTTTTGAAATTTTGTTTTGGCCCTATCTTTTGCCTAGACCGCCCTTTGTAGGTTTTCGATCTAGCTAGCTTTCCCTTTTCTTTTTTTTTTGCCTAGGACATCTTAGCGGGCCTTTTCTTTTTTATGAAGGCCTTAACTTTTACCTAGACCGCCCTTTGCGGGTTTTCGATCTAGCAGACGACCCTATTTTTGCCTGAGAGTGTCCTAACAGGCGTTGTTTATTTTGATCTTTGATTTCTTTTTCTTTCTTATGCTTTCCTGTATTGCTTGGTTTATGCATACTTATGTTTCGTTAATACAGAGGCATTCTTGCAAGTAGGTAAAGAAGACAATTTTTATTGATATAAACGAATGATTTATTTTTACAGGAGGATTTACAAAGGAATTTGTAAGCAGGGCTGGCAGGAATTTATAAGGGATTTACAAAGGATTTACAATCATTGCTTTTTTCTCTTCCCTTTTTTTTTTTTTTTTTTTTTTGAAACCTCTAACTTTTTGCCTAGGACGTGTCCTAGAGAGGAATGTATACCCTATCTTTTGCTCAGGACGCTCTTTGCGAGTTTTCATCCTGACGGGTCATGAGCAATGTCTTCAGGTGTAGTATTTCATTACTGCATCTGAGTTGACAGGATGTCGAAGCTCTTCTCCGTCCATGCTGGTGAGGATGAGGGCTCCTCCTGAGAAGGCTCGCTTGACCACAAAAGGTCCTTCGTAATTTGCTGTCCATTTCCCGATTTTGTCTTTCTGGGTTGGTAGTAGTTTCTTTATCACTAGATCCCCTTCTTGGAAGGTGCGGGGATTGACCTTCTTGTCGTAGGCTTTCTTGATCTTCTTTTGGTAAACTTGCCCCCTACATATGGCGTCTAGCCGTTTTTCTTCGATTAGGTTCAGCTGATCGTACCGACTTTGGACCCATTTGTCTTCTGTTAATTTTGCTTCCATGACAACTCGCAGGGAGGGTATTTCGACCTCTACTTGTAGTACGGCCTCCATTCTGTATACGAGGGAAAACGGAGTAGCCCCTATGGAGGTTCGTACTGACGTTCGGTAGCCGTGTAAGGCGAAGGGAAGCATCTCATGCAAATCTTTGTAGGTTACTACCATCTTCTGGATGATTTTCTTAATATTTTTATTGGCTGCCTCTACTGCACCGTTCATCTTTGATCGGTACGGAGAAGAATTCTGGTGTTGAATTTTGAAATCTTGACATAGTTCCTCCATCATTTTATTATTGAGATTGGTCCTGTTAGAAAAGTAGTTTTAAATCAAGAGGGGGGGTGAATTGATTTTTGAAAGTTTTTCGCAATACACAGATTATCTAATTCGAAAATTAAGATTACTTATCAATTCACAAATCACAAAGCAATCAAACAGTTTAAGTGCAGCAGCAGAAATTAAAGAGAGAAAGGTTAGGAAAGATTTCACCGGTAATTTTATACTGGTTCACCCAATACCAGGGCTACGTCCAGACTCTACCAAATTCCAGCTGGGTTCCACTAGAATAGATGTTTTACAGACTCACCCTCTTACACCTATTCTAACTCTCCACCAAGAACCAAATTCCAGCTCTTGGAAACCTCTCGCAACCAAATTCCAGCAGCAGAGAAACCAAGTGCCCAAATTCCAGGCACCACACACAAGAACCAAATTCCAGCTCTTGCTTACAACCTTCCCACCAAGAACCAAATTCCAGTTCCTGGAAACTTCTACAACCTCTACACAACTGCAGAAAACTTGTACCCAAATTCCAGGTACAAAACAAGTACAAAAGAATGAATAGAAATTTAAAAGAAGAAACAAAGAAAGCTCAAACCGGATTACACCAATCCACGTCAGTTTCTTCTTCAAAGAAATGCAAAGTGCCTCAAGAAAGATTTCAAAAGAAGTTCACAAAAACAGTTGTGTATCTTTCTTGAAAAATGCTAATAGTTGTTTGTATTGATTGCTTGAATTGTGTAAAACCGATATGTGATCTCTATCTCAAAGTTTCAAGCAAATCTGTTTATAAAAGAGTATTTTCAAATCACTGCATTAATTAATCTGTTGAAAGTTTGTTTTAATCTGTTGAAATAGCCGTTACAATCTGTTAAAAGTCCTTTCAACCCATTAATGCGTTCATGATCTTTAACGAGAAAATGTTTTAGTTGATACGACCACGTTTTTATCAGTTAAAACGTTTTACAAACATTTTCTAAGTATAAAACAATCGATTGAATCACGTATTAATCGATTGATTTGTTTAAAAACCTTCTTATAAAACTTTCCAAGTTATTTTAGCTGATATAAAGTCGTTTCAATCGATTGAAAATCTGCACATATATTTTCAAGTCATTTTAATCGATTGAAAGTTCGTTTTAATCGATTGAAAAGATTTTCTAAGTTATTTTAATCGATTGAAATGCGTTTTAATCGATTGAAATAAGTCTGATCGGTCATAATTCAATTCTGATCGATCATAACCAACTCTGATCAGTCATAATCTCATTCTGATCGATCATACTGACATCCAAAGTGATTTTAATCGATTGAAACGTGTTTTAATCGATTAAAATAATTCTAATCGCTCATATTTAAGATCTGATCGATTATATTGCATTCTGACCTATTACATTCGAATTCTAATCGGTCATAAAGAGTTTTAATCGATTAAAAGAAGTTTGTATCGATTAAAATATTGTAAAAACACTTTTTAAAACATTCTAAGTGTTTTAAATTGATTCTTTCAAACCTTTATCAGTTAATAACTTGTTTAAGAAAATTCTTTGCCAAAATGCTTTTGTTTTTTATTTGTTTAAAACTATTTTTGAGGCATTTTGCAAATTGAGTGAAGAAGCTTTATGCAGTGGAAAAGGTAAAGTGGTTTTACCTAAGCTTTCTGTTTAGACACACTAAGACTTCAGCTCCTTTGTTCTGAGTGACTTGTTTGACCGTCGCAGAGTTGACCCTTGACTTTATCTTTGACTTCATCAAATCAATGAGATCTTTGCTAGGATCACTTTCAGTCTCCCCTATTTGATGAAGACAAACACCATTTTGAAAAAACAATCTCTGCAAAATAAGTCACTTGATAATGCAGCTTAGGTGAGAAATATAAGAATGTAATAAAGTTTTGTTTCTCCCCCTAAAACTTATTTCTCCCCTAAAATGTTGCACTTAAATTTATCTTAAAGTGATGCAACTATTTCTCCCCCTTTTGACTTCATCAAAAATAGGGAATAGAAGAGAGAAGAATGTAAGGTTTGAAATGTGCTCAAGTTTTTGAAAATAAAAAGTGAATCAATATTTCACTCATGAAAAGAATCAATTAAAGTTGATTCAAACTTATCTCCATTAACACGTTTGTAATGAATACAATTAACACGTGTAAAGATAAGGGAATCACGCTTTAGTAGCATGTTTACAGAAACAACCATTAACTAAAGCCTTTAATCTTTCTTCCCAGAATAAAAATCGATTAAAAACGAGCATAATCGGTTAAAATGTTCTTGGTAAATGATTTTAATCGATTGAAAGAAAAGTTTAATCGATTAAAACATTTAAGATTTTGAAAACATGAAACTTTAGTAAAAATAATCGATTATTTCGATTTTGAATCGATTAAAACATGTTGTATAAGTTCATTTAATCGATTAACAAGATGTTGTATTGATTAAAACAATCAGTTTTGAAAATGAAGTAATGTTTAATGCATATTTTGTAAAACTGATCATTTAGAAGGATGTTTTAACAATACTAACAGCTATCTTAGCTAATAGATCTATCAGAATAAAGTCTTATTTAGCTAAAGCTCTCAGGGATCTATTTAAATTCTATTTACGCCAGTCTGATCTAGATTAGATCCTAAACCATATTTAACCAAAGGTTAAGGCAAATGTTCCTGGTATAACACCAGTTAATATCACAGTCCATGCAAACAATATAAAGATAGAAATAAGCAGAAGATAAAGATGATGAGGGGAACTAGTCATCCCAATTTCCCTGATTGAACTGCTTATCCACCAGCTTGGTGATCATTCATTTGATTCCCACCAATATCAAAAGATAATAGGCTTTCCTTTTTGCTGGAACCAATTTTGCTCTATCAACTATTTGAGTCAACAACTGCTGTCACTCTCGTATCAGCAACATGAAACTTTTCCCGAAAAGAAATCTTTTAGCAGCTTACTCGTTATTATTGACTGCATTACAGTCCATGGTTGACACCACACTGGAATTTCTACTACACATCGAGGCATAATCATGTACCTGACCAAATCCCACACAGAATGCATGATACCATAAATTGCATGAATCACAGGTTAATGATGTACCTGAGATAGGAATTTTCTTTTGAACCCTGCAGATTGTCATTATCCAAGCAAATAACTGCATTCTTATTAATGTAGTATGATGGGTGTTATTCTCACTTATAGTGAACCAGTCATCATTATCTTTTGAGGAATGAGTCATTTTTAACTTTGTTGTTTCCAGTGGTATCATATGCACAAGTGATTAACAAAAAACTTATTCTGGTAGAGTGGGCAATGATTAGTAATGAGGACAGGTGATGACAATCAATCCAGAATTCTAAAACAATATAAAATTTATCCCTGTACTGACCATAAAACATACATTCCCTGTACCACGTTATTCAATTTTTGAATTGCTGTTCCAGATTGGTTCCCTTATAGTGTCACCTCGTGACATTGATGATTAAAGCAAATATTCAAAGTTGCACAGTTCCAATGAATTTCACCAAGAGTTTTGAACCAATGCATGCTCAAGATTATTTCAGAAATATTGCTAGGTAATATCAAGAAATCTAATGTAAACATTTGTTCATTGAACTTCCTAGTAATCAACAATTTATTACCAGAATCAACTATCACTGAAAAAATCTATGATAAACTATGTTTTCAGTCCTAACAGTTTGACCTGTTTGTAACTAGTGTCTATAAGAAAAGTTACAGTCCATTCTTTGATAATTTCTTTGATTTTCAGTGTATTACCATGCATCATTCCATGTAAAGTATTAAGAGAAATGTAAACATCTACAGTGAATTAATCAATTGTTTTATGAAAGAATCGATTTGTATGGTACAGTAATGTAATAAAAAAAATATCACCAGTATTTAAATCGATTAAAACGTAAATGAATCGATTAATTTTGATACCTAAGTGTTTTTAGTTGATATACAGATATTACAATCGATTAAAACAATTAAACCAAAATTCTGAGAAAAATTTAATCGATTATTTCGACATTTCAATCGATTAAAATGGTACGGTAAGTTATTTCAATCGATTAATAATGGTTTATATCAATTTAAAACAATTAATTTAAATACACAGAACCTGGTTTCGCAGCTCTGATCTTCAAGGGATTCCTAGACTTGTTCCTGCAAAACAATTAAGTATTTTTCTGGTACCCTTTATAATTATTGGGTCCTGATCATGTTATTTGAAAAGAATTAATCTTTGGAACCCATTTCATTCTCCCTTTAGGAATAGCATACTTTTTAATTCTGCAGTATTTTACCTGAATGCCCTTTCTTCATGCAGTAAAAACATTTGATTGTAGAGTATGAATTCCTATTTATTTTTGTTTTACTGGATCTAGATTTAAATCCTATTCCAGATTTGTCAAAAATTAATTTTTGAGATCCAAGTAATACATCTAGATTGGTTTGCCCCTGAGTGAACTTTGAAACAGTTTGAGATAAGAATTCAATTTTCTTTTGCAATTCGAACAGTTTTTGCATGGTTTATTGCATTTACAATCAGAGTTATCATGAATCAGTTTCAAGAATTCATTATCAGTTTCATTTTCACTAATCTGCTTTTCCGGAGAATCAACCTTGTTAACTAGCCAGTTATTTAATCCTTTTAGCCTATTATTTTCTTTTTGAAGTTTCTTAGCCTCCTCATGCATTTCATTAAATGCTTCTTGTAATGCATCATAGTTAACTATATTTGAAGAGGAGCTAGAACTTACCTGGCTGGTTTGTGGATTTTGACTCGCCATTAAGCAAAGATTGGCTTCTTCATTTTCGGAGTTATCTCGTTGATGACGTATCATTATCATCCCAGGCTATGTAGGCTCTTCTTTTTGATTTTTCCTCTTTCTTTTCACTTTGTTTATTTCTTTCTGGACATTCCATTTTAGCATGGCCCTGTTTGCCACAACCATAACATTTAAAGTTAGAAGAATCAGTTCTTTTCTCATACCTTTTGTGTCTTTCCTTGTCTTGGATCTTTTTCTTGAGGAATTTGTTGAATTTCCTAACAAGCAGTCCAAGGTTCTCATTATCTTCTTCGATTCTTGATTTTCTTCAACTTTAAGTGCAATGCTTCTGTTCTTCTTCTCGAGACTTCTTGCTCATTGAATCTTGTGATTTCCATTTCATGTTCTCTCGAGTTTTCCAAACAAGTGAGGTCGTTGTCATGGTGGACAGATCTTTTGATTCTGATATTGCAGTGACTTTTGGCTTCCAGGACCCGTCAAGACATTTCAACACTTTAATATTTAATTCTTCCTTATCAAAGGTCTTACCTAGGCCCATTAAATGGTTGATGATGTGCGTGAAGCGTTTCTGCACATCTGCGATGCTTTCACCATTCTGCATTTTAAACAGCTCATACTCTCTTATCAAAGTGTGTTTTCCGGCTCTTTTAACATCTGCAGTCCCTTCATGAGTGACCTCAAGAACATCCCACATCTCCTTGGCAGAATTGCACTTGGGACACCCTGAAAAATTCATCCATGTTAAGAGCGAAGTAATTATATTTTTTGCATTACAGTCACTTTGAACTTTCTTCTTTTCTTCTTCATTCAAGCTTGACCATCCTTTATCCGTAATTAAAGGACCATTAGTAATAACATCCCAAGCATTTCGTCAATGGATTCAATGAAGATTTTCATCCTAATTTTCCGAAAAGGATAATCTGTTCCACGGAATAGTGGAGGTCTGTTAATAGAAGCCCCCTCGGAAAACGGTAACCTGTTCTCGACCATGGATCAAGAGACTTGAATAACTTTCAAGCACCTTGCTCGATGCCAATTGTTAGAAAAGTAGTTTTAAATCAAGAGGGGGTGAATTGATTTTTGAAAGTTTTTCGCAATACACGATTATCTAATTCGAAAATTAAGATTACTTATCAATTCACAAATCACAAAGCAATCAAACAGTTTAAGTGCAAGCAGCAGAAATTAAAGAGAGAAAGGTTAGGAAAGATTTCACCGGTAATTTTATACTCGGTTCACCCAATACCAGGGCTACGTCCGGACTCTAGCCAAATTCCAGCTGGGTTCCACTAGAATAGATGTTTTACAGACTCACCCTCTTACACCTATTCTAACTCTCCACCAAGAACCAAATTCCAGCTCTTGGAAACCTCTGCAACCAAATTCCAGACTAGCAGAGAAACCAAGTGCCCAAATTCCAGGCACCACACACAAGAACCAAATTCCAGCTCTTGCTTACAACCTTCCCACCAAGAACCAAATTCCAGTTCCTGGAAACTTCTACAACCTCTACACAGCTGCGAGAAAACTTGTACCCAAATTCCAGGTACAAAACAAGTACAAAAGAATGAATAGAAATTTAAAAGAAGAAACAAAGAAAGCTCAAACCGGATTACACCAATCCACGATCAGTTTCTTCTTCAAAGAAATGCAAAGTGCCTCAAGAAAGATTTCAAAAGAAGTTCACAAAAACAGTTGTGTATCTTTCTTGAAAAATGCTAATAGTTGTTTGTATTGATTGCTTGAATTGTGTAAAACCGATATGTGATCTCTATCTCAAAGTTTCAAGCAAATCTGTTTATAAAAGAGTATTTTCAAATCTGCTGCATTAATTAATCTGTTGAAAGTTTGTTTTAATCTGTTGAAATAGCCGTTACAATCTGTTAAAAGTCCTTTCAACCCATTAATGCGTTCATGATCTTTAACGAAAAATGTTTTAGTTGATACGACCACGTTTTTATCAGTTAAAACGTTTTACAAACATTTTCTAAGTATAAAACAATCGATTGAATCACGTATTAATCGATTGATTTGTTTAAAAACCTTCTTATAAAACTTTCCAAGTTATTTTAGCTGATATAAAGTCGTTTCAATCGATTGAAAATCTGCACATATATTTTCAAGTCATTTTAATCGATTGAAAGTTCGTTTTAATCGATTGAAAAGATTTTCTAAGTTATTTTAATCGATTGAAATGCGTTTTAATCGATTGAAATAAGTCTGATCGGTCATAATTCAATTCTGATCGATCATAACCAACTTCGATCGGTCATAATCTCATTCTGATCGATCATATCGACATCCAAAGTGATTTTAATCGATTGAAACGTGTTTTAATCGATTAAAATAATTCTAATCGCTCATATTTAAGATCTGATCGATTATATTGCATTCTGACCTATTACATTCGAATTCTAATCGGTCATAAAGAGTTTTAATCGATTAAAAGAAGTTTGTATCGATTAAAATATTGTAAAAACACTTTTTAAAACATTCTAAGTGTTTTAAATTGATTCTTTCAAACCTTTATCAGTTAATAACTTGTTTAAGAAAATTCTTTGCCAAAATGCTTTTGTTTTTTATTTGTTTAAAACTATTTTTGAGGCATTTTGCAAATTGAGTGAAGAAGCTTTATGCAGTGGAAAAGGTAAAGTGGTTTTACCTAAGCTTTCTGTTTAGACACACTAAGACTTCAGCTCCTTTGTTCTGAGTGACTTGTTTGACTGCTGCAGAGTTGACCCTTGACTTTATCTTTGACTTCATCAAATCAATGAGATCTTTGCTAGGATCACTTTCAGGTCCCATTATCGGTAATGAGCTTATGGGGAATGTCGTACCGACATATGATATTTTTCTTGATGAAGGTGGTCACCACTTTCCGAGTCACGTGCGCATACGATGCTGCCTCAACCCATTTGGTGAAATAGTCAATGGCCACCAAGATAAAGTGATGACCATTGGATGCTTTAGGCTCAATGGGTCCGATGACGTCCATGCCCCACATAGAGAATGGCCATGGTGTAGCCAGGGTACTGAGAGGTGCGGGCGGCACATGGATATTATCGGCGTAGATTTGGCACTTGTGGCATTTTTAAGTGTACTGGTGAAAATCGGCTTCCATTCTGGACCAAAAATATCCTGCCCTCAAGATCTTCTTCGCCATGACAGGCCCAGGTGCGTGGGTCCCGAAAGTTCGTTTGTGGATTTCTCTTATCAAGGTCTGAGCTTCTTCGTAGTCTACAAACCTTAAAAGAGTGGAATCGAGACTCTTTTTGTAAAGGGTTCCTTCAATCAACGTGAACCCTACTGCCCTCTTATGAATGGTTCGCTTATCATTGTCATTGATTCCCTCGGGATATTTGCCTCTCACGAGATATTGTTTAATGTCATGATACCAGGGATTTTGGTCATGCTCGCCATTTACTACCATGTAGAAAGCTTGTTTGTTATGCTGCTTAATTTGGATGATTGGCATCTCATGTTCTTGATCTAAGGCAAACATGGATGATAGAGTGGCGAGAGCGTCCGTGAATTGATTGTCTTCCCGAGGAATATACTGGAAGGTGACGCTCTCCATTCTTGAGACTAAATCACGGATGTGCTCTAGATATGGGATTAATTTGGAGTTTCGAGTTTCACATTTGCCTTTAAGTTGATAGATAACAATGGATGAATCACCGAAGACTTTGAGTTTAGTAACCCCATGATGTAGAGCTGCTTGGATCCCTAGTGCACATGCTTCGTATTCCGCCATGTTGTTGGTACAGTCAAAATTAAGCCTGGCCGTTACAGGGATGTGTTTCTTTTCAGGGGATATCAAAATAGCTCCTATCCCGTGTCCAAGCATGTTTGAGGCTCCATCGAAGAACATGGTCCATGCCTCTTCTTTGGTCTCTTCGTGTTCAATATGCATGATATGCTCATCGGGAAAGTCGTCTTGTAGGGACTGATATTCGTCCATTGATCCATGGGCTAGATAGTCTGCTAGGGGGCTACCTTTGATAGCTTTCTGGGTGACATGAATGATGTCAAACTCTGAAAGGAGCACTTGCCACCTAGCTATTCTTCCGGTCAGAATGGGCTTCTCGAAGAGATACTTGATTGGGTCCATTTTGGAGACCAGCCACGTTGTATGCCGAGCCATATATTGACGGAGATGTTGAATGACCCACACCAATGCGCAACAGGTCTTTTCAAATGGTGTATAACGGGTTTCATAGTCTAAGAACTTTTTGCTGAGATAGTAAATGGCTCGCTCCTTCTTCCCAGTTTCATCTTGTTGACCGAGCACGCATCCCATGGACTCTTCAAGTATTGACAAGTATAGGATCAGAGGTCTTCCTTCAACAGGTGGTACCAATACTGGCGGATTTGTTAAGCATGTTTTGATTTTATCAAATGCTTGTTGGCATTCTTCATTCCACACCGTTGGTTGATTTTTGCGCAACAGTTTAAAGATGGGTATACATTTATCTATCAATTGTGCGATAAAACGGGCGATATAGTTAATCCGGCCTAGAAAACCTCTGACCTCCTTTTCCGTGCTTGGTGGGGGCATTTCCAAGATTGCTTTGGTTTTATCAAGGTCCACTTCTATTCCCCTTTTGCTGACGAAGAACCCTAAGAGTTTTCCTTATCGTACTCCGAAAGTACATTTTGCCGGGTTTAGTTTGAGTTGATACTTTTGAAGTCAGTCAAAAAGCTTCTTGAGATATTGAATGTGGTCCATCTCATTCCTGGACTTGGCGATCATGTCATCCACATATACCTCTATTTCCTTGTGGATCATGTCATGGAACAATGTGACATAGCCCTTTGATAGGTAGCCCCTGCATTCTTGAGTCCAAAAGGCATTACGTGGTAGCAAAAGGTGCCCCATGGTGTAATGAAGGAGGTTTTTTCTCTGGCCTCGATGGCCAGTTTAATCTGGTTATACCCCGCATATCCGTCCATGAAGGAGTAAAGTGTGTTGGTAGCGGTATGGTCTACTAGCATGTCTATATGTGGTAGGGGGAAGTCATCTTTTGGACTTGCTCGATTGAGGTCCCTATAATCCACACATACCCTGACCTTCCCGGTCTTTTTGATGACGGGTACTATGTTGGCCAACCACTCTGGGTATTTGGAAACTACTAGGAAATTGGCGTCCAATTGTCTTTGTACCTCTTCTTTTATCATTAAGGACCAGTCGGGTTTGATTCTTCTGAGCTTTTGCTTTACAGGTTGGAACCCTTCTTTCAATGGCAATCTATGCTCCACTATACTCGTGTCGAGCCCGGACATGTCATGATAAGACCAAGCGAGTACATCCATATATTCTTTTAGAAGCTGTATCAATCCCTTTTTTATGCTACTTTCTATCTGGGTGCCGATGTTTATCTTTTTCTCATCGTCCCCTTCTCCCAAATTAACAGTTTATGTTTCTTCTTGATGTGGTTGTATAATGCGTGCTTCTTTTTCCAACATTCTTTGCATGTCCGGAGAAATGGCCTCCTGCTCACTGTCGGACTCGACCCATTCGCTTTCGGTTTCTGGGGTCCACAGAGATTCATCAATCACAGACATGATGTGTTTTAGGCTTTGTTTTAGTCATAGCTTTTATTATTCAATTATCCTTGAAAGAATAATAAATAAAAGGGGGAAAAGAATGAGATGATTATGACAAGAAAATGCCTCATGTATTAAAAAAAACGTATGTACAAGCCCTTTTAATTAGAATTCCTGCGGCCGCGGGCGGGGACCGCAGGAGATACACGGAAAAGCTTAAAAAAAGAACACCCTAGGGGTTGATCCTCCCAGTCCTCCCTCTCTGCTATTCTGGCTTAGCCAGAGGTTTGGCGTCAACATCAGAAGCAGAGGCATCAAAGGTTATCCAACCGACATCAATTAGCTCTTGGACCTTATATTTTAAGGTCAAACAGTTGTCCGTTGAATGCCCAGTTGCATCCGAGTGGTAGCTACATTTTTTGTTGGGCTTGTACCACTCGGGGTAGGGAGGCTCCATTTTCTTTGGAGGAACGCGAGCTAGAAGGTTGGCCTAAAATAACTGGGGCAGCAGCTTTGCGTACGAGGTGGGGATAGGGGTGAACTTCCTCTCCATTCTTCGTGAATGCCTCTCTGTTTGAGGAGTGGAGGAAGGGGTTGCAAAATTGATGGCGTGTACGACCTCTTCCTTCTTTTTGAAGGGTTTCTTAAATGAGGTACTGGAAGAAGAAGGTCGTGCTATTTTCCTGCTCCTCAACCCCTGCTCCACTCTTTCTCCTACAGTGACTATGTCCGAAAAAGGATTGGAGGTACTGGCTATTGCCTTATCGTATTACGCTCCAGTCAGTGAATCTATGAACATAGCTACTGTCTCCTTATCAGTTAGTGGAGGCTCTATTTGGGCGACCATTTCCCTCCACCTTTGAGCGTACACTTTGAAGGATTCGTTGTCCCTTTTGCTTAGGGTCCTGAGATCTGACCTGTCAGGGGTCAGATCGATATTGTATCGATAACGACGAAGGAAAGCGTTGGCCAATTGTTTCCAATTTTGAACCTGCCCTCTTTCTAACTGCATGTACCAGTTGAGAGTTGTATCGGACAGACTCTCTTGGAAGCAGTGTATCAGGAGTTTTTCATGTTTAGTGTGTGCGGCCATCTTACGACAATACATCGTAAGATGGTTCTTGGGGCAGGTTAGCCCGACGTACATGGGGAAGTCCGGGACTTTGAACTTGGGAGGGAAATGGATATTCTTCACCAGACACATATCCGCCACCTCCTTGACGTCGAAATTGTGCCCCTCCACCACCTTCAGCCTTTCTTCTAAGGCAGATATCTGCTGCTTAGAAACCTCTGGGGTGAGGATGCGCACAGTCCTAGCATCCTTTTCATCATAGAAGTGTTCCTCCTCTTCCTCTTCTTCATGGCGAGAGGCGTTTTCTGCATGGGTTTCCCTTTTATTTTGTCCTTGGCATATGACCTCCATTAATTGAGCCATTTGCTCGCGAAGGGTGTTAACCTCTACAGTGAGCTTACAGTTTTGCTCCTCCAAGTTCTCCATTGCTTTGGCCTTTTGTGCACGGGTTTGGATGGGGAGAGGACCAGCCACTTTCTAGAATGCCTGAAAGAAATTTATTAATTCATGTTGAGTGTTGGAATAACATGGATATGTATGAGAGATTCTGTTTTAGATGATGCTAAATGTGCTCTCTTTTTATTTTCTCTCTTGGTTTTTCTTTACTCATGATATGATGTAATATGAATGATTTGACTTTGTCAAAAGTTGATTTATTTTCTAGTTTTAACCCAATTTTTTTATAGCCTTTTATCTCTTCTGTCGGACTGCGTGGCTACTTAGCTTACAAAGAACCTGAAACCAGGCTAGCTAAAAGGCAGACTGTCCGAGATAAAAAAAAGGCTTTATGCGAAAGAATAGTTAGCGTCCCTTATCTCTTCTGTCGGACTGCGTGGCTACTTAGCTTACAAAGAACCTGAAACCAGGGTAGCTAAAAGGCAGACTGTTTGAGATAAGGGCGGTTATTACAAAAATGTTTTTTTGTGATTTTTCTGTTGTTTGGTTATGCTATGCAACAAACAAATGCAACAAACAGATGCACACACAATTCGATCATCCACGAACAGGCGAGAAGTCGTTTTAATCACGAGGTAGGGTTTTTCTGCAGAAAAGTGCTTTGGCGAAGGTAGGTTCTAACTGTTCTCACCAAGGCTAAGGCCCCCAAGGTGCCCCCATTATAGGGTCCCCACTCTCTAGCCTTCCGACCATGCCTAGCACTAAAGCCATAGTCAGTCTTTGTGCCAAAAGAGGAAGGTTATCACCTTCAGTGGTGGTTTCCGATCACACTGGTGGGCACAAGGCCATCACTACAACGAACCGTACCTGCCACCCACTCCCTATGGATTTCTCACTTGCCCCCGGGTACAGAGGGAACTGTAGTGTGCAAGGGTTTGTGTACAGTTTGTATTTCAAACACTTGTGTAAGTACAAACAAGCAACAGTTATTAAAGCCAAGCATTAAAGCATGTTATAATATAAGGTAAGGTAAAAGCGTAATTTTCTTGGTTTATTTACTTTAAGCTGGCCCATCACTAAATGGGATCAACTCTCTAGGCTTCCCAGTGGAGTCGCCATTTGTCGCCGCCGTCAAAACGAGGCGGTCAGAGCGACGCGATGGTTTCGACTTTCCAATTTTCGTGTTTTTATTGGTGTGGTTACAATGCCTTTAGGTTGTCCGATAACCAGGCTGAACCTAGGGGCGAGGTTTTCGAAAAGGTGCTCTTAGATTATCCGATAACCAGGCTAACCCAAGAACTAATTTTGAAGGGTTCTTCTGGAGTCGCCATGGATGTTTTTACCGGAAACATCGAAAAAGGAGTAAAAAGGCATTTGTTTTCGAAAAACCAACTTTGGTCATTAGAACCAGAGTTGGGTAAGGGAGTTCGTTACGTGTAAGGGAAGTGTCAGTTCCCTTACGACACCCCTTCCGGGTTCCCTATGATAAGCCAACTATTTAAATAAGTAAGCCGGTGAAAATACGCTTTTACCCTTTATTTGCAGAATTTAAAGTTATGACTACATGGCCCTAATATCTATTGCATAATTAAAAGTAAAATAGTAAAAGAGAGAGGGAGAATGTAAAAACCTCCAAGGCAAGCTTTATATTAATTTCCTGAAAACTAGGGTACTTTTTGGCAGCCCTTCACTCTCTACAGCGCCAAAAAACTCTCAAAACCGCTATAAAAAATTATTAGAAACTCTCAGAAAACTCCAGAAATGCTTCGGAGGGGTTCTAGAAAGAGAATTTTATGAGGTGACAAGAGAGAGAATGGAAGAACTGTGTGAAATGAGGGGAATGGCGCGGCTATTTATAGGGATTCGCGCCAAGACGGCCGTCTCGCCAAATAAGACGGTCGTCTCGCCATTCGCAAGTGACGAGACGACCTTCTCGCCAAACGAGACGACAGTCTCACCATTTGCAAGTGACGAGACGACCATCTCGCCAAACGAGATGGCGGTCTCGCCACTTTCGCAAGGCGAGACGGCGGTCCCGAATACGAGACGGCGGTCTCGACCCTAAAAGGCGAAAATCCTTATTTACATGCAGAAAATCCCTCCTATTCTAATATGGGGCCTAATAGTCTCTCCTAATGGCTTCTTAGGCTTCATCCATCTTCAAAAAGGAGGTCTTCTAGTCTTTATTATGAGGTCGGGCAAGATTTGGGGTCTACAACCATCATATCATGCATCTAGTAATAGGTGTCGCCGTCGTAAAAAAGAGACGGTCGGAGCGACACGATGATTCCGACTTTCCAATTTTCACGTTTTTATGGGTGATGTTACAACGCCTTTAGGTCGTCCGATAACCGGGCTGAACCTAGAGGCGAGGTTTTCGAAAGGGTGTTCTTGGATTGTCCGATAACTGGGCTAACCCAAGAACTAATTTGAAAGGGTTCTTATGGAGTCACCACCGATGTTTTTACCGTAAACATCGAAAAAGGGGTAAAAAGGTGTTGGTTTTCGAAAACCAACTTTGGTCATTAAAACTGGAGTTTAGGTAAGGGAGTTAGTTACGTGTAAGGGAAGTGTTAGTTCCCTTACGACGCCCCTTTCGGGTTCCCTATGATAGGCTAGCTATTTTATAAATAAACTTGTGAAAAGATGCTTTTACCCTTTTATTTACGCAATTAAAATAACGACTACATGACCCTAATGTCTATTATGCAATTTAATCATAAAAAAAAAGACAATAAAGAGAGGGAGAGAGTGAAGAAACCTCTGAAGCAAGCTTTTTGATTAATATTCTTGAAAGTAGGGTGCGTTTTGGCAGCCCTTCGCTCTTTACAACGCCGAAAACTCTCTCGAAACGCTATAAAAAACTATGAAAAACTCTCAGAAACTCCGAAAATGCTTCAGAGGGGTTCTAGAAAGAGAATTTGAAGAAGTTGTAGAAGGGAAAGTGGAAGAACTGTGTGAAATGAGGGGCAGAGCGCTCACTATTTATAGGGATTCGCGCCTATTAGGTCGAGACGACCATCTCGTCTGACAAGGTCAAGATGCCTGTCTCACCATTCGGGACGGCGGTCTCGACTTGTAAAAGTGGAAAGACCGCCGTCTCATTTGGCGAGACAGCGGTATCGACTTTTGCAGAAACGAGAAGGCCTTCTCGCCAAACAGGAGGGGGGTCTCGCCATTCGCAAGTGGCGAGACGGCCGTCTCGCCAAACGAGATGGCGGTCTCGACTTGCTGGAATGGCGAGACGGCAGTCTCGTTCCCTGAAGGCGAAAATCCTTATTTTAATGCAGAAAATCCTTCATATCCTATTATGGGGCCTAATAGTCTCTCCTAGTGGCTTCTTAGGGTTCATCCATCTTCAAATAGGAGGTCTTCTGGTCTTTATTATGAGGCCGGGCAAGATTTGAGGTCTGCAGCTGCCCCCCCTTTACCTGACCAGTCGACTGTTGGTCTGTCATGCCAAGAAGATCGACTGGATGGTAAAGGAGTTCACCCTCTTGCCCGGTTACCCTTCGGACGTCCTGTCTTGCGGCGGTTGATCTTCTGGGGAAAAATGTGTTGTGCACCTCCAGGATACTCCTTCTGACGGTAGTCAATCCCTTCGGTTGACACATGGTAGAACCTCATGATACTCCTTCTGACGATAGCCGATCCTTCGGTTGATGGGTATAAACCCCCCATCAGGCTAGTAGTTACAGCACACTGTGCGTAGGACTGGATGAGTATGAACCCCCCATCAGGCTGGTAGTTGCGACTTACTAATCCGGCTCAAGCGCAGATCAGGTGCACCGCGTGCATAGGTCGATAGGTATGAACCCCCTATCAGGCTAGTACAGTCCACTGCGTATGACTGGTGGTGGTGGCGGCTTACTGCTCGGGTGGCTCATGCGCCGAGCACTGAGATGCGTTCTCTTTCTTTGTGTTTTTTGTCTTTTTTGGGAATGGTCGTCCAGTCTGTGCCGGGGATTCTGTTGGTGTTCATCCAACTTGTTGGTTGCTGGGGATTCTTTGATTTTGATCCTTTGGTAGTGGTCATCCAACTTTGCTGGTTGTCGGGTCGTCTTATTTATTGTTGCTCGACTCTTGCTTGGTTGTCAAAAATTGTTGGTCAGGGTGATTGACTTGTTTTAATCTTGCCTTTTTCCGCGATTTTACTTCTTTTTTCTCGTGATTTTTTTATTTTGGCTTTTTTTTTAGCGTAAGTCTTTTTACTCTTAGTTTCTTTTTAATACGCTGACTTTTTTTGAAAAGGAGAGCAAAATGCATCAAATGAAATTTTATTTATGATAAAAATTTATTATAGCAGTTTATTTTCTAAGCACTATCCCTAAGATGGTGGACTCGAGTCTGGAGACGATCCGTAAGAGGGGAATTGCAGGTACAGATGTCTTTGAAATTCTGCTTGATCCCGGGCTTCGTCGAGGTACTCCTGTTGGAATGTTGCTAGGTCCTGCCTTATTCCCTCTTGGTATTGGCTGAATGCCTCCATCCTCATGTCGAAGGCGTCTTGCCTTAGGGATATCTGCTCTTGTCTCATGGACATTTGGTCGAATTGCTGGTGCAAATCGTAGATGTTGTGGTTGATGCCAACAAAGTCATCCGTGTACTGCTGCTGTTGTTATTGCTATTGCTGCTGTTGTTGGAACTCCGGAGGTGTCGGGAGATCGTGCATTGCTACGAGGTCCTGGAGATCCAAAGTTATATCCAGCGAGGGGTGCAGGATCAACCGGGTCCCTTGGCGTAGCAGCATCCCCATGCTGACCAGGACAGACCCATTGATAGTCTCGGGTCAGAGGCTGGAGGCCATTTCCTCCCTGCCACTGCACCCCCATTTTTCTGCCAGCGGGGTGATGAGGGGGGCCATGAGGATGGCTCCCACAGGCCGGCTCCCGAAGTCCTTGAGGGCCTTCAGGAAGAAATAGTCGGGGTTGCACCGACGCCTAGTAGAGGGCGAAAAGATCTGGAAGGGTGACCTTACCCTGACTCTCTTTCTGCCCGTGGACCGTCCTGACCAGCAACTTGTGGCAGATACGGAGGGCGGGGGGAAGTGTGGAGCCCTTCAGCAGTGTTGGCAGGGTATGTGCCCCGGTCAACTCCTCCCACATTTCGCCGGCGGTGAGGTTAGTGGGGCGTGTGCAGATGGCCTCCTGGTAATCCCGAGTCAGGACATCCTCGGGCTGGACGAATCCAATGGACACATTGAACTCGTCCAGAGTGGTGGTCCGGTACATCCCACCTATGAAGTACGTCACCATTTTTATTAGTGGGAGACCCGACACCATGGAGGGGTTCTCGGAGTAGGAGATGGAGGCGAGAAACTCTAACACTGCCTGAGGGTAGACGTGGGTGGGTGGAGACTGGAGGAGGAAGCGCCACCCTATGCTATCGATGTGGGCGCGGACGTCGTCTTCCCACCCGAATTAGGCGAGGATGCCGAAGTCCAATCTTAGAATGGGGTGCCAGGTATACCCCCAGATATGCTCTAGGCGGGCCTGGTGCAGTGGTGAAAGCTATGTGGGATCCTGCAGAGTGGGGGCTGAGGAGCTACTAGGGCCGGCAGAGCCTCTTCTCTTTCTAGATTGGTCTCCACGATGCATTTTGGTGGTAGGATGCTTGAAAGAGAGAGAAAGGAGGGTAGGAGTGCAAGAGAGGGTGTTTGAGACCCCCCCCCCTAGGCCCCTCTATTTATAGAATTTTCGTCTAACCTCGGGACTGCCGTCTCGAATTTTAGAGGCTCTCTCTCTCTTTTTTTTTTTTTGAAGAAAAGGAAAATATGACCTTGTTCAAAAACATTTTATGCATGCAATGTTTTCATGTTTGATGTCCTATGATGCCTATTTCATTTAGTTTTTCAGAAGGATTTAACTGTCATGTCTTGTAGAGACGAGTGTCCTCTGATCTGCGTTCCTTCTGTTTGGACTTGGCTGTACCGTTCTGGACTTCTTGTGACTGAAGGATAATTTGCTTTTTCTTTATTTCTTTTTCTTTGCTTTTTTCTTTTTCTCTTTTTTTTTCCTTTTTTTTGTAGAGCACACTTTGCCATGTTAGTGTCCCTTTTTCTTCACTTTAGGGGTTTCAATCCTCTTGTTGACTATACGCCTCCATATTCCCAAATTAATTGTTAGAATAATGTTGTGAGGGTCAAGAGAAAATAAGTAAAAGGGTAAATTCAATGGCTTGTGTTTTAGATGGTTAAGTTTTTTTGAAAAGGTTTTGTAAGAATGGTTGGCTAAGGTTAGGCCTGTTAGAATCGCGTAGCGAAATGTTCGCGTGGTCGGACAAAAACCAAGAGGGGGGCTGAATTGGTTACTTAACAAAAATTAGGTTTTCAAAATTTTCCCCAAATTTTACCGATTAAAAACTATGTAAATGTAAATAGAGAAGAGAAGAGAATCTTACACAGGAGATTTATACTGGTTCGGATCAAAAGACCCTACGTCCAGTTGCTAATCACTCAAACAGAGGATTAACACTGTCACTATAATCACAATTGTTACAAACAAATTACAATGAAAAGATAAAGATAAGAAAACACCTCTCTTGAAATCCACAAGAGATGAAGAACAGCTTTCCCTAGAGACGGCACAGCACACAATCCACTAAGAACTCCACTTAGTGATTCTTATCGCTTCTAGCCCACACCAGGTTCCGAAAGCCCCTTTTTCTTGCAACAAACAGTTCTCTGGCACTACAACACTTAACTTTTGTATGAAAAAGGTTGTTCTACTTTTCTGAGTGCCAAGGAGAAGCTTAAGTAGAGAAATTAGGGTTTTGGAATTGGGAATTTTGGAATTAGGGTTCTTGGAAATAGGGTTTTCGAAAATAGGGTTGATTTGAAGTTAAAAATCAAAATCTGACTGAAATAATCGATTAAATGAAGTATTAATCAATTATTACAGAGCCAAAATCAACAGAACCCCAAAACACTCTGTTTTAATCGATTAAAAGGGCTATTAATCGATTAAACCACCTGTTAATCGATTAACAGATGGTTTAATCAATTAAACCAGTGAGCAGATACAGAAAATGGTTTTTCTCACTGTTTTAATCGATTATTTCCCTATTTAATCGATTAAAGCCGAGCCTGGATGATAAATTTGAGCTTTTTGAAGCTTCTAAGGTGCAGACTATGTACCGGCTATCTTAAACTCTATATTTACAGACTCAATCTAAATGAAACAGAGTTATTACAATACAAAGCAAGTCTTCAACACTCTAAGTCTTTGTGTTCTTGAATCATCATCAAAATCAACAATCTTCATGTCCATCAAGTGCAACATCAAGTCCATGAATGTTCAACAATCTCCCCCTTTTTGATGATGATCAAAATTATCTTTTAAAGCCTTGTAATAACCTGTTTTATCTGTCATACTAACAAACACATTAAACATACCATATAATATTTAAAAACAATCATTTTAGGCTTTAAATATTTTCTCCCCCTATTTTGATTAGAATAAAAAATAATTCTTCTATTACAAACATAAGAGCTCCCCCTTAAAATATGCATAACTTAGAGAAAACTCCCCCTCAATCAAACCAATAACAGAACATCACATTTTATTTCATAGATAAGCATTCATTACAATATAAGAAGAAAAATAACAACAAATTTAAAATTCTTCACTATCATCACTATGAAAGTGTGCATCAAATCTAATTTCTAAACGGCACACTTTATCATCTACATCAGATATACGGCGAATTATTTCCTCATGCCGTACTCCAGAAAGAGTGAAGAACGATTGCATTCTCTGATTCATGTCTGATAACATGTCTTCCATGGATTGTCGGGTTTCATGATGAGTAGAGGAAGTTCCAACACTTTGGATTGGATCAGAGGGAAACTCAGCAGCAGGAGGCATATCTTCATCAGAATCTTCATTATCTTCACCTTGATTCGGAACGTCATCCTTGTGAACATAAATGTCGTTGACACGCACCATTTGTAGTTGAATTAATGTGTTGTCAAGCATGCGATTCAAGTTATTTGTTCTTACTGTTTGTTCACCTTCGACATTGACTCCCTTATATTCGAGAATCTGAGAGACAAGGAGGGCATATGGAATTTTGAATGTGGGATGACGTTTGGCTTTTAACATAGTCATTGTGACAAGAACGCCCCAATCTAAAGGCTCATTATTCATTATGGCATGAATAATCCTAAGATCAATTGAAGAACATTGAGCATGATTTGTAGCCCGGGGACAGAGGATCCAGACAATTAGATGTAGAATCATGCGTTCCTCCTTCTTCAGAGGTCCAGCAAGATGGAGACGCCCAATCTCCATGGAGGGATTACGCAGAAAAGAACGGTAAGCTAAGAACCTGTCAAAATCATCTAACTCACCATAAATCTTAATAGCATCTTCTCTAATTGGAAAGTGGGCAACGTTCTCCCAAATATCATCGTCAAGAATAATTGTGACGCCTTTTACTCTAGAGGTAGCTATTTGATCTCTAAATTTAAACCTAGAGAAAAATACCCTAACAAGGTCAGGATAATACGTACCTTGCATTTGGATGAAGGGAAGAACTCCTTGAATTTCAAGAAGATTGGGAAAATTGAATCCCCTATTGATGAACTGCTCACCAATAAGGAACTTTGGAGAAATAATAGCACGTTCCTTCCAGTAGGTCAGAAATTCTTGTTGGCCATCTATATCAGAAATCCATCCTTCTACAGAATTAGGACGGGGACGAGATGAGGGTGTAGATCTTCTTCTAGTAGGGATCTTAGCACGAGAAGATGAGGCCATTGAAAGATTGAAGGAATAACAAGAAGATTTAGAAAGCTAAATATAGTGAAAAGAGGGCAAGATTGATAACCAATTGATAGAATAAGGAAGAAAGCTTGAATTCAAGAGATAGAAGTGAGTAGAAGTGATATGGAGGCCCCTATTTATAATCAAGCATGTCCAACGGTCATATGAAAGTGTATAGGGTGCAAAAGATCCGTTAGCAACGACTAGGAGGCCAAACTTGCCAGGTTTAATCGATTAAAACTCAGATTAATCGATTAAACCAGTGCCAGAGTCATTTAATCGATTAAATTGAGCAGATAATCGATTAATTCTGTATTTAATCGATTAATTATCGATTTAATCGATTAATCTAGAGAGGAATGCCCTGTTTTGAGTGTTTTGGATGCAAATAATCGATTATAACTCCAATTAATCGATTATTCCAGAGAGTACATCATATTTTTGAGGTTTTAACACATGATAAACTATGAACATCCTGTATAATGAATTTTAACATTACAATCATCCAAAAACTGTCTCAATAAGCAGAATTTAAGCTATTTCTAATATCCCTAAGTCTCTTCTAAGATCATAAAATCTATCTTTGGGTAGAGGCTTAGTAAAAATATCTGCTAATTGATGCTTTGTATCAACGTATTCTATTTTACAGTTCCCTTTGCTGATATGATCTCTCAAAAAGTGATGCCTAATTTCTATGTGCTTAGTCCTAGAGTGCATTACTGGATTCTTAGTAAGATTAATTTCACTCGTATTATAACACATCAAAGGTATGTCATTTAAAAATATACTATAATCTTCTAAATGTTGTTTCATCCACAGAATTTGAGCACAACAACTACCAGCTGCAATATATTCAGCTTCAGTGGTAGATAAAGCAACACAAGCTTGTTTCTTAGAATGCCAAGATACTAAGGATGAACCTAACAAATGACATGTCCCACTAGTACTTTTCCTATCAATTTTCCATCCACCATAATCAGCATCAGAATATCCTATTAAACTAGTACAAGCATTAGATGGATACCATAAACCAAAACCAGTAGTTCCTTTTAAATACTTTAAAATATGTTTTACTACAATTAGGTGAGATTCTTTTGGACAAGCCTGAAATCTAACACACACAAACAAAATGCATAATATCAGGTCTACTTGCAGTTAAGTATAATAGTGAACCTATCATACCTCTATACATAGATTGATTAACTTCCAAACCTGATTCATCGTTGTCTAGATAGCATGAAGTTCCCATGGGTGTGTTAGCTTCCTTTGAGGTGTCCATTCCAAACTTTTTAAGTATCTCTTTGCAGTATTTGGTTTGAGAGATGAAAATGCCATCTTTAAGTTGCTTGATTTGTAGTCCAAGGAAGAACGTCAATTCTCCCATCATAGACATTTCAAACTCTCCCTGCATTATCTTAGCAAATTCTACACATAACGAATTATCAGTTGATCCAAAAATAATATCATCAACATATACCTGGACCAATAAGATATGTTCTTTAACTTTCTTTATAAACAATGTAGAATCAATTTTTCCTCTAGAAAAATCATTTGAAGTTAGGAAACTACTTAGCCTTTCATACCAAGATCTAGGAGCTTGTTTCAACCCATATAATGCTTTCTTTAATTTAAAAACATGATTAGGAAAACTAAAATCCTCAAAACCAGGGGGTTGCTCCACATAAACTTCTTCTTTAATAAAACCATTTAAAAATGCACTCTTAACATCCATTTGATATAATTTAAATTTCATCAAAGATGCATAAGCAAGAAGTAGGCGTATAGCCTCTAACCTGGCAACAGGAGCATAAGTTTCATCATAATCTATACCTTCCTCCTGACAATAGCCTTTGGCAACAAGTCTAGCTTTATTCTTTGTTATGTTCCCATCTTCATCAAGTTTGTTTCTAAACACCCATTTGGTTCCAATAACTTGATGTGACTCTTCTCTTGGGATTAATTCCCAGACTTGATTCCTTTCAAATTGGTTAAGTTCTTCTTGCATGGCTATGCACCATTGTTCATCTTTAAGTGCTTCCTCAACGTGTTTGGGTTCAATATGTGACACAAAAGCTACAGACATACAAAAATTAGTCATATTTCTTGTTCTTACCCCTTTTGAGATGTCACCTATGATATTGTCCATTGAGAGTCCCCTAGGTGATTGCCATTCTTTTGCTAATTCAGGTGTTGGAGAAGGCTCATTTGCTTCCAAATATAATTCATCAAGGGCTTCTCTTATATACTCATCATCACCTGCAAGTTCTTTATTTGACTCAAGAGGATTTCCCCCAAGGTCTACAATCTCATCAAAAGTAACATGGATAGATTCTTCTATATTCAAAGTTCTTCTATTAAACACCCTGTAAGCCTTACTAGTTAATGAATAACCTAAGAAAATGCCCTCATCGGCTTTAGAGTCAAATTTTCCTAAGTTGTCCTTTCCATTATTTAATACAAAGCACTTACATCCAAAAATTTTCAAATGAGCAACATTAGGCTTGCTACCATTAAACAATTCATAAGGAGTAGATTTAATAATTGACCTAATGAGCATTCTATTTAAAACATAACATGCAGTACTAATCGCATCAGCCCAAAAATACTTAGGAACATTGGATTCATTTAACATAGTTCTAGCAAGTTCCTCTAATGACCTATTTTTCCTTTCAACTACACCATTTTTTTGGGGAGTCCTAGGAGCAGAAAAGTTATGTAATATTCCATTTTCTTCACAATAATTTTCAAACTTTTCATTTTGAAACTCACCACCATGGTCACTTCTTAAAACTTTAATTCTTAAGTCTTTCTCATTTTGAATTTGTTTTGCAAATTTTCTAAAGATCTTAAAAGCTTCACTTTTCGTAGTTAGGAAAAATGTCCACGTATATCTAGAATAATCATCAACAATCACAAGTCCATATATATTTCCACCAAAGCTTTTTATCCTAGAAGGTCCAAATAAATCTAAATGTAATAATTCTAGGGGTTTTGAAGTGGAAATAACATTCTTTGATTTAAATGATGATTTTACTTGTTTACCTTTTTGACATGCATCACACAATCTATCTTTTTCAAATTTTAACTTAGGCAAGCCAATAACTAAGTCCTTTGAAATCAATTTGTTCAAATGATGCATATTTATATGAGCCGCTCTCTTATGCCATAACCAAGGGTTCTCTTCCTTAGCAACTAAACATGTTATGCTAGACTCATGTAAACAATCCAAATCAATCAAATATATGTTGTTATGCCTAATGCCTCTTAATTCTACATTTTCGGAATCTATCAAATGTATGGTGCAAAATTTGCTTTCAAAAATTACCTTGAAACCTTTGTCACATAATTGACTTATGCTAAGGAGATTATGCTTAAGTCCATCAACAAGAAGCACGTCCTTGATCTCCAAAGTGTTTGCACCTCCTATGTTTCCAATTCCAAGAATCTTCCCTTTGTTGTTGTCCCCATAAGTTACATATCCTTGTTCCTTAGCTTTGAAACTCACAAATTTAGATTTATCACCGGTCATATGTTTTGAGCATCCGCTATCAAGATACCACATAGACTTCTTTGATTTGGAAGTTTCCTACAAAACAAGAATATAGTAAACTTAGGTCCCCACAACTTTTGGGTCCTTGGGGTTAGAGACATACAAATTATTTAACTATAGGAACCCAAATGTATTTACCTTTAGGTACACCAAAATGTTTAATTTTACATCTATTTGAGGTGTGACCTTGTTTCATGCAATAAAAACATACTTTTGATGTAGCATTTGAAAATGATGCATTTCTAATCATAGATGCTCTAGTTCCTTTTTCTACCCATACTCTTTTATTTTTCCTTTTAGGCTTTTTCAAAGGAACTTGATGATTTACATTATTTTGAGCAAACATCAATTCATGCTTCTTAAGATCATCTATTTCCTTTTCGGCTTTGTCTAGAAAATGATTAAGAATATCTATATCATATTCATGCTCTTTACAATTTGCACATGCTAAGATCTTATCATTTTCCTCATCTAAACATACAATTTTCGTTTCTAAGGACTCCTTTTCTTCTAAACATGTTATTTTCATTTTTAAGGAGTCTATTTCCTTTTCGGATCTACTTAAATTCTTCTTTACAACTTTATATTCATTCTTCAAGTTCTTAAAAGCACTAAACAATTCATTATAAGCATTTTGCAATTCATCATAATTATTATCATCATCACTTACCTCAAAGTCGGAAGAAATGTTGTCATTTGCCATTAAGCAAATATTTGCTTCTACTTCCGAGTCACTTGATTCCAAACTAGAATCACTGTTGTCCCAAGCAATATAGGCTTTCTTCTTGAAGACCTTTTGTTGAACATTCAAGGACTTGATGTTGCAAATAATGATCATGAAGAATGTTGATTTTGATGATGATCCAAGAGCTTAAAGACTTAGAGTATTGAAGATTGAAGATTGATGATTTTTGTATTGTAATAACTCTGTTTTAGCTTGATTGAGTCTGTAATTTTAGAGTCTAAGATAGCCGGTATATAGTTTGTAACTTAGATGCTTCAAAATGCTCAAATTTATCATTCAGGCTCGGCTTTAATCGATTAAATAAGTATATAATCGATTAAAATAGTGAGAAAACCATTTTCTGTCTAAAACTCACTACTTTAATCGATTAAACAGCAAAATAATCGATTATTCCGTACAGTTTCGTACAGATAATCGATTATTTCATCAAATAATCGATTAAACCAGAGAGGATTGGGTTCTGACGTATTTGGCTCTGTTTTAATCGATTATTACTCCAAATAATCGATTATTTCAACTCGTTTCTAATTTTAAACATCAAACAAACCCTATTTTCGAAAATCCAATTACCACGAACCCTAGTTTCGAAATCCCCAATTCCTAAACCCTAATTTCCCTACTTAAACTCTGCTTTGGCACTCAGAAAAGTAGAACAACTCTTTCCATACAAAAGTTAAGTGCTGTGAGTGCCAGAGAACTATTTGTTGCAAGGAAAGGGGGCTTTTGGAACCTGGTGTGGGCTAGAAGCGATAAGAATCACTAAGTGGAGTTCTTAGTGGATTGTGTGTTGTGCCGTCTCTAGGGAAAGCTGTTCATCATCTCTTGTGGATTTCAAGAGAGGTGTATTCTGATCTTTATCTGTTCATTTGTAATCTGTTTGTAACAACTTGTTCTTAGTGACAGCGTTAATCCTCTTTTGAGTGATTAGCAACTGGACGTAGGGTCTTTTGATCCAAACCAGTATAAACCTACTGTGTAATATTCTCTTCACTTCTCTATTTACATTTACGCAGTTTTTAATCGGTAAAATTTGGGGAAAATTTTGAAAACCTAATTTTTATTAAGAAAACAATTCACCCCCCCTCTTGGTTTTTGTCCGACCACGCGAACATTCCGCTGCGCGATTCTAACAAGTGGTATCAGAGCTTGCTTTGATAGTCATTCAAATTTTCGAAAATGGCCGGACAAAATCAAACTTTTGCCGAAGGTGCGTCTATCAACAGACCCCCACTTTTTGCGGGTCAAAATTATCCTTTCTGGAAAGTACGTATGCAAATTTTTCTAGAGTCTGTTGATAGAGGCGTTTGGGACGCAATTTTAAACGGTCCATTTGTTCCTAAAATTACTGAGAACGGTGTTGACGTTCCTAAACCTTTTTCTAGATGGTCTGTAGAAGAAAGTCGAAAAGCACAATTTGATGTTAGGGCTAGAAATATTATTTCATCTGCTCTAACCCTTGATGAGTTCTACAGAATTTTTGTTTGTAAAAGTGCACAGGAAATGTGGGAAATGCTTAGAGTGACCCACGAAGGAACTGACGACGTCAAAAGAGCGCGTAAAAATTCTCTAATCCAAGAGTACGAAATGTTCCGGATGCAACCTGGTGAAACGATATTTGACGTACAAAAGCGTTTCACTCATATTGTGAATCATCTCACCGGATTAGGTAAAGTATTTGACGTTGATGAATTAAATGTTAAAATTTTGAAATCTTTGGATAGGAAATGGCAACCTAAGGTGACGGGCATCTCGGAGTCACAAAATCTTGCCACTATGTCTATGGCGGCGTTATTTGGAAAGCTTAGAGAGCATGAACTTGACCTTGGAAGACTAAATGAGGAAGAGGGTCAATACCAAAAGAAGAATCTAGCTTTCAAGACCGAGATTTCAAAAGGTAAAAATAAGAAAGAAGAAGAAGAAGACTCCGAAAATGATAAAGAAGAGTTGAGTCTTTTTATAAAGAAGTTCACCAAGTTCATGAAAGCAAAAGGAAGACATCCTTTCAAAGGTAAGGGAAAGGTAAAAGAAAATTCTTCCGTTAATATAAAATGCTATGGTTGTGGTGAAGCAGGGCACATGAAGACCGAATGCCCAAACAAGAAAAATGATGAACACAAAGGGAAAAAGCAATTCAAGAAGAAAGCATATATTGCTTGGGATGACAGTGATTCAAATTGGGAATCAAGCGACTCGGAAATAGAAGCAAACATTTGCTTGATGGCAAATGACAACATATCTTCGGATTTTGAGGTTAGTGATTCCGATTCATATTCTAGTGATGAAAATGACCATGATGAATTGCAAAATGCTTATAATGAGTTATTTACTACCTTTAAGAATATGAAAGATGAATTTAAAGTTGTAAAGAAGAATCTAAGGAAATCCGAAAAGGAAAATGAGTCATTAAAAATGAAAATTGCATGTTTAGAAGAAAAGGAAATAGCTAATACGAAAATTGTATGTTTAGATGTGGATAATGATAAAAACCTAGAATGTACAAATTTTAAAGAGTATGAATATGACATAGATATTCTTAACCATTTGCTAGACAAAGCCGAAAAAGAAATTGATGATCTTAAGAAGCATGAAATGGTATTTGCTCAAAATAATGTAAATCATAGAGTTCCTTTGAAAAAGAGTAAAACTAAAAAGAAAAGAGTATGGGTAGAAAAAGGAACTAGAGCATATCATGTTAGTAATGTATCTTGTTCTAAAACTACTTCAAATGCATGCTTCTATTGTATGAAACAAGGTCACACTTCAAATAAGTGTAAAATTAAACATTTTGGTGTTCCGAAAGGTAAATACATTTGGGTTCCAATTGATAAATAATTTTGTTTATCTCTAACCCCAAGGACCCAAAAGTTATGGGGACCTAAGTTTACTATGTTCTTGTTTTGTAGGAAACATCCGAATCAAAGAAGTCTATGTGGTATCTTGATAGTGGATGCTCAAAACATATGACTGGAGATAAAACAAAATTTGTAAGTTTCAAAGCCAAAGAACAAGGATATGTGACTTATGGGGATAACAACAAAGGGAAGATTCTCGGAATTGGAAACATAGGTGGTGCAAACACATTAGAGATTAAGGATGTGCTTCTTGTTGATGGGCTAAAGCATAACCTTCTTAGCATAAGCCAATTGTGTGACAAAGGATTCAAGGTAACTTTTGAAAGCCAATTTTGCACCATACATTTAATTGATTCTGAAAAAGTAGAATTAAAAGGCATTAGGCATAACAATATATATTTGATTGATTTGGATTGTTTACATGATTCTAGTATAACATGTTTAGTTGCTAAGGAAGAGAACCCTTGGTTATGGCATAAAAGAGTGGCTCATATAAACATGCATCATTTGAATAAATTGATATCAAAAGACTTAGTTATTGGATTGCCTAAATTGAAATTTGAAAAAGATAGATTGTGTGATGCATGCCAAAAAGGTAAACAAGTTAAATCATCATTTAAATCAAAGAATGTGATTTCCACTTCAAAACCCCTAGAATTATTACATTTAGATTTATTTGGATCTTCTAGGATAAAAAGCTTTGGTGGAAATTATTATGGACTTGTAATTGTTGATGATTACTCTAGGTACACTTGGACATTTTTCCTAACTATGAAAAGTGAAGCTTTTAAGGTATTTAGAAAGTTTGCTAAACAAATACAAAATGAGAAAGACCTAAGAATTAAAGTTTTAAGAAGTGACCATGGTGGTGAGTTTCAAAATGAAAAGTTTGAGAATTATTGTGAGGAAAATGGTATATTACATAACTTTTCTGCTCCTAGGACTCCCCAACAAAATGGTGTAGTTGAGAGGAAAAATAGGTCATTAGAGGAACTTGCAAGAACTATGTTAAATGAATCTAATGTTCCTAAATATTTTTGGGCTGATGCGGTTAGTACTGCATGTTATGTTTTAAATAGAATGCTCATTAGGTCAATTATAAAATCTACTCCATATGAATTGTTTAATGGTAGAAAACCTAATATTGCACATTTGAAAATTTTTGGTTGTAAATGTTTTGTACTAAATAATGGAAAGGACAATCTAGGAAAATTTGATTCAAAAGCTGATGAGGGCATTTTTCTAGGTTATTCTTTAACTAGCAAGGCGTATAGAGTATTTAATAGGAGAACCTTAAATATAGAAGAATCTATACATGTTACCTTTGATGAGATTATAGAGCTTGGGGGAAATCCTCTTGAGTCAAATAAAAGACTTGCAGATGATGATGAATATATAAAGGAGGCTCTTGATGAATTATATTTGGAGGATAATGAACCTTCTCAAACTCCTCAATTAGCAAAAGAATGGCAATCACCTAGAGGACTCTCAATGGACAACATCATAGGTGACATCTCAAAAGGGGTAAGAACAAGAAATATGAATAATTTTTGTATGTCTGTTGCTTTTGTGTCACAGATAGAACCTAAAAACATTGAGGAAGCACTTAAAGATGATCAATGGTGCATAGCCATGCAAGAAGAACTTAACCAATTTGAAAGGAATCAAGTCTGGGAATTAATTCCAAGAGAAGAGTCACATCAAGTCATTGGAACTAAATGGGTATTTAGAAATAAGCTTGATGAAGATGGTAATATAACAAAGAATAAAGCCAGACTTGTTGCAAAAGGCTATTGTCAGGAGGAAGGTATAGATTATGATGAAACTTATGCTCCTGTTGCCAGGTTAGAGGCCATACGCCTACTTCTTGCCTATGCATCTATGATGAAATTTAAATTATATCAAATGGATGTTAAAAGTGCATTTTTAAATGGTTTTATCAAAGAAGAAGTATATGTAGAGCAACCCCCTGGATTTGAAGATTTTAATAATCCTAATCATATTTACAAATTAAAGAAAGCATTATATGGGTTAAAACAAGCTCCTAGATCTTGGTATGAAAGATTAAGTAGTTTCCTAACTGCAAATGATTTTTCAAGAGGAAGAATTGATTCTACACTGTTTATCAAGAAAGTTAAAGAACATATCTTATTGGTCTAGGTATATGTTGATGATATTATTTTTGGATCAACTGATAATTCACTGTGTGTAGAATTTGCTAAGATTATGCAGGGAGAGTTTGAAATGTCTATGATGGGAGAATTGACATTCTTCCTTGGACTTCAAATCAAGCAACTTAAAGATGGCACTTTCATCTCTCAAACTAAATACTGCAAGGAGATTCTCAAAAAGTTTGGTATGGACACCTCAAAGGAAGCTAACACACCCATGGGAACTTCATGCTATTTAGACAAGGATGAATCAGGTTTGGAAGTTAATCAAACTATGTATAGAGGTATGATAGGATCACTATTATACTTAACTGCAAGTAGACCTGATATTATGCATTCTGTCTGTGTGTGTGCTAGATTTCAGGCTTGTCCTAAAGAATCTCACCTAATTGCAGTAAAACATATTTTAAAATACTTAAAAGGAACTACTGGATTTGGCTTGTGGTATCCGTCTGATGCTTGTATTAGTTTATTAGGATATTCTGATGCTGATTATGGTGGATGTAAAATTGATAGGAAAAGCACTAGTGGGACATGTCATTTGTTAGGTTCATCCTTAATATCATGGCATTCTAAGAAACAAGCATGTGTAGCTTTATCTACCACTGAAGCTGAATATATTGTAGCTGGTAGTTGTTGTGCTCAAATTCTGTGGATGAAAAAACAATTAGAGGATTATAACATATATTTAAATGACATTCCATTAATGTGTGATAATACGAGTGCAATCAATCTAACTAAGAATCCAGTAATGCACTCTAGGACTAAACATATTGAGATTAGACATCACTTTTTAAGAGATCATATCAGCAAAGGAAACTGCAAAATAGAGTATGTAGACACTAAACGTCAATTAGCAGATATATTTATTAAGCCTCTACCCAAGGATAGATTCTATGATCTTAGAAGAGACTTAGGGATATTAGAAATAGCTTAAAATCTGCTTAATTTGACTATTTCTGGATGATTGTTATGTTAAAATTCGTGGTGTAGCATGTTCATAGGTTATTATGCATATAAATCTCAAAAACTTGATATAGCCTCTGGAATAATTGATTATTGGAAGTGATAATCGATTATTTTCCCTTAAAACGTCCAAAACAGGGTATTCTCCTCTGGAATAATCAATTATTTCGTGAAATAATCGATTAAATGCCTCATATAATCGATTATTTGCTAGAAATAATCGATTAAAGCTGTCTGATATAGAGATAATCGATTATTTTGAGATATAATCGATTAAATGCAACTAGTCTTGCCTCTTAGCCGTTGCCAACGGATATTTTGCCATGGAATCTCTTCTATATGACCGTTGGAAGTGCTTTCCCTATAAATAGAGACCTCTAGTTCAATTATACTCACTTCTAACTCTTGCAATCAAGTTTTTCTTGCAATCTATACTCTCTTTGCCTCATTATTCCCTCACTTGTCTCCAAATCTTCTTCATACTTCATCTATTCTTTCAAATGGCCTCATCCTCACGCCCTAAGATTCCTACAAAAAGAAGATCTGCACCTTCTTCTCATTCCCGTCCTAATTCTGTTGAAGGATGGATTTCTGATACGGAAGGTCAACAGGAATTTCTGATGTACTGGAAGGAACGTGCCGTCATTTCTCCTAAATTCCTAATTGGTGAGCAATTCATTCATAGAGGATTTAACTTTCCTAATCTTCTTGAATTTCAAGGAGTTCTCCCATTTATCCAAATGCAAGGTACATACTATCCTGACTTAGTTAGGGTATTCTATTCTAGATTTAAGTTTAGGGATCAAATTGCTACATCCCGTGTAAAAGGGGTTACCATAATTCTAGATGATGATATTTGGGAAAATGTTGCCCACTTCCCCATTAGAGAAGATGCTATTAACGTTTATGGTGAGCTAGATGACTTTGATAGGTTCTTAGCTTATCGATCTTTTCTGCGGAATCCCTATATTATGGAGATTGGGCGTATTCTTCATGCTGGACCTTTGAAGAAGGAAGAACACATGATTCTTCATTTGCTTGTCTGGATTTTATGTCCCCGGGCCACAAATCATGCCCAATGCTCTTCTATTGATCTTCGCATTATTCATGCCATAATGAATAATGAACCTTTAGATTGGGGTGTTCTTGTCACAATGACAATGTTAAAGGCCAAACGTCATCCAACATTCAAAATTCCATATGCTCTTCTTGTATCCCGAATTCTTGAATATAAAGGAGTCAATGTCGAAGGTGAACAAGTTGTCCGAACTACTAACTTGAACCGCATGCTGGACAGCACTTTGATTCATCTACAAATGGTGCGGGTCAATGACATCTATGTTCATAAAGATGACGTCCAAAATCAAGGTGATGCAATTGAAGACTCGGATGAAGATATGCCTCCAGTAGCTGAGTTTCCCTCTACCCAAATCCAAAGTATAGGAACATCCTCTTCTCATTAAGAATCAAGACAATCCATGGAAGATATGCTTTCCGACATGAATCAAAGAATGCAATCATTCTTCAATCTTTCCGGTGTACGACATGATGAAATTATTCGCCGTATATCCGATGTAGATGATAGAGTGGGTAGATTAGAAAATAGATTTGATACTCACTTTAATGATGAGGATAGTGAAGAATTTTAGATTTTATTAATATCTCTATATTGTAATGAATGAATGATTATGAAATAAAATTTGATGTTTCTTTCATGCTATGATTGAGGGGGAGCTTTCTCTAACTTATGCATATTTTGAGGGGGAGCTCTTATGATTGATGTTGCAGAGTTCTTTTTGATTATAATCAAAATAGGGGGAGAAAAATTTAAAGCCTATGATTCAATTTAAATTTTATCTCGGTATGTTTAATGTGTTTGTTAGTATGACGAGATAAAACAGAGTTATTACAAGGGCTTTAAAAAGATAATTTTGATCATCATCAAAAAGGGGAGATTGTTGAACATTCAAGGACTTGATGTTGCAAATAATGATCATGAAGAATGTTGATTTTGATGATGATCCAAGAGCTTAAAGACTTAGAGTATTGAAGATTGAAGATTGATGATTTCTGTATTGTAATAACTCTGTTTTAGCTTGATTGAGTCCGTAATTTTAGAGTCTAAGATAGCCGGTACATAGTCTCGTAACTTAGATGCTTCAAAATGCTCAAATTTATCATTCAGTGCTCGGCTTTAATCGATTAAATAAGTATATAATTGATTAAAACAAGTGAGAAAACCATTTTCTCGTCTAAAACTCACCGCTTTAATCAATTAAACAAGCAAAATAATCGATTATTCGCATACAGTTCAGTACAGATAATCGATTATTTCATCAAATAATCGATTAAACCGGAGAGGATTGGGTTCTGACGTATTTGGCTCTCGTTTTAATCGATTATTACTCCAAATAATCGATTATTTCAATCTGCTTTCTAATTTTAAACATCAAACAAACCCTATTTTCGAAAATCCAATTACCAAGAACCCTAGTTTCGAAATCCCCAATTCCTAAACCCTAATTTCCCTACTTAAACTCTGCTTTGGCACTCAGAAAAGTAGAACAACTCTTTCCATACAAAAGTTAAGTGCTGTGAGTGCCAGAGAACTGTTTGTTGCAAGGAAAGGGGGCTTTTGGAACCTGGTGTGGGCTAGAAGCGATAAGAATCACTAAGTGGAGTTCTTAGTGGATTGTGTGTTGTGCCGTCTCTAGGGAAAGCTGTTCATCATCTCTTGTGGATTTCAAGAGAGGGATATTCTGATCTTTATCTGTTCATTTGTAATCTGTTTGTAACAATTTGTTCTTAGTGACAGCGTTAATCCTCTTTTGAGTGATTAGCAACTGGACGTAGGGTCTTTTGATCCGAACCAGTATAAACCTACTGTGTAATATTCTCTTCACTTCTCTATTTACATTTACGCAGTTTTTAATCGGTAAAATTTGGGGAAAATTTTGAAAACCTAATTTTTATTAAGAAACCAATTCACCCCCCCTCTTGGTTTTTGTCCGACCACGCGAACATTCCGCTGCGCGATTCTAACACCTTTTTGCCTTTGAATTCATCGTTCTTCTTATTTGCACATTCGGTCTTTACATGTCCTGTTTCACCACATCCATAGCATTTTATATTAACGGAAGTATTTTCTCTTACCTTTCCTTTACCTTTGAAGGGATGTCTTCCTTTGGCTTTCATGAATTTGGTAAACTTCTTTATCATAAGACTCAACTCTTCTTCTTCATCGTTTGAGTCTTCTTCTTCCCTTTTATTTTTACCTTTGGAGATTTCGGTTTTGAAGGCTAGATTCTTCTTTTAGAATTGTCCTTCTTCATCATTTAGCCTACCAAGCTCAAGCTCATGCTCTCTTAGCTTTCCGAATAGCGCCGCCATTGACATTGTGGAAAGATTTTGTGACTTCGAGATGGCCGTCACCTTAGGTTGCCACTTCCTATCCAAAGATTTCAAAATTTTAACATTTAATTCATCAAAGTCAAATAATTTACCTAATCCGGTGAGATGATTCACAATATGAGTGAAACGCTTTTGAACGTCGAAAATCGTTTCTCCTTGTTGCATCCAGAACATCTCGTATTCTTGGATTAGGGAGTTTTTACGTGCTCTCTTAACGTCGTCAGTACCTTCGTGGGTCACTCTAAGCATTTCCCACATTTCCTGTGCACTTTTACAAACATAAATCCTGTAAAACTCGTTGTCACCGCCGTCAAAACGAGGGCGGTCGGAGCGACGCGATGGTTTCGACCCTCTTGATTTTTGCGTTTTTTGTTGGTGGTTACAACGCCTTTAGGTTGTCCGATAACCGGGCTGAACCTAGGGGCGAGGTTTTCGAAAAGGCGCTCTTGGATTGTCCGATAACCGGGCTAATCTAAGAGCTAGTTTTGAAAGGGTTCTGTGGAGTCGCCACCGATGTTTTTACCGGAAACATCAGAAAAGGAGTTTAAAAGGCGTTGGTTTTCAAAAAACCAACTTTGGTCGTTAGAACCAGAGTTGGGTAAGGGAGTTAGTTACGCATTAAGAAAGTGTTAGTTCCTTTACGATGCCTGATAAGTGGAAAAAATATCATTACATTCATGCATTAATTTAGGTTAATTTCATATGTTGTTGCATTATGGGAACGATTTCATCATGCATTATCATTGTTTTGGATCATACATGTGGTTTGTGCATTGTTCTTGTAAATAGGTGTTTGGAGGTTTAAATTCATAGTTTGGAGCAAGTTCCACAGGTACCTTGTGAAATGTTCCACAACCTGTGGATTTGGTACCAGAATGCAAAGATCAAGATCAGAAAGTTCCACAAGTACCTTGTGAAATGTTCCACAACCTGTGGATTTGTGGTTCAGAAGGCACAGTTGAAGTCAGAGAGTTCCACAGGTGGGTTGTGGATTTTTCCACAACATGTGGAAATTCAAGACAGTTATGAGAAGTGGTAACTACCTCAACAAGTGGAGAAAAAAACGTGGGACATGTCGCCGCCGTCCGTTCCGACGTCCCGGGGACGTCTCGAACGTTCTGCGAGCGGTCGCGAAAAGATGGCTGAGACTCGCGTTTTTTGTTAAAAATATGTTCATTGCTTTCGAGGCGCTCAACGCTGAACTATCCTCTAATAGAAGCAAAGTTTTCGAAAAGGGTTCTTTTGGAGTCGCCACCAATGTTTTGACCATAAACATTGGAAAAGGAGAAAAAGGCATTGATTTCGATAAAAACCAAACTTGGCCATTATAACCAGAGTCGGGTAAGGGAGTTAGTTACGTGTGGGGAAGGTATTAGCACCCCACAACGCCCCTTTCGGGTTCCCTATGACGGATTAATTCATTTAAGTCCAGATTACAAGAAATTACGCGATTACCCTTATTTTATTTATTTAATAAATATGGCTATCTACATGATTTATCTACATTGCATACAGAAGTAAATAAAGCAGTAAAGGAGAAGAGAATTGAGAAAAAACCTCCGTAGCAAGCTTTATATTATAAGTCTTTTACAAAGAGGACGCGTTTCGGCAGTCCTTCACTCTACAGCAACTCTCCTCTCGATTACAGACTCGACTCGACTAAAATTTCTAGAAGAATCGAATGCCGGAATACAAATTCCTTAACTGATTGTTACCTATTAAAGGCAATCAGAAAGATCATTCGAGAGAGGGAGAGAAGAAGACAAGTCCAGGAATTCTCTGGTGTCTGAGGTGTGTTCAATGAGACAAATGAGGCTCCTATTTATAGCATTTTTCGCTGCCTGGACCTTTGGGATGGCCGTCTGGGTTGGGACGGCCGTCCTAAACGCGTTTTTCACGTTGTGCCAATCTGGGACGGCGAGTCTGGGTTGGGACGGCCGTCCCAAATGCAAATTAACGAAGGCTGAGACCCCCTGGGGTTTGGGACGCGCGTCCCACTTGTAAAATGGCAGTTGGGACGGCCGTCCCAACTCTGGGACGGTGGTCTCGGCCTGTTTTGTCCAGTCTTCACGTTTTGGGACCCCAGGAAGCTTTCCTTTCCTTTTTCGGACATAGATTGATGCCGATGTGTGTCCGTTGAAGCTTTATCTTCATATAGGAAGTCTTCTTGGCCTTCATTAAGATGCCGGGCGAGCTTTGTCTTTGTGTAGGAAGTCTCTTTTGGCCTTTATTGTGTGAATGAGTGAACTCCGTCTTTTGTTGTGGGAGGTCCTTCTCGTTTTGGGAAGCCGGATGAACTCCATCTTCGGGCGAAGTTCCTCTAGCTTTTATTTTGAGAGGCCGGGCAAAATTAGGGGTCTACAGCTGCCCCCCCTTCACCTGCCTAACTAATTCGTTGGTTTTTAACATGCCACCAAAATTAGTTGGTAGGGGAAGGAGTTAACCCTTTTGCCCGGCTGTCCTTCGGATGCTGCTCCTTGCTGATCCTCCGGATGATAAATATTTTGATAGGTACTAACCCCTATCTGGTTTGAGCCTTCTTTTTCTAAGGCTTTGGTGAGTACTTACCCTCACCCGGTATAAGTCTGTATTTTACTAGACTTTTGTGAGTATCTACCCCCACTAGGTATGAACCTTGTTCTGCAAGGTTTTGGTGAGTACCTACCCTCACCTGGTATGAGTTAGCATTTTGCTAAACTTTTGTGGGTACTTACTTCCGAGGTGCTCAACACTGAACTATCCTCTAATAGAAGTACAGTCTTAGCAACCCATTTTTGAAATGCTTAGGTGAGTATTTTTACTCCACCTAATGCATTCTGCTAAATTTTGATGAGTACTTACCCTCATCCGGTATGAATGATAAGCCTCATTCTGCAAGGCTTAGGTGAGTATGTACCCCCACCCGGTGTGAATGATAAGCCTTTTTCACAAAGCTTAGGTGAGTACACACCCCCACCCGGTGTGAATGATAAGCCTTTTTTGCAAGGCTTAGGTGAGTATACACCCCCACCCGGTGTGAATGATAAGCCTTTTTCACAAGGCTTAGGTGAGTACACACCCCCACCCGGTGTGAATGATAAACCTTTTTCGCAAGGCTTAGGTGAGTACACACCCCCACCCGGTGTGAATGATAAGCCTTTTTCACGAGGCTTAGGTGAGTACACACCCCCACCCGGTGTGAATGATAAACCTTTTTCGCAAGGCTTAGGTGAGTACACACCCCCACCCGGTGTGAATGATAAACCTTTTTCGCAAGGCTTAGGTGAGTACACACCCCCACCCGGTGTGAATGATAAGACTTTTTCACGAGGCTTAGGTGAGTACACACCCCCACCCGGTGTGAATAATGAGCCTCCTTTTGCAAGGCTTATAGGATGAACTTTTTTTTTGTAGTCGATCCTATGATCATCTGTTTTTGGAAATTGTTGGCGACTTATTGTTTCTGTTCATGCGCCCCTGGGGAGTAATTGATTTTTCTTTTTTTGACTTTTCTGTTAGTCATCCGGTTTTACCGGGGATTCTTGATTTTTGGCTTTTCTGTTTAGCCATCCGGCTTTTGCCGGGGATTCTTTGATTTTTGGCTTTTTCTTTTTAGCCATCCGGCTTTTGCGGGGGATTCTTGATTTTTGGCTTTTTCTTTTTAGCCATCCGGCTTTTGCCGGGGATTCTTGATTTTTGGCTTTTTCTGTTTAGCCATCCGGCTTTTGCCGGGGATTCTTGATAATTGCCTCTTTTCAGGCAGGAATCCTCTAGAGATTTTTGAATTCTCTTCTTGATTGTGCCTCTTGATTAGGCGAAGATCCACTTGGGGATTTTGTTGTGCCTCTTGATTAGGCGGGAATCTACCGGGGATTCGTTGATTTTTTTATTGTGCCTCTTGATTAGGCGGGTGCTTCAATAGTGGCGAAGGCTTTGTTTTTCGCCTCTGAATAGGCTGATGTTCTACTTGAGGATATTTGTTTTTGATAATACCTCTGAGTAGGTGGATGCTTTTGAAAGCTTTGTGCTTGTATTACCTCTTATAGGTTGATTTCCCATTTCTTGGGGATATTGGCTTTCTGCTTGTCTCCGAGTAAGCATAGGCATTCTTGGGAGTGAAGATTTTGCACTTCGCTGGGGATATTCATATTGGGTGTTCCGAAAGGTTAACTTCCTGAGGATATGAATTTGTAATTTGCCCTTGCTGATAGGCTTACTGGGGAAAAATTTTCTTGTTTTGCGATCTACTGGGGGAATTAATTTCATCCCGGAGATCTATCTTGAATTGTCCTTCTATGGAGAAATGGAGTTTTTGCTTAAGCTCTTATTCCGTTGGGAATGGGTTTTTTGCTTTTTTCTCGCGATTATGTTTTTTCGCGATTTTGGATTTTTGATTTTAAATGCGTGTGCCTTTTTCCTTTTGTACACGCAGACCTTTTATTATCTGCTGGGGATGAAGAGGTTTTCTTTTCTTCTCTTTCCTTTTTAGTGGCCCTGGGGAATTTGTTGGCTCCCTGGGGATCCGACTTTGATGATGGAGTCTTGGCTCCTGGCTTTGCGAAGCTTTTATTTGAACGGGAAGATGGAAAAATTTTATTTTCCTCTTTTTGTCTTTTTGTAGAACTTTCTTGACGCGTTCTTTTTGGGGATTTTCATGTGGCCTTTCTGTAGTGGCCTCCGTCGTGGAAAGATTTTTTTCTTTTTGTTGCCCCCCAGTGATGTGGGGGATTTCGACTCCATTTTTCTTTGATGGAATCTTATGTAATCCTTGTTCTCCATTGGGGGATGAAGCGGCGACTCTTGCATGAGTGTGCTTAATGACTCATGTGGCGACGAAGCTGAGTCGTGAGGTAATCTTTTTGTTTTGCCTCTAGAGTAGGCAAGGATCCACTTGGGGATTTATCGAGCTTTTCCATTTCCTATTGAGGTATCTCCTCTTGTTGGTGTAGAAGGTTGGTGGTTGGAGCTATTTTCCTTGAAGCTCCTTATGTTGCTGAAATGGTTTTGATTTCGTCTTTTTCTTTCGCGATTTAATTTTTATCGCGAGCTTTGTTTGAAATTTGACTTTTTAATAGATCATGTGTGCCTTTTATTTTGTACACATGGGCTTTTTGAATGCGAAGTGTAAAACAGAAATAACGATTTTTATTTATTACTGCTTTTTGTTGGATACATTTCAAGCATATTTAAGATACTAGAAAGCTATAAAAATAAGTCCTAATCGTCTGCCTCTGGGCTGGAATGGGCAGATGGTGCTGGCGAAGGGAAGCGGCGGAGTAGGCGGCGCTGGAATCTCGCCTGAGTCTGGACCAGGCTCTCTATCTGGCGGTCCGTCCTGTCTTGCCTAACAGTCAGTTGGCTAAACTGTTGGCGTATAAACTGGAACTCTCCTTCCATATAGGCGTGCTCCTCGTCTAAGCGTCGGTACAGGCCGGAGAAATCCGGATCGCGTGATTGCTGCTGGGACTCTGAAGTGGTAGGGATGTCTTGCGGTGTGTTGAAGTCGCGCATATCCCATGAAATCGAGATGATAGGGTTTAAGATGAACCCTGTTCCTTCTCTGCTGAGGATATTCATGTGTGTCAGCACTCCTCCGTTGATAGGCTCTGGTTGAAGTTCAGCTGGGATATCTTCTCCATCCGTGCATCCCCAATATTCAGCTAGAGGGGTAAGGAAGGGAGCCACCATAATCGCTCCCGCTGGTCCCCGAGTACCGCATTCTTTTACAGCCTTCAAGAATGCGTATCCCGGATTACATCGGTGTCCCTGATGCATGCAGTAGACTATAAAAAGATAAGCCAACGTGACCTTTCCCTGGCTTTCTTTCCTGCTGTGAATGGTCCCAGCAAGCAATTTGTGGCAAATGCGAAGAGGGGGATTGAAGGTTGCACCCTTCAGATTAGATGGGAGATTGATAGCTCCAGTAATCTCCTTCCACATATTGGTGGTGGTGAGAACAGTAGGTTTCTCCAGATATGCGGACCGATATTCCAGTGTTCTTGTATCGGCTCGCTGGCAGAATCCCATGATGACATTGAAGTCATCCAGGGCGGTGGTCCGGTAGGCTCCATCCATCCAGTAGGAGACAGCTTGTGTTGGTGGCACCCCAGGAGTTGCAGATGGCATTTCCATCATGTTGACAGAGGCGAGAAACTCCATTGTAGCGGTGCGATGGATCCGAGTGGGCGGCTCGCGAAGTAGGAAGTCCCATCCTATGTTGTGGATGAACTTCCTAACGTCTTGCTCCCAGCCGAATGTAGCTAGGATCCCGAAATCTAGCCGCAGCATAGGGTACCAGGCAAATTGTTGGATATTTGCCAGTCGTTGTTGGTGTGCTTCTGCCATCATCATGCTGGTGACAGGAGTTCTTCTAGCAGCAGTCCTAGTGCGTTTTCTTCTGGACGAGGCTTCTCCGTGTTCCATTGTGAGCTCTACTCTTTTAGAAATGCTAAAAATGTATGGAGGAGGAGGAAAAGCAAGATAGGAGGCTTGAAATGAAGTGCCAGAGCCAAAATCTGCACCCAACATTTATAGGCCGCGCAGGGGAATTTGGGACGGCCGTCTGGGTTGGGACGGCTGTTGACAATTCAAGGACTTGATGTTGCACTTGATGAATATGAAGAATGGATTTTGATGATGATCCAAGAACTAAAGACTTAGAATATTGAAGATTGAAGATTGGTGATAATTGTATTGTAATAACTCTGTTTTATTTAAGATTGAGTCTGTATTTTTAGAGTCTAAGATAGCCGGTACATAGTCTGTAACTTAGAAGCTTCAAAAAGCTCAAATTTATCATTTAGGCTCGGCTTTAATCGATTATATAGGTAAATAATCGATTAAAACAGTGAGAAAACACTTTCTATACAAACTCACTGTTTTAATCGATTAAAACAGCAAAATAATCGATTGTTTTGTATTGATCCGTACAGATAATCGATTATTTCACCAAATAATCGATTAATCCAGAGAGGTTTGGGTTCTGACGTATTTGGCTCTGTTTTAATCGATTATCACTCCAAATAATCGATTATTTCAGTCTGTTTTTCATTTTAAATTTCAAATTAACCCTATTTTCGAAAACCCAATTACCAAGAACCCTAGTTTCGAAATCCCCAATTCCTAAACCCTAATTTCCCTACTTAAACTCTGCTTTGGCACTCAGAAAAATTAAGAACAACTCTTTCCATACAAAAGTTAAGTGTTGTGAGTGCCAGAGAACTGTTTGTTGCAAGGAAAGGGGGCTTTTGGAACCTGGTGTGAGGCTAGAAGCGATAAGAATCACTAAGTGGAGTTCTTAGTGGATTGTGTGTTGTGCCGTCTCTAGGGAAAGCTGTTCTTCATCTCTTGTGGATTTCAAGAGAGGTGTTTTCTCGATCTTTATCCTGTTCATTTGTAATCTGTTTGTAACAATTTGTTCTTAGTGACAACGTTAATCCTCTTTTGAGTGATTAGCAACTCGGACGTAGGGTCTTTTGATCCGAACCAGTATAAACCTACTGTGTAATCTTCTCTACTCTTCTCTATTTACATTTACGCAGTTTTTAATCGGTAAAATTTGGGGAAAATTTTGAAAACCTAATTTTTATTAAAAATCCAATTCACCCCCCCCCCCTCTTGGTTTTTGTCCGACCACGCGAACATTCCGCTGCGCGATTCTAACAACGACCGTCTCAAATGGTAATTTTGTTCATGGTTCAGCCCCCACCTGAGATGCACGTCCCAACTGAAAAATGACACTTGGGACGGCCGTCTGGACTTTGGGACGGCCGTCCCAAGCTTCTTAAGTTGGTTTTTTGAGTTTTTTGATGGGAAAGAAGATGGGACTCTATTCATTGATGCTTTAATGCATGCAATGCTTCATGATATGCATTCTATGATCTATTTCAGTTAATATCTTGAAAGTTTTAACTGATGTGCTTTGACTTGGGGCGCATTCCTGGTGCTGTGCCTTTATGTCATCTTGTTTCTTGGACAGTAAGCTTAGCTGTATTGATTTGCCGTCTTGGAATTTTCTTTGCTATGGCCGAAGAGCAATCTTCTGTTTGTGGGGCAACTGCCATATCAATGCCTTTCTTCCTTTCCTTAGGGATTTCAACCTTCCTATTGATCACTATGTTACCACATTCCCCTTTATTACTTGAATGCTTTATAGTGAAATGGTCAAGAGAAGAGAAAGAAAAGGATTTGTATCAAATGCTTGTGTTTTAGAGGGATATTTTTGTATGAAAGGTCTTTGTAAGAATGGCTAGCCCAGGTTGGTCGGTGTTTAGGCTAGTCTAGACAAAAACGTTTTGCTCTTATAACGTGGCGTCGTTGCTTATTGTTATATAGCGCCTTTTGTGATTGACTGACTTCCCTAGACCACCCTTTCAGGTTTTCAGCCTAGGATGCCGTGCTTTTGTCCTAACTTTTGTCTAGGTTTCCTTTTTGTATTTATTTTTTAGGAATACCTAGCGGACTTTTTAATAACCCTAACTTTTGCCCAGGCTACCCTTTATTATTGTTCGGGTCTCCTGCCGGGTTTACCCTAACTTTTGCGCAGCCCCCTTTGTGGGTTTCCTGCCAGGTATTTTGCCCTTTTATTTTCTTGTCTCGGCCTTTGACCTTGACGTGCTTTCCTTTTTTTGTATGCGTATATATTTTTTTTTTTTGCACAACATTTGTCGAAACTTGATTTTATCAAGATAAATTTTATTTGTGTTTCTAGTTAATCAATTTATTTTGACTTTGCTTTGCGACGCTTTACTTATTTGGACGCATTTGGAACAAAACATTTATCTAAACTTTGTTTATTAAAATGGGGTATAGATACATTTAGTAAGAAAAGAAGCAGATAGTAAGAGTAGCATTCTTTTGTAATTTCAGGGAAATGTGTGCCCTAAAGATGCTCGGGGGACGGGCAAACCCCGAGGAGTGATCTCTAATAGTCACTAGATTTACATCCCTTAGAATCAGAAGAACGACACCTAATGACTAACGCTACCCTTCGCGCTAATACCCCTCCTTTTCGGAATACCATCTTCGAGGGGTAAGACTTCCCTGTTCTTCGTATGGTTTGATCTTTCGTAGGATCGTACCCTAAACCATACTTTAGAGAGTTATCTTTGAAATCTGGTGGCTCTCTTATTCCTTGAGCGTTCTTTCCGAGCCCCTGTCCTGGGCGATATCCATATCTTTTCATCATATGGGCCACCTTCATGTTATTAGGGAGTCTTTCGATATTGGCAATTTCGAGTGCTTGAAAAGATGTTTCAAGAGCCTCTTCAGCCGCATCCACATATGGTTGGACAGACGGTTTGCTGATCAGAAAGTCTTCTTCAGCTTGAACTGTGACGAGTTTATCATTTGTCACAAACTTGACTTTCTGGTGGAGTGTTGAAGGTATTGCCTTAGCGCTATGAATCCAAGGTCTACCAAGGAGACAACTGTATGCTGGCGTGATATCCATCACGTGGAAGTCTATGTTGAAAATAGTAGGTCCGATTTGGATTGGTAGACTAATCTCTCCTACTACTTCACGCCTTGATCCGTCAAAGGCTCGAACAACTGTATTACTCGGTCGCATGTGGGTTCCTTGTATTGTTATCTTGTCAAGTGTACTTTTAGGCATAACATTTAAGGATGACCCATTATCCACAAGAACTTTGGAAATGAGATATTCCTTGCATTTAACGGAAATATGCAAGGGCTTGTTGTGATCGGACCCTTTTAAAGGGAGTTCTTCATTGGTGAAGGTCAGATGATCATTGGCTGTAATATTACCAATATGATTCCTTCAAACTTTTCTTGGGATATTGCATGCGGAACAAATGATTCATTCAAAACCTTTAACAATGCGTTTCGGTGCGATTCCGAACTCATGATGAGTGATAACAAAGTTATCTTTGCTGGAGTACGATTGAGTTGATCGATGATGGAGTACTCACTTTGTCTTATGTACTGGAGTAACTCATCTGTCTCCTCCTTGGATTCCTTTTCTTCTTCGGCTTTATTTTTCATTTTATCTTTAGGAATATTATCTTGTAATTCCTTGGGGGAGTATATTCTTCCGCTTCTTGTCATGCCCCCAATACCGGCTATGTTGGAGATATCTTGATTAACTGGCGATTCTTCTGAGTATCTCCAAGGTACAGCTTTATTTGATGAATAAGGGAAAGGACGAGGTACGAATAAGCGTAAAGGCATTATTGCTTCTTCCCTTTTATCGATTGGAATTATTAACGGTGCTTGTTTGTTATTATCTTCGAGTTTATCGACCGTCGTAGAGATTTTGATGAAGAAAGGCTTCTTTTCCATTTTTCTGATTTGTGGAAAGCACATCAGTTAATCCTTTCTTTTTATTATCTTTATTTATTAAAATGAGGAGGGATATGTGAATGTATGCAATTTATGAATGCAATAGACAATTTAAGGAGAGAAAAATAAATCCTTTTTATTAGAAAGTGTAAATCCTTCTATACAATGCTTTGAAGCAAGTGTTGACAAAAGCGAAAAAGCTTGAAGAATCCTATAGGTAAATTAGGCTTTCTTCGTAATTCGTCTTCAGCTATTATCACGTGATTTCTGAGCGTCTTGATTTGCTCAGATACCGCCTAGCTCATATCTTCATTGTATCGATGAGCCTCTTTTATCTTTTCTTCTTGATGAACGATCAAGGCATGCTGCTGATCAGACCTCTCTATTAGTCGGTCCTTTTCACGAAGTAATTGACCGTATTGAGCTAATCCATCTTTTTCTTTTTCATGTAGCTCCTCTAGGTCTATTCTGTATTTCTCAGCGGTTTCCCACCATTTTTGTGCTTCTGACCGAGTATTTGCTAGGTCATCTTGTATTAACTTGATCGTTCTTGCCTGTTCTGCAAGCGTGTTTTCGAGATGTGCTATTTCGTCATTCAAGTCCCGGAACAGACTATCTTGCTCAAGTCTTGGAATCTTCAATGCTTGCTTAGTCTCTTCCTGATAATCAGCACAATCGTTCTTAAGACGCTCTATTTCGTGGTCCTTCTTTTTACATTGCCTTTTTAGACCATCTATTATAAGGGTTGACTCTTGATCTTTTTCTTCGAAGGCTCTCAGCTGAGCTTCCATGACTTCAACCCTCTTGTTTAAGGCATTGACCTGCAATTGTAGCTCTTCACTGACTAAAGTTGTAGTGAATGCAGCAAATGGTTGGGGTATCCCTCTATTTTTTCTCCATTCTTCATATTCATGGGACGTAGAAACCTGAACCTTTCCGAGTTCTTTATCTCCTATGTAGACTGGTCTTTCCCATGCTTTCTGGACAGCGGATACTTCTTTAAAGTTATGGGAATAATGACATAGACTCAGCCCTCTGAGCTCTTCTTGAGTTGGTGCGGTCTGGGTTCTCATAAGTTGTCTCATAGCCATCTTAGGAGAGTAGGCTATACAACCCCTGAGGCCTAGTAATGGTATGCTCAGGTAATCTCCACATCGTACGAGAATATAACTGGGTCGGAACCAAGGGCATACCCAGGATATGTGTTCTATGTTCCAGCTTTCCAACTCAGTTTTCCATTCTAGCACTTGACGATGCTGAAGAGGGATTTTTGAAAAACTCCTTAAAGGATCAGGAAATACGCCCATATGGCTTGAGGCGTAGAAATGAGTAATACCCCACACGTATAGTAGTGAAGTGCAGCATCTAAGTGTTTTCCCTTGTTTCTGTCGGCAAAAATCTATGGAAAGCAGGGTGTCAGCAAGGATTGCAGGTATAGGACTCTTTGAATATACATCCTAGGCAAAGAATGCGTCCATTGCAGCATGATCCACGATGTTCACATGAAATGGGAATAATATGATTCCGAACATTGCTAATGCTAGAGTCTTGTTGAATGTAGACCAGTCCTTCTTTTCAGCTAAAGAGACTAAGTGGTCTTCTATTATAGCCATTTTCCAACCTCTGATATTCCCTTTTCCCTCTAGGGTGGATTGATGAGGAGGCAGTCGTATAATAGTAGCAACCTTACTCACGGCCGTATATACTCCTGAGCAAACGTAGACCCCAACTGACTGAGGCCATCTGACCATGAGTTCATATTCTTCTAAGGTTGGTACCAAGTCAAACTGCGAGAACTCGAAGCAGTGTAAATCGGGACTCCAGAAGTGGACCAATGCTCTAACAAATATTGGATCAATGCTGATCTTTAGGAGGTCAAGAATTCTTCCGTAAGACTTCTCAAAGCTAGCATAGACCTCCGGCGGCATATATGTACACAAATGCCTTAACTTCTCTACACGGCATAGAAGGATCTCCACTTTCTTTAATTGTCTATTACCGGATCCCTCCATTATCTAGCAAAATTGAAAATGCATGATATGAGGATGAGTTTTTGTAAATGCATGTATGCAAGTGTTTATTTTTCTAAGTATTATCATGTTTTATTCCTAATATGATGCATGATAATACCGGGTTTTCCTTGAAAGAAAAGCTTATCTATATGAATGTTTATGGATTTCAATGAAGAGAGTCCTATTTTCTTCCCCTTTTTTATTTTTATGAAGAAAAGGTAATATGAATTATAAGACTTTTGCTAATAATTTTGATTTTGTAACAGAGGTATTTTTATGACTTTAATCTGTTTTTATATTTTTTATGACCCTTTATCTCTTCTGTCGGTCAACGTGGCTACTTAGCTTACAAAGAACCTGAAACCAGGCTAGCTTAACTGAAGACTGTCCGAGATAAAGGCCTTTTATCTTTTCGCTTTTTTTTGTGATTTTTAGGGTTTTTCATTTTTTTTGTTTGTTGTATGATTACCCTATGCTAATGCGTCAATACAAATGCAGCAAACATATGCACACACAATTCATACATCCACGAGCAGAGCCACGCTTATTTAATCACGAGGTGGGATTTTCCTGCAGAAACGTGCTTGGTTTAGGTGGTTCTAACTGTTCTCACCAGGCCAAAGGTCCCCAAGGTGCCCCCATTATAGGGACCTCTCAATCTCTCAATCCTCGGGTCATGCACGGAACTCCGTGTCGACATCCTTAGACCAAAAGAAGAGAGTTATCACCTTGAGTTGGTGGTTTTCTGACAACGGTAGTAGCCCCGTGTGCCAACTAACCGATCGTATCTGCCACCCACTCCCTATAGGTATTCACTCTTGCCCCCGGGTATAGAGGGACTGTTGTGTGCAAGGGTTTTTGTGTGCAGTTTGTATTTCAAACAATTTGCAAAAATAATCATACAACAGTTATTTAAAGCCATACAATAAAAACATACAGAAGGGTAAAGGCGTAATTTCAAATCTTTGCTTAGTTTGAATTTATCCGTCACTAAATGGGATCAACTCTCGGACTTCCCCAATGGAGTCGCCATCTGTCACCGCCGTCCGTTCCGACGTCCCGGGGACGTCTCGAACGTTCTGCGAGCGGTCGCAAAAAGATGGCTGAGACTCGCGTTTTTTGTTAAAAATATGTTCATTGCTTCTGAGGCGCTCAACGCTGAACTATCCTCTAATAGAAGCAAAGTTTTCAAAAAGGGTTCTTTTGGAGTCGCCACCAATGTTTTGACCATAAACATTGGAAAAGGAGAAAAAGGCATTGATTTCGATAAAAACCAAACTTGGCCATTATAACCAGAGTCGGGTAAGGGAGTTAGTTACGTGTGGGGAAGGTATTAGCACCCCACAACGCCCCTTTCGGGTTCCCTATGACGGATTAATTCATTTAAGTCCAGATTACAAGAAATTACGCGATTACCCTTATTTTATTTATTTAATAAATATGGCTATCTACATGATTTATCTACATTGCATACAGAAGTAAATAAAGCAGTAAAGGAGAAGAGAATTGAGAAAAAACCTCCGTAGCAAGCTTTATATTATAAGTCTTTTACAAAGAGGACGCGTTTCGGCAGTCCTTCGCTCTACAGCAACTCTCCTCTCGATTACAGACTCGACTCGACTAAAATTTCTAGAAGAATCGAATGCCGGAATACAAATTCCTTAACTGATTGTTACCTATTAAAGGCAATCAGAAAGATCATTCGAGAGAGGGAGAGAAGAAGACAAGTCTAGGAATTCTCTGGCGTCCGAGGTGTGTTCAATGAGACAAATGAGGCTCCTATTTATAGCATTTTTCGCTGCCTGGAACTTTGGGACGGTCGTCTGGGTTGGGACGGCCGTCCCAAACGCGTTTTTCACGTTGTGCCAATCTGGGACGGCCAGTCTGGGTTGGGACGGCCGTCCCAAATGCAAATTAACGAAGGCTGAGACCCCCTGGGGTTTGGGACGGCCGTCCCAAGTTTGGGACGCGCGTCCCACTTGTAAAATGGCAGTTGGGACGGCCGTCCCAACTCTGGGACGGTGGTCTCGGCCTGTTTTGTCCAGTCTTCGCGTTCTGGGACCCCGGGAAGCTTTCCTTTCCTTTTTCGGACATAGATTGATGCCGATGTGTGTCCGTTGAAGCTTTATCTTCATATAGGAAGTCTTCTTGGCCTTCATTAAGATGTCGGGCGAGCTTTGTCTTTGTGTAGGAAGTCTCTTTTGGCCTTTATTGTGTGAATGAGTGAACTCCGTCTTTTGTTGTGGGAGGTCCTTCTCGTTTTGGGAAGCCGGATGAACTCCATCTTCGGGCGAAGTTCCTCTAGCTTTTATTTTGAGAGGCCGGGCAAAATTAGGGGTCTACAGGACACCCTATAAAGAAGGTGGAACGAAACTGAAGAAGGGAGGAGAACGATTCGAGAATCTTTTACGTTCTAGTTATTATCTTTTAGCAATTTTTTACATTATGCAGAACTGATTTTCCTGTTGTTAGAGGATTGATGTAGTACTCTGAATTATATTTTCTTGTTCTTGACAATTGATGTTTAGTTAATGTTCTTTATCTCAGTGTTCTATTTATAATTTTCAAAGTTCATTCCACGAGCAGTTTCACAATTGGGAGATTGGAGGTTGTTCGCGATCCTAAATATAACAGGTTAGGGTTTGTCACAATTGGGAAATTGGGCATATATCTAATTAGTTTGCAATAGAGAAGATTATTGTTTTTTCATGATTCTATTGAATGGCGTAACTGACCTAAGGAATTGGGGGTTCGGATTCAATGAATAGTTTTGCCTACTAAGGGATTAGGGGTAAAACAACTCTGGGTAAACTCAAGTGGATAATTACATTTCTTGCATCAATTGAAAGGACTGGAATTATATAGGAAAGGGTATGAAATCAATTCTCTAACAGATCTTATTTTGACTAAAGTTCTTATTATAATTCTATGTTTGCTATTTTATCCAAATTTTCAATTGCTCAAACTTACGTACATTAGGAATCTAGTATTCAACAAATTCAATCCCAGAGGACGATATTTTATTACTACGTTAACGATTGGTGCACTTGCCAAACGTTCATCAAGTTTTTGGCGCCGTTGCCGGGGATTGATTTTTTCTGTTGATATTAGTGATCTAATTCGCTTAAGATTTGAGTGTTAGTTTTTAGGTAGTCAAAACTTTTTTTTATTTTAGCTATTTTGTTTTTCTGTTTTCATTATTTTGTTTGTTTTTCTGTTGTCACGTTAATTTTGTTGTTAGAATATTGTATTCGTTTTAAGTTGTTTATGCGAGGTACAGTGGCAGAAAAAATTTTGCTTTTTGACCCAGAAATTGAACGTACTGCTAGACATAATAGAAGTGAGACACGAAAGAAGAAGCAAAAAGGAAAAGCAGAGACATCAAGTAAAAAGGAAGAGCACGTATCAACAATGGCAGAGGAACAACCAGAGAGGAAAACTCTTCTTGATTATTCTATGCCAGACGTGAATAATTACCAAGGGAGCATTGTGAGACCTCCTATTCAAGTCAACAATTTTGAAATCAAGCCTGCATTGCTACAAGTCATCCAACAAAATCAATTTTCTAGCCATCTGTGATACTTTGAAGCTTAATGGAGTTTCAAGTGAGGCAATCCGCTTGAGGCTTTTTCCTTTCTCATTAAGGGATAAAGCTAAAAGTTGGCTTCAAACACAACCTCAAGGAAGCATCACTACATGGGAAGATATGGCTACAAAATTTGTGACCAAATACTTCCCTCCATCCAAGTCAGCAAGAATGAGAAATGAAATCACTAATTTTGTGCAGCAAGAGACTGAATCTATGTACGAGGCTTGGGAGAGGTACAAGGAGCTATTGAGGAAATGTCCACATTATGCTTTACCAGATTGGTTACAAGTCCAGATAGTCTATAATGGCCTTGTACCCTCTTTTAGAGCAATGTTGGATGCAACAAGTGGAGGAGCATTCAATCTAAAGACACCAGCAGAAGCCCTGGAAACGATTGAGTTAATGGCAAATAATACAGGGAATATGCAGTATGATCGTCAGAATAGAAAAGGTGGAATGTTAGAAGTTAACACTTTGGATGCTATCCTAGCCCAAAACAAGTTGTTAACACAACAAATGACCGAGTTGACTAAGAAGATTGATAATGTGCAAGTGAAAGCAGTGAAGATAACACCTTTAACATGTGATTTTTGTGGAGGAATGCATCAAAATGGTGAATGTCAAGTCACTGAACAAGAGGTGCAGGTGAATGCAGTGGGCCAACATCAGAATCAGTTTGCTAACCATTTCAATACAAATTGGAGAAGCCCATCAAACCAACCTTGGAGTGGATCAAATCAGTCCAATCAGCCAAAGCTTCCATATCAATATCAACCACAATCTAACAACCGAGGAACTAAGATGTTTACTTTTGAGAGAGCTTTAGAGAAGTTAACTGAGCAAACCTCAACATTTGTGGAACAAACTTCTAATTTCATGAACGAGACAAAGACAAATTTCAAGAATCAAGAAGCTTCAATCAGAAATTTGGAGAACCAAATTGGTCAACTTTCACGACAAATCTCAGAGAGATCTCCTGGAACATTTCCTAGTCACACCATTACCAACCCAAAGGAACAATGTAAGGCAATTCAATTGAGGAGTGGGAGATTGGTAGAGAATGAGAAAAGGAGTGAGATGGGTAGTGAGAGAAAAGAACAAAGAGAGGAGATTGTGATACAGAGTGAAAAAAAAGAGCAGAAAAATTGTGAAGAGGAGAATGAGGGAGAGAAAAGTCAAGAGAGTGAAAAGGGTAAAATGAGAGAATATGTTCCCACTATTCCATTCCCTCAAAGGTTGAAGAAGAAAGAGCAAGAGACGCAATTTGCAAGATTTCTTGATGTCTTTAAGAAGCTCCACATTAATATCCCATTTGCTGAAGCATTGGAGCAAATGCCAAGCTATGCTAAATTCATGAAAGACTTGTTGTCAAGAAAAAGGAAGCTACAGGAGGATGAAACCATAATGCTTACAGAGGAGTGTAGTGCAATTATTCAACAAAAATTACCTCCTAAATTGAAGGATCCAGGAAGTTTTGTCATTCCATGTGAGATTGGAAATTTAATGGTAAGCAAGGCATTGTGTGATCTTGGGGCGAGCATCAATTTGATGCCCTTGTCCATTTTTAAAAGGTTGGGTATCGGAGAAGTGAAGCCTACTATGATAACTCTCCAATTGGCGGACCGATCAATGACTTATCCTTATGGAGTGGTGGAGGACGTCTTAGTGAAGGTTGATAAATTTATCTTTCCAGCTGATTTCGTGGTCCTTGACATGGAAGAAGATACTAAAGTCCCAATTATATTGGGAAGACCATTTTTAGCCACAGGAAGAGCATTAATAGATGTACAACAAGGTAAATTGATGTTAAGAGTAGCTGATGATAAAGTCACTTTCTCCATATATGAAGCAATGAAGCATAAGGTGGACAAGTAGGATTGTTTCCAGGCTGAAATCATCGAATCTCTGGTATTAAAAGAAAGGGGTAATCACCTGAGGAAGAGTACGTTAGAGAAAACTTTGTTTTTTGGAATGGGAGTAAAGGAGTTGATTGAAGAAGTGAGTGAAGAAGAATTGGTGCAGTGTGCTCATCAATTAGAAGCTCTCAAGCCATTATTCAGTTCCACTAGAAGAATAGAAAACTTAAACAGGAGTGACATTGGCGAAAAAGAGACATCTACGGTAGAGTTGAAACCACTCCCTTCTCATCTTAAATATAAATTCTTAGATGACACAATGCTTAATCCTGTTATTATAAGCAATGTACTGACGACTGTTGAAGAAGAAAAGCTTTTAAGGGTATTGAGAGAGCACAAATCTGCTATAGGTTGGAAAATTGATGATTTGAAAGGTATTAGTCCCACTTTGTGCATGCATAAAATCTTTTTGGAAGAGGACTTCAAACCTATTCGACAACCACAAAGAAGGCTCAACCCCACAATGAAAGATGTGGTAAGGAAGGAAGTAATCAAGCTTCTAGACGCAGGCATCTTTTTTTCCAATTTCTGATAGTGAGTGGGTAAGTCCAGTTCAAGTGGTACCCAAGAAAGGTGGGATGACAGTAGTAACAAATGAAAAAAATGAGCTTATTCCCACAAGAGAAGTTACAGGGTGGCGCATGTGTATTGACTACAGAAGATTGAATCAAGCCACAAGAAAGGACCATTTTCCACTCCCATTTATAGATCAAATGCTTGAGAAATTGGCTGGGCAAGAATACTATTGTTTTCTAGATGGTTATTCTGGTTACAATCAAATAGTAGTGGCTCCTAAAGATCAAGAAAAGACAGCGTTTACATGTCCCTATGGAGTTTTTGCTTACGGGAGGATGCCTTTCGGTCTCGCAATGCACCAAGCAACATTTCAAAGGTGTATGTTTTCCATTTTCTCCGATTCAATTGAAAATTGCATTGAGATCTTCATGGACGATTTTTCTGTGTTTGGCTCTTCATTTGATTCTTGTTTATCTAACTTGACTTTAGTGTTAAAAAGATGTCAAGAAACTAATTTAGTGTTAAATTGGGAAAAGTGTCAATTTATGGTGAAAGAAGGTATTGTTCTTGGTCATAAAATTTACGCTAAAGGTATAGAGGTGGATAAAGCAAAATTGGAAATAATTGAACAATTACCTCCCCTGTGAATGTCAAAGGGGTAAGAAGTTTTTTGGGTCATGCCGGCTTTTATAGGCGGTTCATCAAAGATTTTTCTAAAATAGCAAAACCTATGACTAATCTTCTAGAAAAAGAAGCACATTTTGAGTTTGATGAGGCATGTTTGCAAGCATTCATAACCTTAAAGAAACAACTTGTCTCTGCTCCTATAATTACTGCACCTAATTGGTCTTTACCATTTGAGCTTATGTGTGATGCTAGTGATTATGTTGTTGGTGCTGTATTGGGACAAAGAAAAGAAAAAGTGTTTCATGTCATTTATTATGCCAGTCGTGTGTTGAATGAAGCTCAAAAGAATTATGCCACGACTGAAAAAGAACTGCTTGCTATAGTGTTTGCTTGTGATAAATTTAGATCCTATCTTATTGGGTCTAAGGTTATTGTTTACACTGATCACGCTGCTTTGAGATATTTGTTTGCTAAGCAGGATGCCAAGCCACGATTAATCCGTTGGATTCTCTTATTACAAGAATTTGATTTGGAAATCCGAGATAAGCAAGGGAAGCAAAATTTAATAGCTGACCACCTTTCCAGAATGAAGGAGGATCGGGATGTACAACCTATTTTGGAGGAGTTTCCGGATGAGAAACCGATGGCCATTACTTCTTTGCCATGGTTTGCAAACTTTGCTAATTTTAAAGCGGCAGGTATAATCCCATACGACTTAACCTTTCAGCGAGAGAAAAAATTCTTGCATGATGTTAAATTTTATTTTTGGGATGATCCCTTGCTGTTTAAGAGATGTGGTGATGGTATCATTAGGAGATGTGTTCCTGAAAATGAATTTGAAAGTATCCTTTGGCATTGTCATGGATCAGATTATGGGGGCATTTTAGTGTTCGAGAAAACAACTTCTAAAATTTTACAAAGTGGATTTTACTGGCCTACTCTTTTTAAGGATGCCCGTAGTTTTATTGAGAGGTGTGATAAATGTCAAAGGGTAGGAAATATTTCACAGAGAGATGAGATGCCTTTAAATAATATTTTGGAAGTTGAAATTTTTGATGTGTGGGGTATTGATTTTATGGGGCCATTTCCTTCGTCTTTTTCAAACCAATACATTTTAGTTGCAGTGGATTATGTTTCTAAGTGGGTCGAGGTTAGGGCATTTCCATCAAATGATGCCAAAGTGGTAATTTCTTTCGTTAAGAAACACATATTTTCTAGATTTGGGGTGCCCAGAGCAATCATTAGTGATGGAGGTTCACATTTTCATAATAAGAAATTTGCATCACTTCTAGGAAAATATGGTGTCAACCATACGATAGCAACCCCTTACCACCCACAAACTAGTGGACAAGTTGAAATTTACAATAGAGAATTGAAAAGAATTTTAGAGAAAGTTGTGAGTTCATCTAGGAAAGATTGGTAAAAGAAATTAGATGATGTACTTTGGGCTTACCGTACAGCTTTTAAAACACCGATTGGAATGTCTCCATATCAATTGGTATATGGGAAATCATGTCATTTACCGGTGGAATTAGAGCATAAGGCATTTTGGGCTATTAAATTATTGAATTTCAATTTAAAGAATGCAGGTGAAAAGAGATTATTGCAATTGGATGAATTGGAGGAATTTAGACTGCAAGCCTATCAAAATGCTAGCATTTATAAAGAAAGAACAAAAAAATGGCATGATAAAAGGATTGTGAATAAAGAGTTTACTCCAGGACAACAGGTGTTGTTATACAATTCTAGGCTCAAACTTTTTCCAGGTAAATTAAAATCTAGATGGTCCGGTCCCTTTGTGATTAAGCAAGTATTCCCATTTGGTACGAGTTGAAATTTCAACTCTCAATTCAGAAAAAAGTTTTAGAGTAAATGGTCAAAGATTGAAAAGGTATGTTGGTGGTGAGTTTGAAAAATATAAGGCATGTGTTTCATTAACATCACCATGTAACAATCATTACGATTAAAAAAAAATTATTATAAAATATATATATATATATATATATATATATATATATATATTTATTTTAGAAGAACGAGAACCCTAAAACATATTTCACGTTGGGGGTTTCTTTCCTTCTCCTTAGTGCAAGCACACCCACCTTGTTCCATACCCCTCTTCCACTCTGTCACTTCATCATGTCTACTCGGATAAAGAACCGCTGCTCAGGCCGTCGTAAGATCCACACCGGCACCAGCAACGCAAACCCCATGTCATCTCGACAACGAGCAACTCCAGTCTCTGTTCCTGCAGAACCATCTCCGATAGTAGGGACTTCGACCGGAAAATGGTCACGGTCTTCTTTTCCCTCCGATGACAATGTCCATGGCATTATTTGCGAGAATGAAGAGCAAAAACAGAGGTATGCTTCCTTGATTCGTAGAACTATTCTTCCGACACGCTATTTTGATGCCACTTCTTTGAACACATTGGGCATGTTAGAAGAGATCAATTGGATGTTGGTGAATGTTGGTTGGAACTCTTTCGTCAACTTGAACAACCCAGCTTATGAGAGAATCACTATAGAATTTCTTAGCTCGGTGAATGCAGAAATTTTGCAAGGAAAAAATTGCACAGAGGGGTTGATTAAGTTTAGATTGCATAACACTAATTATACCCTTGATTTAACTGAGTTGAATGCTATTTTCGGGTTTCCTAGTGGAGGTGAGAGAAGATATCCCTGTGCTTTTAATGAACATTCCTTTTGGCACCAATTATCTACCTCCGCAAACTTTGTTTCCTCAGAGTCTAAAGAGTCTCATATCCATCATCCCTGTTTTCGGTATGCTCACCGATTGTTAGCTCATACTTTATTTGCTCTGGGCGATAGTACTCGCTGCGTTAGGAAATCAGAATTATTATTCTTATGGGGGATGGTCAACGATGTTCAACTGGATTCAGGTTCATGGTTAGCTCGTCAATTCACTAAGATAGGAAAAGCTTCATCAGGACAAATAGCAATTGGTGGATTGATAACTCCAATCGCACTACATCTCAACATTCCTTTGGAAGATGATAAGGCAATAGTCGGGACATCTCGCATTGATTTAGAGATGCTGATAAATAACGAAATGTTAGTCAAACGAGATGTTCACTATTGTTTAGTAATGAATTTTGTTGAAGGCATGTCACCACAACCACTTCCTAATCCACAATTTACAACTGTGCGTGGTCTAACAAGGTGGACATTTTCAGATTTGACTTCCCACAATACCTCTCATCCTCGCCCTAATCCACCCTCGACACTTCCTTCTGTTTCCCTTCATTCTCATGCTGACGTGGTTACTCGCATCACTCAATCACTTGCTGATCTCCGCACTCAACACCAACGCCATTATACCGAATTCGTGCAGTTTCGGGATTCCCAACTTCTACATCAACAACACATGGAACAATTGCTCCAAGAGGTGATGGAATTCCTCCGCTCCAACCAACCATAATTTTGTGAGTTCTATCCCTTCTAGTCTTAGTTATGTTGCTTATGTTGGGGACAACATAAACATTTAAGCTTGGGAGGGTCAATTGCATGTCATTTTGTTGTTACATTTGCATAACATATACATTGAATTGGGAATTCATTATCTTAACTCAAGTCTTAAGTTTGTTCAGTGATATTTTTTGAACCATACTATGGTTATCTGTCACGATTATTTGTTGGGAAACTTCACACACTACACAGGAAGTTTGGTCACTATGACACTTAAGGAAGAAAATTTTTGAGTCATAGAGTAAAAAGGATATGAAAGTTTTAAAATTTTTAAGGTTTCTATGGTGACACTCACTGCATTTGGTTACTGGAGAATTGTCTGTTAGTTCACAATAATGTAAAAAAAAAAAAAACATAATAAGTGAAATGACACCCCTTTGAGACTGTGTGAGTTACTGGGGAAAGAGGCACTCCTTTGAGACCGGGTGTGGCAAGTGCAAAGCATCTGAGTGGAAGATCCATGTTTAGTTGGCAGGTAATTGTCTTCTAGGCCAGAACCTAAGAAAAAGTTTTGTAAAGAAAAAATAAAGCTCAAAGATTGTCTTCCTTGATGTCTTGTGCCTTACATCCTTTCCTCAACTCACTTAGGGACCCAACAACAATTGTGGAATAAATACTTTTGGAATATCATTGATTGAATTTGGATTTGAGACAAGACGATGTATTCCCAATCAAAAACACTCATCATTTTGTTTGCATTATCGTCCTGTTTTTATTAAATTCTCTTTGCTTGAGGACAAGCAAAAGTCTAAGCTTGGGAGAATTTGATGAGTGGGAAAAATATCATTACATTCATGCATTAATTTAGGTTAATTTCATATGTTGTTGCATTATGGGAACGATTTCATCATGCATTATCGTTGTTTTGGATCATACATGTGGTTTGTGCATTGTTCTTGTAAATAGGTGTTTGGAGGTTTAAATTCTTAGTTTGGAGCAAGTTCCACAGGTACCTTGTGAAATGTTCCACAACCTGTGGATTTGGTACCAGAATGCAAAGATCAAGATCAGAAAGTTCCACAGGTACCTTGTGAAATGTTCCACAACATGTGGATTTGTGGTTCAGAAGGAACAGTTGAAGTCAGAGAGTTCCACAGGTGGGTTGTGGATTTTTCCACAACATGTGGAAATTCAAGACAGTTATGAGAAGTGATAACTACCTCAACAAGTGGAGAAAAAAACGTGGGACACCCTATAAAGAAGGTGGAACGAAACTGAAGAAGGGAGGAGAACGATTCGAGAATCTTTTACGTTCTAGTTATTATCTTTTAGCAATTTTTTACATTATGCAGAACTGATTTTCCTATTGTTAGAGGATTGATGTAGTACTCTGAATTATATTTTCTTGTTCTTGACAATTGATGTTTAGTTAATGTTCTTTATCTCAGTGTTCTATTTATAATTTTCAAAGTTCATTCCACGAGCAGTTTCACAATTGGGAGATTGGAGGTTGTTCGCGATCCTAAATATAACAGGTTAGGGTTTGTCACAATTGGGAAATTGGGCATATATCTAATTAGTTTGCAATAGAGAAGATTATTGTTTTTTCATGATTCTATTGAATGGCGTAACTGACCTAAGGAATTGGGGGTTCGGATTCAATGAATAGTTTTGCCTACTAAGGGATTAGGGGTAAAACAACTCTGGGTAAACTCAAGTGGATAATTACATTTCTTGCATCAATTGAAAGGACTGGAATTATATAGGAAAGGGTATGAAATCAATTCTCTAACAGATCTTATTTTGACTAAAGTTCTTATTATAATTCTATGTTTGCTATTTTATCCAAATTTTCAATTGCTCAAACTTACGTACATTAGGAATCTAGTATTCAACAAATTCAATCCCAGAGGACGATATTTTATTACTACGTTAACGATTGGTGCACTTGCCAAACGTTCATCAATGCCCCTTTCGGGTTCCCTATGATAGGCCAGCTATTCTATTGATAAATAAACCGGAAAATACGCTTTTACCCTTTTATTGTGCGAAATTTAAATTATGACTACATGGCCCAAATGTCTAACGCGTAATTTAAATAAAGCGGTAATAGTAGAGAGAGAGAGATTGGAAACCTACGAAGCAAGCTTTTCTATTAACTTTTGCAAATTCGGGTGCTTTTTGGCAACCCTTCACTCTTGTACAGCGCCGGAAAACCTCTCGGAACGCTATAAAATCCTCTAAAGACACTTCGGAAGCTCCGAACATGCGTCGGAGGGATTCTAGAGAGAGAAATTCTAGAGAGAAGGAGGAGAAAACTCTGTGTGGTGTGTGGAAATGAGGGAATGGAGCCCCCTATTTATAGTTTTTCGCGCTGACAGGTCGAGACCGTCGTCTCGTTCGGACGAGGCCGAGACCGCCATCTCGTCATTCGCAGGTGGCGAGACCGCCGTCTCGTTTGGCGAGACGGCGGTCTCGCCATTTGCGTGAGGCGAGACAGCGGTCTCGATTTCGAGACAGCGGTCTTGTCCTAAAAAGGCGAGAAAACTTTTTTGTGTGCGAGAAAATCCCTCCTATCCTAGTATGGGGCCTAATAGTCTCTCCTAGTGGCTTCTTAGGCTTCGTCTATCTTCGAATAGGAGGTCCTCTACTCTTTATTTGGAGGCCGGGGAAGATTTGGGGTCTACAACTGCCCCCCCTTTACCTGACTTGTCGGCTGTTGGCCTGTGGTGCCAGACAGATTGACAGGAAGGTAAAGGAGTTGACCCTCTTGCCCGGCTACCCTTCGGATGTCCCATCTTGTGGCGGTTGATCTTCTGCAGAAAATTGGTGTTGTGCACCTCCAGGATACTACTTCTGACGTAGCCGATCCCTTTGGTGGACACGTGGTGGAACCTCTGGATACTCCTTCTGACGGTAGCTGATCCTTCGGTTGATGGGTATAAACCCCCCATCAGGCTGGTAGTTGCAGTATGTTGTGTGGGGACTGGATGGGTATGAACCCCCCATCAGGCTGGTAGTTGCAGTCCGTTGTGTGGGACTGGATGGGTATGAACCCCCCATCAGGGTGGTAGTGTGACTTACTGATCCGACTCGAGCGCAGATCAAGCGCAACGCGTGCGCGGAGTTGATAGGTATAAACCCCCTATCAGCCGGTACGATCCGCTGCGTAGGACTCGGTGGTAGTGGCGGCTTACTGTTCAGGTGGCCCATGCGCCGACTCTCTGGGGAGTGATTTCTGTGTTGGTAGATGTACTTGGACCTTTCTGACTGGTCATCCGGGTTGTGCCGGGGATTTTGTGTTTTCATCCAACTTTGTTGGTTGCTGGGGACTCTTCGTTTTTGACTTTTGGTGGTGATCATCAAACTCTTGCTGATTGGTCACGTTACCTTGTTTGTCTGTTCGACTCTGCTTGGTAGTCGAAGTTTTGTTGATCAAGGTGAGCGGCTTGTCTTAATCCAGCCTTTTTCTCGCGGTTTTATCTCTTTTTTCTCGCGATTTCGGATTCTGGCTTTTTATTGAGCGTATGCCTTTTCCCTTTTTTAAGCTTTTTTGTTACGCTGGCTTTTGCAAAAGGTGGCAAAGAGATGCATGAAATAAAATTTTATTTATAAGGAAATTTTATTCAACCACGTTCTATTTTGGCAAGTACAATTCCTAAGGGCTATCATCTGGAGACGATCCGGAGGGGAATTGCTGGTAGAAGTGATACCGGAAGTCCGCTTGCTCTCGGACATCATCGCGGTACTCTTGTTGGAATGTTGTCCATTCCTGCCGCATCACGTGCTGGTGCTGATACATCTCCTCCTGCCGAGCGTTGTAGGCTTCCTCCCTCTGGGCTTGTTGCTCTTGCCGTACCGTCATCTGGTCGAACTGCCGGCGCAGATCGTTCATGTTGCGGTTTAGGCCGGCGAAATCGTCCGTGTACGGTGGTGGTTGTTGTTGTTGCTGTTGTTGTTGCTGTTGGAACTCGGGAGGTGTGGGGATATCTTGCATCGCCACGAGCCCCTGGAGATCTAGTGCAAAATCCAGCGAGGGATGAAGGACCAGCTCGGTCCCACGGCGTATCAGCTGAAGCACTTGTTGGATTTGATGAAGACATATTGAGTTGATATAGTTTAGTTTGTGGGTGTGTAGATGAATAGGTTAGAAGTTTAAAACTTAATCTCTTGATAGGCCAATAGATCTTGTGATAAGCGCCTTGAAATGATGCATCTCATTGAACTCATTTTTTTGCATGAAAAACTAACCTTTAAGCATTAAAAGAACAAACTAAGTTTTTCAATCTGTTGAAAAGGAGTTTCAATCTGTTAAAATAACTTAACATAAGAAGTGTTCATATATAGGCGAATTATCAATTGGTTGAATAGCAGAATCAACAGGTTAAAAATGTTCTTAATGATTTTGTCAAATATTAACGGTTTTCGCATTTTCAATCCGTTGAAATGTTTTTTAATCTGTTGAAACAGAGAGACCATTTTTTCAGTCTAAGAGTTCACAGGATTTCAATCTGTTGAAATATTTTTCAATCTGTTGAAATGTGTTTCAATCTGTTGAAATGTTTTTAATCTGTTGAAACAGAGAGCTATCATTTTTTACTAAGCTATTTCAATCCATTGAAAACACGAATTAATCTATTGAATGAAGTTTTAAATAAAATCAATCGATTGAAATATCATTTTAATCGATTGAAAAGTATTCTGATCGATCACAATTTGATCCTGATCGATCATAACTAGTTCTGATCGGTCATAATGCTTTTCTGATCGATCATTTGCTACTCTGAATCAGTTTTTATCAGTTTAAACATTATGGTTCTCTCTTTTATTCTATAAATACAGGTTTGATCTATCTTTTGAAAGATACAGTTTGAGAAAACATTTGAAAGCAATCTTAGAGCTATCATATCCGTTACTTTCTCTGTGCATTCAAAAACTTTTCATATCATAAGGTGCTTTGATCAAGATTGTGGTTCATCAAAGAGAGAAAGTTCTGAGTTAGAATTGCTTCGGACATCTATACTTGTTAAAGTTGTAGTCCAGGTTTATTCTTTTCATTTACTTGTATAAAGTGTGATTGTGTAGATTGGGTTTTGAATCTACACCGGTTACGATGACTCGGATTTGGTTACTTGGGAGGTTTTCAAGAGTCTATCTTGTGGGTTTGTGAGATAGTTCTTGGGGTAGATTGGTGAATATCTACTGGTTGTAATTTTCACTTGGAATTAGTGGAACTTGGCAGATTTGTCAAGAACTGGATGTAGCTCCGGTAAAGAGTGAACCAAGTATAAACTTTTGTGTTGATTTTACTGCTTTCATCTCTTTTATTTCTTGTTCATATTCTTGCTCGTAATTGAAATCAAATCTACCTATAGAAGAATTGAATAAAGATAAATCATTCTTCCCAAAGAAAGTGTGTTTTGCGAAAAAGTTTTCTAAAGTTCAATTCACCCCCTCTTGAACTCAACCATTAATTCTTACATCAGCATCCCCATGCTGACCAGGACTGACCCGTTGATGGATTTGGGTCGCAAGTTGGAAGCTAGCTCTTCCCGGCCGGGGCACCCCCATCTTTATGCCAGTGGAGTGATAAGAGGAGCCATGAGGATGGCCCCTATTGATCTGTTCCCGAAGTCCTTGAGGGCCCTCAGGAAGAAGTAGCCAGGGTTGCAGCGCCGCCTCTGGCTCATGCAGTAGAGTATAAAGAGGTCAGGGAGGGTTATCTTACCCTGACTCTCTTTCCTCCCATGGATGGTCCCTGTAGACCCCAAATCTTGCCCGACCTCCAAATAAAGTCAGAAGACTCCCTATTTAGAGACGACCGAAGCCTAACAAGCCATTAGGAGAGACTATTAGGCCCCCGTACTGGGATAGGAGGGTTTTTTTGGCCCGAAAATAAAGTTTCTCGCCCTGAAGGGACGAGACCGCCGTCTCGCCTCACGTTAGGGACGAGACCGCCGTCTCGCTTGTCCAAACGGCGGTCTCGTCACCTGAAAAAGGCCGAGACGACGTTCTGGATTATCCAGACGGCGGTCTCGACTTCTGCCTAGTCGAGATGGCGGTCTGGATTATCCAGACGGCGGTCTCGACCCCCTGCCATGGTCGAGACGGCGGTCTCGACCCTGGCAGACGAAACGGCGGTCTCGACCTGTCAGGCGCGAAAAACTATAAATAGGGGCTCTATTTCCCCTTTTTCCACACACACCACAGCATTCTCTCCTCCTTCTCTCTAGGATTTCTCTCTCTAGAATCCCTCCGACGCATTTCCGGAGCTTCTGAGTGTCTTTAGAGTGATTTCTGAGCGTTCCGAGAGGTTTCCGGCGCTGTAGAGTGAAGGGTTACCATAAAACACCCTCTTTTTTAAGAGAATTAATAGAGAAAGCTTGCTTCGAAGGTCTTCACTTTCTCCCTCACCTTTTTACCGCTTTATTTAAATTACGCAATAGATAGGGCCATGTAGTCGTAAAATTTTAATTCCGCAAATAAAAGGGCAAAAGCGTATTTTCTGGTTTATTTATCAATAAAATAGCTGGCATGTCATAGGGAACCCGAAAGGGGCGTCGGAAAGAGACTAATACTCCCTTTACACGTAACTAACTCCCTTACCCAACTCTGGTTCTAATGACCAAAGTTGGTTTTCGAAAACCAACGCCTTTTAAAACCCCTTTTCCGATGTTTCCGGTAAAAACATCGGTGGCGACTCCATAGAACCCCTCAAAATTAGTCCTTGGGTTAGCCCGGTTATCGGACAACCCAAGGACGCCCTTTCGAAAACCTCGCCCCTAGGTTAGCCCGGTTATCGGACAACATAAAGGCGTTGTAACCACCCATAAAAAACGCAAAAAAACAAAAAGGGTCGAAACCATCGCGTCGCTCCGACCGCCTCTTTTTGACGGCGGCGACAGATGGCGACTCCACTGGGGAAGCCTCGAGAGTTGATCCCATTTAGTGATGGGCCAGCTTAAAAAATAAATAAACCAAGAAAATAACGCTTTTGCCCTTAACTTGTATTATAACATGTTTTATTGCTTGGCTTTAAATAACTGTTGCTTGTTTATACTTACGCAATTGATTGAAATATAAATTGCACAAAAACCCTCGCACACTACAGTTCCCTCTATACCCGGGGGCAAGTGAGAAAACCATAGGGAGTGGGTGGCAGGTACGGTTCGCTGTAGTTAGGGCCTTGTGCCCACCAGTGTGATCGGAAACCACCACTCAAGGTGATAACCTTCCTCTTTTGGCAACAAGACCGACTCTGGCCTTAGTGCTGAGCATGGTTGGACGGCTGGAGAGTGGGGACCCTATAATGGGGGCACCTTGGGGGCCTTAGCCTGGTGAGAACAGTTAGAACCTGCCCTGACCAATGCACTTTTCTGCAGGAAAACCCTACCTCGTGATAAAAACGAATTCTCACCTGTTCGTGGATGACCGAATTGTGTGTGCATATGTTTGTTGCATTTGTCTGTTGCATAGCATAAACAAACAACAAAACAAAAATTCCAAAAATATTTTCACAAATAAACGCCCTTATCTCGGACAGTCTGCCTTTTAGCTAGCCTGGTTTCAAGTTCTTTGTAAGCTAAGTAGCCACGCAGTTCCGACAGAAGAGATAAGGGACGCTAAATATTTTTCGCATAAAGCCATATTTTTATCTCGGAGAATCTGCCTTTTAGCTAGCCTGGTTTCAGGTTTTTTGTAAGCTAAGTAGCCACGCAGTTCCGACAGAAGAGATAAAAGGCTATAAAAAATAAATCCAAAATAAATAAATCCAACAAAATCAAAACATTTATAAAAATAATGTTGACAAAGTCGTATCATTCATATTGCATCATAAGTGGAAAAACCAAGAGAGAAAATAAGTGCGTAAGGAAAGTATGCATACGCATCATTTTAATAAACCCCTAAAAAATGGGTCTTAGAGTCGTTTTTTGGGAAAATTATTGGGCCAAATCCCCTTTGGGATTTGCAACTTGATTCCTCACCTTTTTCTCTTCGTTTTGATATGTTGTGCGTCCGAATCGGACATCTCAGTCAAAAGTTATCGCACTTTGAACATCTACTGCCCTTTTGTACTGGTGCATGCATAAATACATTAATTCTAGGAAGCACTAGATATCCCTAAGACAATGGCGAAAGAGGCCCCGAGCACATTTGTGACCTTCGCGACAAGGAAGGGACAAGTGTACTAAGGTGAGATGGTGATTGCCATTACACTTGTCAAATCTGTGATGGGGAAGGAACCATTACACCGAGGTGGGTAGGATACCCCACAAAGCGTAAGCTTTAAGGAGGAAACCTAAGCCATTGTCTTAAGGAATATCCATCTCATAAATCATTCAATAAAAATCTCTTTGCATTCTAGAAAGCGGCTGGCATTCTTCATACCTTCATTCGCATACAAAAAACACAAAATCCCAAACACTATCATACATCATGTTAGAAAATAAAACATGATAATTTTAGGAAAAAACAAACACTTGCATACATGCATCCACCAAACTTCATCCTCATAACATCATCTAGAAGTAGGCGGTTGAAGAAAGTGGACATTCCTCAATACCATGTGAAGAGGATAAGGCATTCGCATGCCATACACGGGAAGTCAAAAAGAAAATAAATAAAAATATTTACCCACCTATGGGTTCATTTAGGCTTCTCCATTTAAAAAAAAAAATGTACTTCGAAACATTGCATTGAGGAATGTACATTGTCTGGATGAAATAAATAAAATTGTTTGTTTTCATCATCTCTTCAAGTGTCTATTGTATTCATAAATTGCATTCATAAATTGCATTCATTCTCACTTTAACAATAATAAGATAATAAAAAGAAAGGATTAGTCGATGTGCTTTCCATGAATTAGAATAAGATGGAGAGTAAGCCTTTTGTCATCAAGTTCTCCCCAATGGTTGATCCGCCTAAGGAGGATAACAAGCCTCAACCATTGGATATCCAAGTCAATAAGGAAGAGGGGGCAAGGATGCCATTACATTTATGTCTCGAACCAAATAAAGTTGTATCATTGAGATACACAGAAACATCGTCCATCAATCTCCATCATAGCCAACATTCGGGGCAGAATTGGAAGTGAAACAATCTACACCCCCAGGAGCTATAAGACAATGCTCCCAAGAATAAAGGAAAAATAATAAGACCGAAGAAAGACATAATCCAAAGAGGAAACTGAAGAGACTTTGGATTCATGACGCTAAGGCAATTCATGATGCTCCGCCAAAGAGATAAACTCAGGGTAGGCGACAAGCTAGTCGTAGTTTGAGCTAGAAACGACATTCGGATCAGCAAATCATTTGTCCTACCTTGGATGGATGCGGCATAAGAGGACATTTGAAATATCTTTTGCCAATATGAAAAGACTTCCCCAACAATATGAAGGTGACCCACATGATGAGAAAATATGATATCACCCAAACCAAGGGCTCATTAGAAACTCTCAAGGAATAAGGAAGCCACCAGATTTTAAAGACAATCCTTTGAAGCTTTACCCATCAAAGGATTAAGCTGCATGGAGAAAAGGGAAGTCTCCCCTCCGCACCTTGAATCAGATTTTCCCATATAGAGGGGTTCAAGCGTCAAAAGCGACTTTAGTCATTAGGTGTTCTCCTTCTGATTCTTAGGGTTTGTAAATCCAATGACTATTAGAGATTACTCCTCGGGGCTAGCCTGACCCCCGAGCATTGTAGGGCACACATTTCCCTATTAATTACAAAGAATGTCATTCTTACTATCTGTTTCTCTTCTTGCTATTCATGTCTAAACCTCATTAATAACCATGTTTAAGCAAATGTTTTCAAAAGTGCGTCAAAGTAATCAAAATGCGCCATTGACCAAAACAAAAGTCAAATCCATCACCACTGATTGACTAGAAGCACAAAATAAAGTTTTACCTTGTCATAAGTAAAGTCGTGTTTCGCCAATGTTGTGCAAAAAGAAAACAAAAATCAAAGGAAGCCCATAGAAGCTAAAGGCCAAAAAGAGAGGGCAAGATACCTGGTAGGAAACCCACAAAGGGGGCTACGCAAAAGTTAGGGTAAACCCGCTAGGAAACCTGAACAACCATACAGGGTAACCTAGGCAAAAATTAGGGTTACAAAATAAAGTCCACTAGGTTTCCAAAGCAAGAAAAAAGAAACCTAGACAAAAGTTAGGACAAAACAAAATACAACATCCTAAGCTGAAAACCCAAAGGGCAGACTAAGGAAGTCAATCAGTCATAGCAAGCGCCATAGAATAAGACGCCACTCCATAAACAAAATGTTTGTCTAAACTAGCCTAAACACTCTAACCAACCTTGGCTAGTCGTGCTTACAAAAACCATTTTTTGTCAAAATAAAACAATTCTAAAACACAAGCCTTTGAATTAAATATCCTCTTCTTTCTCTTCTCTTGACCCTTACTACTACAACATTCTAGTAAGTAGTAGGGAAATGTGGAGATAGTAATCAATAGGAGGATTGACATCCCCAAGGAAAGGGATAGGCGCATTAACATGACAAGTCGCTCTACAATCAACACAATCATTCTTCGATCAAGGCAAAGTCAAAGACGGCAAAATCGGTACAGCCTATCATGTCGACAAAAAGCACATAACGTCGGAAGCTCATCAGAAGTAAAAGCACATTGGTTAATCCTTTTGAAAAATTAATTGAAATAGTATTATAAGATGCATATCGCCAACATTGCATGCATATGATAGGCTCCTACCTCTCAAAAAAAGAAGATAAAGAAAAAATGAGAATAAAAAGAATAATGTCTGCTAGGAGATTCTTAGGCAAAAGTTAGGGCAGCCTGCTAGATCGTAAACCCGCAAAGGGCGGTCTAGGCAAAAGTTAGGGCGTTCATAAAAAAGGAAAAAGCCCGCTAAGATATTCTAGGCAAAAATTAAGGCAGCCCGCTAGACCGAAAACCCCAAAAGGGCGGTCTAGGCAAAAGATAGGGCTAAAACAAAAAATGAATAAAAGAGAGGAGTCCTTCATCATAATCATGAGAGTCCAGCAGGAGAATGCTAGTCACTTTTCCAGATGCATCAATCAAAAAGAAAAGATTGCATTTAAAGCATCCACACACAAGTAGTCGCACAAAACGACTTTGTCAAGGAAAAAAATAAAAAATCACTTCAAATAAAAAAAAAACGAAAAGCATTCATGCATATAAGGAGAATAGCTCCATGTTTGTGATTGAAAACAGGATCACTGAGACTGAGTCTCCAAATAAAGCCTTCAAGAAAATGAAGCAAGTTGTCAATCAAGCGACTCATCAAAATAAGAGCTTCCAAAAATCAAGAGCTCTAGCTACCATCCTTCTACCCAGAAAAAGAAGGCACAAGAACGTAATAAGTCTTCACACAGTGATCTCCCTCAAGAAAGAAGAGCGAGTCGTCATAAGAAGCTTCCAGAAGCCAAAACTCCAATCATCACCCAATAAAAGGGGGCACAATCATCAGACATCATAAAAGAAAAGCCGACGGAAAGGCTTAGTCATCCCCAAGAGGATCTCTGCCTACTCTGAAGGCAAAATAAAAACACTCCTCACGGCTCAGCATTACCACCACATGAGTCATCGAGCACACTCATCCAAAGTCTCCTCCACACTCCCCAATGGAGAATAAAGGCTTCAAGAGCCCATCATCATCAACAGTCAAAAGAGTCCAAACCATCAAGGGCTCAACAAAAAGAAAGAAGAAGAAAAAAGGAATAAGAAATTCCCATCCACCAGTGAAATAAGAGCTTCACAAGTTTAGCTCGCATCAACATCAATCAAGGAGCCAAGACTCCATCCATAAAAAAGGAAAATCAGATCCCCAGGAAGTCAACTAATTCCCTGGTGGATCACCAAAGAAAGAAAATGTCATCCCTAGTGGACCAACCAAAAGAAGGAAGAAGCCAGCGTAATAAAAAGAGACTAAAAAGTAAAAAGGCTTACGCATTATCCCGAAAAAGCCAAATTTCAAAATCGCGAAAAAAGAGATAAATCGCGGAAAAAGGCGAAATCAAATGAAAATCCTTGCTCCCTAAGCGGGTCACCTCAGGAAAAGAAAGAATCAAAAAAGGAATTGGAAATTCCATTCCTTCAACAAAATAAGAGCACCACAAAAGCCAGCTCGCACCCACATCAATTAAGGAACTCTATTCCCTCAAGGGGCAAATCAAAATTAGATCCCCGGAAAGGCAATCAATTCCCCGGTGGATCACCAAAAAGAGAAAAATCATCTCCAGTGAGCCTACGACAAAGGCAAATTCCAAACTCACATCCTTAGAAGAGTCATTTGCCTAGGCGTAGGCAAGATCTGGCGAGCAAGAGCCAATTTCCCCAGAAAGGGACATCAACCTATTCGGAGGCAAGCAAGTATAAAGTCTTCACCACTAATGAAGCATCCGCCTACTCAGAGGCACAGGAAACAAAAAAAAAAACTCTATTTCCCCAGAGAAATAAGAGCTTGAAGAAACCAGCTCTCATCAACACCAAACAAGGAGTCACAACTCCATTCCCCAAAAGGCGACCAAAATTAGATCCCCAAGGAGTCAACCAACTCCCTAGTAGATCACCAAAAAAACTTACCCAGAGAGCCTACTGCAAAGGCAAAACTTCAAACGCATATCCTCAGAAAGCTACTTGCCTAACATGGATATCCCTAGTGGAACGCATAGGCAAAACCTTGCAAGCAAAAAAGCAACATTAGCCTATTCAGAGGCAAAGAAAAAAGCAAAACCAAAAGTCTTCACTTCCAAACGGAACATCTGTCTATTTAGAGGCATTACCAAAAACTCAATGGATATCCGCCTACTCAAGAGGCGTCACCAAGATCAACAAATCCCCAGAGGATTCCTGCCTACCTAAGAGGCACTTATCAAAAAATTCCCGACAACCAGCAAAGTCGGATGACCACCACAAAAGATCAAAAACAAAGAATCCCCAGCAATCAACAAGTTGGACGAACACCAACAGAATCCCCAGCACAGACCGGACGACAATTCCCAGAAAAGACAAAAAACAAAGACAAAACACATCTCAACAACGGCATGCATGAGCTACCCGAGCAGTAAGCCGCCACTACCACCAGTCCTACGCAGTGGACTGTACCAGCCTGATAGGGGGTTTATACCTATCAACCTGCGCACGCGTTGCGCCCGATCCGCGCTCAAGCTGGATCAGTAAGTCGCACTACCACCCTGATGGGGGGATCATACCCATCCAGTCCCACACAACGGACTGTACCACCCTGATGGGGGGATCATACCCATCCGGTCCCACACAACGGACCGTACCAGCCTGATGGGGGGTTCATACCCATCCAGTCCCACACAACGGACTGTAACTACCAGCCTGATGGGGGGTTTATACCTATCAACCAGCACACAAGAAGTGCCTAGCCGGCGCATGAGCTACCCGAGCAGTAAGCCGCCACCACCACCAGTTCAACAGAAGGAATTGTACCAGCCCGATGGGGGGTTCATACCCATCCAGTCCCACACAACGGACTGTAACTACCAGCCTGATGGGGAGTTTATACCCATCAACCGAAGGATCGGCTACGTCAGGAGTAGTATCCGGAGGTTCTACCACGTGTCAACCAAAGGGATCGGCTACGAAAGGAGTAGTATCCCGGAGGTGCACAAACACAACATCACCCCAGAAGATCATCCGCCACAAGACAGGACGTCCGAAGGGTAGCCGGGTGAGAGGGTCAACTCCTTTACCTTCCTGTCTACCCGTCTGGCACAACAAGCCAACAGTCGACTTGTCAGGTAAAGGGCGGGCAGCTGTAGACCCCAAATCTTGCCCGACCTCCAAATAAAGTCAGAAGACTCCCTATTTAGAGACAGCTGAAGCCTAACAAGCCATTAGGAGAGACTATTAGGCCCCCGTACTAGGATAGGAGGGTTTTTTTGGCCCAAAAAATAAAGTTTCTTGCCCTGAAGGGACGATACCGCCGTCTGGAAGGACCAGACCGCCGTCTCGCCTCACGTTAGGGACGAGACCGCCGTCTCGCTTGTCCAGACGGCAGTCTCGTCACCTGAAAAAAGGCCGAGACGGTGGTCTGGATTATCCAGACGGCGGTCTCGACCCCCTGCCATGGTCGAGATGGCGGTCTGGATTGTCGAGACGGCAGTCTCGACCCTGTCAGACGAAACAGCGGTCTCGACCTGTCAGGCGCGAAAAACTATAAATAGGGGCTCTATTTCCCCTTTTTCCACACACACCACAGCATTCTCTCCTCCTTCTCTCTAGGATTTCTCTCTCTAGAATCCCTCCGACGCATTTTCGGAGCTTCTGAGTGTCTTTAGAGTGATTTCTGAGCGTTCTAAGAGGTTTCCGATGCTGTAGAGTGAAGGGTTGCCATAAAGCACCCTCTTTTTTAAGAGAATTAATAGAGAAAGCTTGCTTTGAAGGTCTTTACTTTCTCCCTCACCTTTTTACCGCTTTATTTAAATTACGCAATAGATAGGGCCATGTAGTCGTAAAATTTTAATTCCGCAAATAAAAGGGCAAAAGCGTATTTTCCGGTTTATTTATCAATAAAATAGCTGGCCTGTAGTAGGGAACCCGAAAGGGGCGTCGTAAAGAGACTAATACTCCCTTTACACGTAACTAACTCCCTTACCCAACTCTGGTTCTAATGACCAAAGTTGGTTTTTGAAAACCAACGCCTTTTAAAACCCCTTTTCCGATGTTTCCGGTAAAAACATCGGTGGCGACTCCATAGAACCCCTCAAAATTAGTCCTTGGGTTAGCCCGGTTATCGGACAACCTAAAGGCGTTGTAACCATCGCGTCGCTCCGACCGCCTCTTTTTGACGGCGGCAACAGTCCCTGCCAGTAGCTTGTGGCAGATGCGGAGTGCTGGGGGAAGCACGTAGCCCCTCATCAGTGTAGGCAGCGTGGTTGCCCTTGTGAGCTCTTGCCACATTTCGAAGGCGGTGAGGTTGGCGGGCCGAGAGCAGATGGCCTTGCGATATCCCCAAGTCAGTACGTCCTCGGGCCGAACGAATCCAATACCCGCATTGAATTCGTCGAGGGTGGTAGTCCTGTATTCCCCACCCATAAAATAAGTTACAATCTTGGTGGGCTGCAGGCCCGGGACCATGGAGGGGACCTCAGCGTAGGAAACGGAGGCCAGGAATTCGAGTACCGCCTGTGGGTACACATGTGTGGGTGGAGGTTGCAGCAAAAAGCCCCATCCGATGCTGTGTATGTGGGCTCGGACATCGTCCTCCCACCCAAATTCAGCCAGGATGCTGAAGTTGAGCCCTAGCATCTTGTGCAAAGGATAAGTCCGGATGTTCTCGAGGCGGGCTTGGTGATGTGGTGACAGCTGAGAGGGGTCTTGGGGTGGCGGTGCCAAAGAACTGCTGGCACCGGCAGTTCCTCTTCTCTTTCTTGAGGCGCTTCTGCTGAACATTTTTGACCAGGAAGTGTTTGGGAGTGTGAGATCTAAAAAATGGAGGTTCTGGAGGCAAGGAGAGTAGTGAGGAACCCCCCAAGCGTGCATCCTATTTATAGGAAAATTTTCCAATTCGAGACCGCCGTCTGGGAAGGCGAGACGGCGGTCTCGAGTCTCTTACAAATCGAGACAGCGGTCTGGATCATCGAGACGACTGTCTCGTTTTCGTCTAAGTCGAGACGACGGTCTCGTCCTGCCGGGGGACCGAGACGGCGGTCTGGAAGATCCAGATGGCGGTCTCGAATTTCAGGGTTTTTTTTTTTTGGAAGAGAAAATAGGACCTGGTTCAAAAACATTTTATGCATGCAATGTTTTTATGTTTGATGTTCTATAATACCTACTTTGATTAAATTTTCAGAAGGATTTAACTGACGTGTCTTGTAGCGCCGAGTGCCCTCTAATCTGTGCTTTCGTACATGCTGTACCATGCCGGACTTCTTGTGACCGAAGAGTCATTTTGTTTTTCCTCTTTTCTTTCTCTTTTCCTTTTTTCTCTTTTTCTCTTTTGTAGCGCACTCTTTCTCATGTAGTGCCCCTTTTTCTTCACTTTAGGGATTTCAATCCTCTTGTTGACTATACGCCTCCATATTCCCAAATTAATTATTAGAATATTGTTGTGAGGGTCAAGAAAAAAGAAATAAAGAAGCAAATTCAATGGCTTGTGTGTTTAGAGGGTTAATTTTTATTTAGAAATTTTTTTGTAAGCATGGTTGGCTAGGGTTAGGCTTAGGTGTTTAAGCTTTTGTCTAAGAAAACAGTTTCCTTTCTTTTTTGTATTTGTGCCTTTTGGTTTTATTCCCATTGCTTTCTAATGGCTAGCTGATTTCCCTAGATCGCCCTTTGGGTTTTCGAACTAGGATATTGTGCTTGGCCCTAACTTTTGTCTAGGTTCCTTCTTTTTGTAATTTTTTTTGAGAATCCTAGCGGACCTTATTTTGTAACCCTAACTTTTGCCTAGGCTACCCTTTATTGTTGTTCGAGTATCCTATCAGGTCGACCCTATCTTTTGCGTAGCCCCCTTAGTGGGTTTCCTACCGGGTAATTCACCCTTTTCTTTGGCCTTTGGCTTCTCTAGGCTTTTCTTTTCTCTTCTTCTTTTTGTTTGTGTATTTATTTTTTGTTCACAATATTGGCGAAGCATGACTTTCTTTATGGATGAGGTGAAGTCTTATTTTTATGTGCTTCTAATCAACTAGCTTAACGATAATAGCAATGGTAAATGTTGATTATTTGAATGCGCTTTTTATTCTTCTTCTTTTTTTTGTTTACTTAGACAGGGTTATTTGTGTGGTCTAGTTAGAAATAGGAAGAACAGAAGCAGATAGTAAGAATCATTCTTTATTAATTAATAAGGGAATATGTGCCCTAAAATGCCCGGGGGTCGGGCTAGCCCCGGGGGATAATCTCTAACAATCATGGGGTTTACATCCCTTAAACGAAGAAAAAGATTTCCTAATGACTAAGGTGGCTCTTGACGCTTGCACCCCTCCACTCCGAAAAATTTGCTTGAGTGTGCGGAGGGGAGACTTCCCTTTTCTTCTTTCCGCCCGACCCTTAGTAGGGTCATATCCTAGGCCATGCTTGAAAGGATTGTCTTTGAATTCTGGGGGTTCCCTCATGCCTTGGGAATCTGCCCCCAGTCCTTGGCCAGGATGGTAACTGTGCTTCAACATCATGCGGGCTACCTTTGTGTTTCTGGGAAGTCGCTCTATGTTGGCAATTTCGAGTGCTTGAAAAGATGTTTCAAGGGCCTCTTCAGTCGCATCCACATAAGGTTGGGTGGACGGTCCACTGATCAAGATATCGTCTTCTTCTTGGACCGTGACCAATTTGTCATCCACTATGAACTTGACTTTCTGGTGGAGCGTTGAAGGTACTGCCTTAGCATCATGAATCCAAGGCCTGCCGAGGAGACAGCTATATGCTGGAGTAATATCCATGACATGGAAATCGGTGTCGAAGATAGTGGGTCCAACTTGAATTGGCAAGTTAACCTCTCCCACTACTTCTCATTTGGATCCGTCGAAGGCTCGAACGATGGTGCTGCTCGGGCGCAGACGGTTCCTTGTATAGTCAACTTGTCTAGTGTCCACTTGGGCATCACGTTCAAGGAAGACCCGTTATCCACAAGAACTCTGGCGATGAGGTACTCCTTGCACTTAACTGAGATATGCAAGGGCTTGTTATGACTTGACCCCTCGAGGGGGAGTTCTTCCTCTGTGAAGGTGAGGTGATCACTTGTCGTGATGTGACCGACGATCCTCTCAACCTTTTCTTGGGATATAGTATGAGGCACATGCGCTTCGCTCAAGACCTTCAGCAGGGCATTTCTGTGCGGTTCCGAGCTCATTACCAGAGATAACAATGTTATCTTCGCGGGCGTGCGATTGAGCTGGTCTATGATGGAATACTCGCTTTGCCTTATAAACTGGAGTAATTCCTCTGTCTCCTCCTTGGATTCCTTATTTTCTTTTTCTTCTTCAGTCTTTTTATTTTTTCCTTTATTTTGGAGGACATCTTCCTGTGTGTCCTTGGGGGAGTAGACTCTTCCACTTCTAGTCATGCCCCCAATGCCGGCTATATTTGTTATTTCTTCTTTTATCGGTGAAGATTCCCCGTATCTCCACGGTACAACTTTATTTGTTTCGTAGGGGAAAGGACGTGGCATAAATAGTCGCATTGGTGTCCTTGCCCCCTCTTCTTTATTCTTGAGGACAAACGGGCGAGGCTTATTTTCCTCTTGCGCCGAGTCGACCGTTGGGGTAAGCTTTATTAGGAGTGGCTTTCTCTCCATTCTTCTGATTTGGAAGAAGTGTCAGTTTATCCTTCCTTTTTATTATCTTATTTATTAAGCGTGAAGGAGGGGAAATTAAATATGCAAATGAATGTTTATGCATGCAAGTAGACAGTCGTTGAATAAAGAAGAAGATTTCATTCATTCAATAGAAGGTGTACATTCCCCTATTCCATACTACGAAGCAACTTTTGGCAAAAACAGAAAACCTTAAAGAAACCCACAGGCGGGTCTTGATCTCTCTATAGTTCTCTTTCGGCTTCCCGGACGTGACGAGCAAGTGCTTCGCTTTGTTTTCGGACCACCTGGCTCATATCTTCACTATACTTCTGAGCCTCTTTGATCTTCGCCTCTTGATGAACGACCAAGGCTTGTAGTTCATCGAGCTTCGCAATGGCTCGGTCTTTCTCTTGCAGTACCTGGCCGTACTGAGCTAGCCCATCCTTTTCTTTGCAGCGTAGCTCAACAAGACTTCTGTTGAGTCTCCGGTTGGCCTCTCGCTCTTGGCGTATATCTAACCGAGTCTTGGTGAGATCTTGCGATAACTCCTTGATCGTTTGAGCCTGTTTTGCTTATTCGGCCTCAAAGCGTGCTGATTTGGCGGTTATTTCTTGGAGTTGGCTATCCGAACTGGTTCTGGCAGTTTTGGATGCTCGGATAGCTTGTTCATTAGAGTCAGCACATTGATCCTTAAGGCGCTCTATTTTATGATCCTTTTTCTTGCCCTGCCTTTGCAGACCGTCTATTGTGAGGATAGATTCTTGTTCTCTTTCTTCAAGGGCCCTTATCTGGGCTCCCATGATTTCTATCCTCTGGGTCAAGGCATCAATTTGAGCCTGCAACTCTTCATTATTGGCACTCGTAATGGGTGTGGTGGATGGTTGAACCATCCCTCTTCTTTTTCTCCACGCCTCGTAGTCAATGGTGACCGTCACCCGAGCTTTTCCTAGCTCTCTATCTCCCATGTAGACTGGTTTCTCCCATGCTTTTCTCACAGCTAGTGAGTTGGCAATTGTGCATGTTGGGGACGTCTTCTTGTGAGTCCTTGGGGGAGTAGACTCTTCCACTTCTAGTCATGCCCCCAATGCCGGCTATATTGGTGATATCCTCCTTTATTGGTGAAGATTCTCCATATATCCATGGTACAACTTTATTTTACTCGTAGGGGAAAGGACGTGGCATAAATAGTCACACTGGTGTCCTTGCCCCCTCTTCCTTATTGTTTTTGAGGACCAACGATCGAGGTTTATTGTCCTCTTGTGGCAAGTCAACTATTGGGGAAAGCTTGATTAGGAGTGGCTTTCTATCCATTATTTTGATTTGGAAGACGTGTCAGTTAATCCTTCCTTTTTATTATCATATTTATTAAGAGTGAAGGAGGGGAAATTAAATATGCAAATGAATGTTATGCATGCAAGTAGACAATTGTTGAATAAAGAAAAATTTCATTTATCCGTAGAAGGTGTACATTCCCCTATTTCATACTACGAAGCAACTTTTGACAGAAACGGAAAAGCCTAAAGAAACCCACAGGTGGGTCTTGATCTCTATGTAATTCCCTTTCGGCTTCCCGGACATGACAAGCGAGTGCTTTGCTTTGCTTTGCTTCTGGACCGCCTGGCTCATATCTTCGCTGTACTTTTGAGCCTCTTTGATCTTCGCCTCTTGATGGACGACCAAGGCTTGCATTTCATCGAGTTTTGCAAGGGCTCGGTCCTTTTCTCGTAGTACTTGGTCGTACTGAGCTAACCCATCTCTTTCTTTACAGCGTAGCTCAATGAGACTTTTGTTGAGTCTCCGATTGGCCTCTCGCTCTTGGCGTATTTCTGACTGAGTCCTGGTAAGGTCTTATAACAAGTCCTTGATCGTTTGAGCCTGTTTTGCTGATTCGGCCTTAAGGCATGCTGATTTGGCGATTATTTCATGAAGTTGGCTATCCGAGCTGGTTCTAGCAGTTTTGGATGCTCGGATAGCTTGCTCATTGGACTCAGCACATTGATCCTTGAGGCGCACTATTTCATGATCCTTTTTCTTGCATTACCTTTGTAGACCGTCTATGGTGAGGATAGATTCTTGCTCTCTTTCTTCAAGGGCCCTCATCTGGACTCCCATGATTTCTATCCTCAGGGTCAAGGCGTCGACTTGAGCTTGCAGCTCTTCACTATTGGCACATGTAATGAGTGAGGTGGATGGTTCAGACATCCCTCTTCTTCTTCTCCACACCTCATAGTCATTGGAGACTGCTACTCGAGCTTTTCCTAGCTCTCTATCTCCCATAAAGACTGGTTTCCCCCATGCTCTTCTCACGGCTAGTGAGTTAGCAATTGTGCATGGGTCTCCAAAGAAACACAGTCCTCCGAGCTCCCCTCGGGATATTGTAGTTTGAGTCGTCATGAGTTGTCTCATAGCTACTCTAGGTGAATAGGCTATGCAACCCCTGAGTCCTATCAAGGGTACGTTTGGATAATCCCCACATCTGATGAGGACTGGACCGGGTCGGAACCAAGGGCAGACCCAGGATAAATGGTTGGCGTCCCATTGTTCCAACTCATCCTTCCACTCTGAGGTTAAGCGTCGGTGGAGAGGTATTTTGGAGAAGCTCCTCAAAGGGTCGGGGAACATCCCCATGTGACCAGAGGCGTAAAAATGTGTGATGCCCCACACAAAGAGTAGTGAAGAGCAACAACGGAGTGTTTTTCCTTCCTTCTGGTGGCAAAATTTCACCAAGAGCAAGGTGTCGTCAAGAATTGCAGGCAAGGGACTCTTCGAGTTCACGTCCCAGGCGAAGAATGCGTCCATGATGGCTTGATCCACTGTGTCGATGTGGAAGGGAAACAAGATTGTTCCAAATATAATTAAAGCCAGGGTTTTGTTAAAAGCGACCCATTCTGCCCTTTCGGCCAAGGTGGACAGATGGTCTTCTAACATCGAGACTTTCCAACCCTGGATGTTCCCTTTTCTATCAGGGTAGTCTGCCGGATTGACAATCGGATGATGGCAACGACCTGTGCTGTAGGAGTATATTCCCTGTGGCGGATATGGACCCCGGCTTATTTGGGCCATTTTAGCATAATCTCGTACTCCTCCAAAGTGGGCACCATATCGAACTACGGAAATTCGAAGCAGCGTAGACTAGAGTTCCAACTAGTACCCTGATGAAAATAGGATCAACACAGATCTTCAATAGGTCGAGAATCTGTCCATAAGATTTTTCAAAGTCGGAGCGGACCTCTGGTGGCATTATTGCGCAAAGCCATTCTAACTTCTCAGTATGGTACCGGGGAATGTCCACTTTCTTCAACTGTCTACTAGTCCCCCCCATTTTCTAAAACCAAAATGCATGCTTTATGAATATGATGCTTATTGTAGGTATGCATGTGAGTGTTTATTTTTCCTATTTATCATGTTTTATTTCTACATGATGTATGGTATTTGTGTATTTTTTTTTTGAACAAGTAAACTACCTATATGAATGATTTATGAGTGTAACGTTTTATGAACAAGATCCCATTTATTTTGGATTTTTATTATTTTTATTTTATAGCCTTTTATCTCTTCTGTTGGACTGTATGACTACTTAGCTTACAAAGAACTTGAAACCAGACTAGCTAAAAGGCAGACTGTCCGAGATAAAAATGGCTTTATGCGAAAGAATAATATTTAGCGTCCTTTATCTCTTCTGTCGGACTGCGTGGCTACTTAGCTTACAAAGAACCTGAAACCAGGCTAGCTAAAAGGCAGACTGTCCGAGATAAGGGTGTTTCTTGCAAAATTGTTTTTTTGTGATTTTTCTGTTTTTTGGTTATGCTATGCAACAAAAAAATGCACACACAATTCAACCATATGCGAACAGGCGAGAAGTCGTTTTAATCATGAGGTAGGGTTTTCCTGCAGAAAAGTGCATTGGCGAAGGTAGGTTCTAACTGTTCTCACCAAGGCTAAGGCCCCTAAGGTGCCCCCATTATAGGGTCCCCACTCTCCAGCCTTCCAACCATGCTTAGCACTAAGGCCATAGTCAGTCTTTGTGCCAAAAGAGGAAGGTTATCACCTTGAGTGGTGGTTTCCGATCACACTGGTGGGCTCAAGGCCATCACTACAGCGAACCGTACCTGCCACCCACTCCCTATGGATTTCTCACTTGCCCCTGGGTATAGAAGGAACTATTGTGTGCAAGGGTTTGTGTACAGTTTGCATTTCAAACAATTGCGTAAACATAAACAAACAACAGTTATGAAAGCCAAGCATTAAAACATGTTATAATACAAGGTAGGGTAAAAGCGTAATTTCTTGGTTTATTTATTTAAGCTGGCCCATCAGTAAATGGGATCAACTCTCTAGGCTTCCCTAGTGAAGTCACCATCTATCGCCACCATCAAAAAGAGGCGGTTGGAGCGACGCGATGGTTCCGACTTTCCAATTTTCGCGTTTTTATGGGTGATGTTACAACGCCTTTAGGTCGTCCGATAACCGGGTTGAACCTAGAGGCAAGGTTTTCGAAAGGGTGTTCTTGGATTGTCCAATAACCGGCTAACCCAAGAACTAATTTGAAGGGGTTCTTATGGAGTCGCCACCGATGTTTTTACAGGAAACATCGAAAAAGGGGTAAAAAGGCGTTGGTTTTCGAAAACCAACTTTGGTCGTTAAAACCAGAGTTTAGGTAAGGGAGTTAGTTACGTGTAAGGGAAGTGTTAGTTCCCTTACGATGCCCCTTTCGGGTTCCCTATGATAGGCCAACTATTTTATAAATAAACTTGTGATAAGACACTTTTACCCTTGTCGCCGCCGTCCGTTCCGACGTCCAGAGACATCTCAAACGTTTATGCGAGCAGTCGCGAAAAGATGGTTTAGACTCGCGTTTTTGTTAAAATATGTTCATTGCTTCCGAGGTGCTCAACAACTGAACTATCCTCTAATAAAAGCAAGGTTTTCGAAAAGGGGTTCTTTTGGAGTCGCCACCAATGTTTTGACCATAAACATTGGAAAAGGATAAAAAGGCATTGATTTTAATAAAAACCAAACTTGTCCATTATAACCAGAGTTAGGTAAGGGAGCTAGTTACGTGTGGGGAAGGTGTTAGCACCCCACAACGCCCCTTTCGGGTTCCCTATGACGGATTAATTCATTTAAGTAAAGATTACGAGAAATTACGCGATTACCCTATTTTATTGCATAATATTAAAAATGGTTATCTACATGACTTTATTTCCTATTGCATACAGAAAGCAATAAATAAAAGCAGTAAAAGAGAAGAGAATTGAACAGAACCTCCGTAGCAAGCTTTGTATTGCGAATCTTTAATCGTGAGGATGTGTTTTGGAAATCCTTCGCTCTACAAAGAATCTCCTCTCCGAATACAACACTGACTCTACTAAATTTTACAGAAGAATCGAATGCTAGAATGTAATTCCTTAACTGATTGTTACCTTATTAAGGCAATCAGAGAGTTCATTCGAAGTAGGGAGAGAAGACAAGTACTGGGAGTTTTCTTGTCTGTGAAACAGTGGCAAATGAGCCTCCTATTTATAGTTTTTCGCAGCCTGACACTTTGGGACGCCCCTCTGGGTTGGGACGGCCGTCTGGGTTGGGACGGCCGTCCCAACTGAATTTTTTACACTTGGCTCAACCCCTGAAAGAGTGGGACGGGCAGTCTCACTTGGGACGGCCGTCCCACTTGGCCAGGGTAGCTTGGGACGACCGTCTCGACTTTGGGACGACTGTCTCAACCTGTTTTGGCCAGCCTTTGTGTTCTGGGACCCCTAGGAAGCTTTCCTTTCTTTATTCGGACGTCGGTTGATGCCGATAGACGCCCGTTGAAGCTTTATCTTCATATAGGAAGTCTTCTTGGCCTTTATTGAGATGTCAGGCGAGCTTTGTCTTGTTATAGGAAGTCTCCTTAGCCTTTATTCAGAGACCGGGCAAAATTAGGGGTCTACAACCCTTTTATTTACGGAATTAAAATAACGACTACATCGCCCTAATGTCTATTATGCAATTTAATCATAAAAATAAAGACAGTAAAGAGAGGGAGAGAGAGTGAAGAAACCTCTGAAGCAAGCTTTTTTATTAATATTCTTGAAAGTAGGGTACGTTTTGGCATCCCTTCGCTCTTTACAACGCCGAAAACTCTCTCGAAACGATATAAAAAACTATGAAAAAAACTCCAGAAATACTTCGAAGGGGTTCTAGGAAGAGAATTTGAAGAAGTTGTACAAGGGAAAGTGGAAGAACTGTGTGAAATGAGGGGGGAGCGCTCACTATTTATAGGGATTCGCGCCTGTCAAGTCGAGACGGTCGTCTCATCTGACAAGGTCGAGACGGCCGTCTCGCCATTCAGGACGGCGGTCTCAACTTGTAAAAGTGGCGAGACCACCGTCTCGCCAAACGAGACGGTGGTATCAACTTTTCCAGAAATGAGAAGGCCTTCTCACCAAACGGGAGGGGGGTCTCGCCATTCGCAAGTGACGAGACGGCCGTCTCGCCAAATGAGACGGCAGTCCCGACTTGCTGGAATGGCGAGACAGCGGTCCCGAAAGGCGAGACGGCGGTCTCGATCCCTGAAGGCGAAAATCCTTATTTTAATGCAGAAAATCTTTCCTATCCTATTATGGGGCCTAATAGTCTCTCCTAGTGGCTTCTTAAGCTTCATCCATCTTCAAATAGGAGGTGTTCTGGTCTTTATTATGAGGCCGGGCAAGATTTGGGGTCTACAATAGGCAGTGGAAGAAAGTAGATATTCCTCAATACCATGAAAAGGGCATTCGCATACCATGCACGGGGAGTAAAAAAAAATTAAATAGAAATTCTAACCCGCCTATGGGTTCATTTAGGCTTCTCTGCTTTTAAAAAAAATGTACTTCGAAACACTACATTAAGGAATGTACACTGTCTGGATGAAATAAACAAAATTGTTTGTTTTCATCATCTATTCAACCATCTATTGCATTCATAAATTGCATTCATTCTCACTTTAATAATAATAATAATATAATAAAAAGAAATGATTAATTGATGTGCTTCCCATGAATTGGAAAAAGATGAAGAGCAAACCTTTCGTCGTCAAGTTCTCTCGAACGGTTGATCCGCCTAAGGAGGATAATAAGCCTCAATCGTTGGGTATCCGAGTTAATAAGGAAGAGGGGGCAAGGATGCTGTTACATTTGTTGGACAGACGGTTTGCTAATTAGAAAGTCTTCTTCAGCTTGAACTGTGACAAGTTTATCTTTTGTCACAAACTTGACTTTCTGGTGAAGCGTTGAAGGTATTGCCTTAGCGCTATGAATCCAAGGTCTACCAAGGAGACAACTATATGCCGGCGTGATATCCATCACGTGGAAGTCTATGTTAAAGATAGTAGGGCCAATTTGAATTGGTAGACTAATTTCTCCTACTACTTCACGTCTTGATCCATCAAAGGCTCGAACAATTGTATTACTCGGGCGCATGTGGGTTCCTTGCACTGTTATCTTATCAAGTGTGCCTTTAGGCATGACGTTTAAGGATGACCCATTATCCACCAGAACTTTGGAAATGAGATATTCCTTGCATTTGACAGAAATATGCAAGGGCTTGTTGTGATTTGATCCTTCTAAAGGGAGTTCTTCATTTGTGAAGGTAAGATGATTATTGGCTATAATGTTACCAATAATTCCTTCAAATTTGTCCTGGGAGATTGCATGCGGAACAAATGATTCATTCAAAACCTTTAACAGTGCGTTTCGATGCGGTTCCGAACTCATTATAAGTGATAACAAGGTTATCTTTGCAAGAGTGCGATTGAGTTGATCGATGATGGAGTACTCGCTTTGTCTTATGTGCTGGAGTAACTCATCTGTCTCCTCCTTGGATTCTTTTTCCTCTTCGGTCTTATTTTTTACCTTATCTTTAGGAATATTATCTTGTAATTCCTTGGGGGAGTATATTCTTCCGCTTCTTGTCATGCCCCCAATACCGGCTATGTTGGAGATGTCTTGATTAACTGGTGATTCTTCTAAGTATCTCCAAGGTACAGCTTTATTTGATGAATAAGGGAAAGGACGAGGCATGAATAAACGTAAAGGCGTTATTGCCTCTTCCCTTTTATCGATTGGAATGACCAACGGTGCTTGTTTATTATCATCTTTGGGTCTATCCACCGCTGTAGAGATTTTGATGACGAAAGACTTCTTTTCCATTTATTCTGATTTGTGGAAAGCACATCAATTAATCCTTCCTTTTTATTATCTTTATTATAAAATGAGGAGGGATGTATGAATGTATGCAACTTATGAATGCAATAGACAGTTTAAGGAAAAAATGCTTTTTATTTCAACTAGAAAATGTTTATCCTTCTATACAATGCTTTGAAGCAAGTGTTGACAAAAACGGAGAAGCTTGGATAATCCTATAGGTAAATTAGGCTTTCTTCGTAATTCGTCTTCAGCTGTTCTCACATGATTTTTGAGTGTCTTGATCTTCTCATGTACCGCCTAGCTCATATCTTCAGTATATCGACGAGCCTCTTTTATCTTTTCTTCTTGATGAACGATCAAGGCATGTTGTTGGCCAGACCTCTCTATTACTTGGTCTCTTTCACGAAGTAATTGACCATACTGAGCTAATCCATCTTTTTCTTTATTATGTAGCTCCTCTAGGTCTTCTCTGTATCTTTCAGCGGTTTCCCACCACTTTTGTGCTTCTGACTGAGTTTCTATTAGGTCATCCTGTATTAACTTGATCATTTTTGCCTGTTCTGCAAGCGCACTCTCAAGATGTGCTATTTCGTCATTCATGTCCCGGAATAGACTATCTTGTTCAAGCCTCGGAATTTTCAGTGCTTGTTTAGTCTCTTCTTGATAATCAGCACAATCATTCTTAAGGCACTCTATTTCATGGTCCTTCTTTTTACATTGCCTTTTTAGACCATCTATTGTAAGGGTTGCTTCTTGCTCTTTTTCTTCAAAGGCCCTTAGCTGAGCTTCCATGATTTCTACCCTTTTATTTAAGGCATTAACCTGCAATTGTAACTCTTCATTGACTAATGTCGTAGTGAATGTAGCAGATGGTTGGGGTATCCTTCTACTCTTCCTCCATTTTTCATATTCGTGGGACGTAGACACCTGAACCTTTCCAAGTTCTTTATCCCCTATATAGACTGGTCTTTCCCATGCTTTCTGCACAGCGGATACTTCTTCAAAGCTATGGGAATAATGGCATAGACTCAGCCCTCTGAGCTCTTTTTGAGTTGGCATAGTCTGGGTTCTCATGAGTTGTCTCATAGTTATCTTAGGAGAGTAAGCTATACAACCCTTGAGGCCTAGTAGTGGTATGCTCAGGTAATCTTCGCATCGTACCAGAATATAATCGGGTCGGAACCAAGGGCAAACCCATGATACATGCTCTATGTTCCAATTTTCTAACTCGGTTTTCCATTCTAAAGCTTGACGGTGCTGAAGAGGAATTTTTGCAAAACTTCTTAATGGATCAGGGAATATGCCCATGTAGCTTGAAGCATAGAAGTGAGTGACGCCCCATACATATAGTAATGAAGTGCAACATCTAAGTGTTTTCCCCTGTTTCTGTCGGCAAAAATCTACTGAAAACAGGGTATCAGCAAGAATTGCAGGTATAGGACTTTTAGAGTATACATCCCAGGCAAAGAATGCATCTATTGCAGCATGATCCACAACGTTCACATGAAATGGGAATAATATGATTCCAAACATTGCCAATGCTAGAGTTTTGTTGAAGGTAGACCAATCTTTCTTTTCAGCCAAAGAGATTAAGTGGTCTTCTATTATGGACATTTTCCAACCTCGGATGTTCCCCTTTCCCTCTAGGATGGATTCATGAGGAGGCAGTCGTATGATAGTAGCAACCTTACTCACGACCACATATACTCCTGAGCAGACATAGACCCCGACTGACTGAGGCCATCTAACCATGAGTTCATATTCTTCTAAGGTTGGTACTAAGTCGAACTGCGAAAACTCAAAGCAGTGTAGATCGGGATTCCAGAAGTGGACCAATGCTCTAACAAAGATTGGATCGATGCTGATTTTCAGGAGGTCAAGAATTCTTCCATAAGATTTCTCAAAATTGGCACTGACCTCCGGCGGCATATATGTACTCAACTGCCTTAACTTCTCTATACGGCATAGAAGGATTTCCACTTTCTTTAACTATCTATTACTGGATCCCTCCGTTATCTAAAAGAAATGAAAAATGCATGATATGAGGATGAGTCCTTGTAAATGCATGCATGTAAGTGTTTGTTTTTCTAAGTATTATCATGTTTTATTCCTAATATGATACATGATAGTACTTGGTTTTTCTTTAAAAAGGAAACTATCTATATGGATGTTTATGGATTTTGATGAAGAGAGTCCTATTTTCTTCTCTTATTTTTATGAACAAAGGTTGTATGAATTATAAGACTTTTATCAAGAATCTTTTTATTGTAAAAGGCATTTTTATGGCTTTAATTGTTTTTATATTTTTTTACGACCCTTTATCTCTTCTGTCGATCAACGTGGCTACTTAGCTTACAAAGAACCTGAAACCAGGCTAGCTTAACTGAAGACTGTCCGAGATAAAGTTGGTTTATCTTATCACTTTTATGATTTTTAGGGTTTTTCACTATTTTGTTTGTTGTATGATTACCCTATGCTAATGCATCAATACAAATGCAGCAAACGAATGCACACACAATTCATACATCCACGAGTAGAGCCACGCTTATTTAATCACGAGGTAGGGTTTTCCTACAGAAACGTGCTTGGTTTGGGTGGTTCTAAACTGTTCTCACCAAGGCCAAAGGTCCCCAAGGTGCCCCCATTATAGGGACCTCTCAATCTCTCAGTCCTCAGGTCATGCACAGAACTCCGTGTCGACATCCTTAGACCAAAAGAAGAGAGTTATCACCTTGAGTTGGTGGTTTCCGACAACGGTTGTAGCCCCGTGTGCCAACAAGCCGGTCGTATCTGCCACCCACTCCCTATAGGTATTCACTCTTGCACCCAGGTATAGAGGGACTGTTGTGTGCAAGGGTTTTTGTGTGCAATTTATATTTCAAACAATTTGCAGAAAATAATCATACAGCATTTATTAAAGCCATACAATAAAACATACGGATAAGGGTAAAGGCGTAATTTCAAATCTTTACTTAGTTTAAATTTTATCCATCACTAAATGGGACCAACTCTTCTAGCTTCCCCAGTGAAGTCGCCATCTGTCGCCGCCGTCCGTTCCGACGTCCAGGGACATCTCGAACGTTTATGCGAGCGGTCGCGAAAAGATGGTTTAGACTCGCATTTTTGTTAAAATATGTTCATTCCTTCCGAAGTGCTCAACAACTGAACTATCCTCTAATAAAAGCAAGGTTTTCGAAAAGGGGTTCTTTTGGAGTCGCCACCAATGTTTTGACCATAAACATTGGAAAAGGATAAAAAGGCGTTGATTTTAATAAAAACCAAACTTGGCCATTATAACCAGAGTTAGGTAAGGGAGTTAGTTACGTGTGGGGAAGGTGTTAGCACCCCACAACGCCCCTTTCGGGTTCCCTATGACGGATTAGTTCATTTAAGTAAAGATTACGAGAAATTATGCGATTACCCTATATTATTGCATAATATTAAAAATGGTTATCTACATGACTTTATTTCCTATTGCATACAGAAAGCAATAAATAAAAGCAGTAAAAGAGAAGAGAATTGAACAGAACCTCCGTAGCAAGCTTTGTATTGCGAATCTTTTATCGTGAGGATGCGTTTTGGCAATCCTTCATTCTACAAAGACTCTCCTCTCTGAATACAACACTGACTCTACTAAATTTTACAGAAGAATCGAATGGTGGAATGTAATTCCTTAACTGATTGTTACCTTATTAAGGCAATCAGAGAGTTCATTCGAAGTAGGGAGAGAAGACAAGTACTGGGAGTTGTCTAGTCTGTGAAACAGTGGTAAATGAGCCTCCTATTTATAGTTTTTCGCAGCCTGACACTTTGGGACGCCCCTCTGGGTTGGGACGGCCGTCTGGGTTGGGACGGCCGTCCCAACTGAATTTTTTACACTTGGCTAAACCCCTGAAAGAGTGGGACGGGCAGTCTCACTTGGGACGGCCGTCCCACTTGGCCAGGGTAGCTTGGGACGGCCGTCTCGACTTTGGGACGACCGTCTTGACTTTGGGACGACTGTCTCAACCTGTTTTGGCCAGCCTTTGTGTTCTGAGACCCCTGGGAAGCTTTCCTTTCTTTATTCGGACGTCGGTTGATGTCGATAGACGCCTGTTGAAGCTTTATCTTCATATAAGAAGTCTTCTTGGCCTTTATTGAGATGCCAGGCGAGCTTTGTCTTGTTATAGGAAGTCTCCTTAGCCTTTATTGAGAGACCGGGCAAAATTAGGGGTCTACAACCCTTTTATTTACGGAATTAAAATAACGACTACATCGCCCTAATGTCTATTATGCAATTTAATCATAAAAATAAAGACACTAAAGAGAGGGAGAGAGTGAAGAAACCTCTGAAGCAAGCTTTTTTATTAATATTCTTGAAAGTAGGGTACGTTTTGGCATCCCTTCGCTCTTTACAACGCCGAAAACTCTCTCGAAACGATATAAAAAACTATGAAAAAAACTCCAGAAATACTTCGGAGGGGTTTTAGGAAGAGAATTTGAAGAAGTTGTACAAGGGAAAGTGGAAGAACTGTGTGAAATGAGGGGGGAGCGCTCACTATTTATAGGGATTCGCGCCTGTCAAGTCGAGACGGTCGTCTCATCTGACAAGGTCGAGACGGCCGTCTCGCCATTCAGGACGGCGGTCTCGACTTGTAAAAGTGGCGAGACCGCCGTCTCGCCAAACGAGACGGCGGTATCAACTTTTCCAGAAATGAGAAGGCCTTCTCACCAAACGGGAGGGGGGTCTAGCCATTCGCAAGTGACGAGACGGCGGTCCCGACTTGCTGGAATGGCGAGATAGCGGTCCCGAAAGGCGAGACGGCGGTCTCGATCCCTGAAGGCGAAAATCCTTATTTTAATGCAGAAAATCCTTCCTATCCTATTATGGGGCCTAATAGTCTCTCCTAGTGGCTTCTTAAGCTTCATCCATCTTCAAATAGGAGGTGTTCTGGTCTTTATTATGAGGTCGGGCAAGATTTGGGGTCTACAATAGGCAGTGGAAGAAAGTAGATATTCCTCAATACCATGAAAAGGGCATTCGCATGCCATGCACGGGGAGTAAAAAAAAATTAAATAGAAATTCTAACCCGCCTATGGGTTCATTTAGGCTTCTCCACTTTTAAAAAAATGTACTTCGAAACACTACATTAAGGAATGTACACTGTCTGGATGAAATAAACAAAATTGTTTGTTTTCATCATCTATTCAACCATTTATTGCATTCATAAATTGCATTCATTCTCACTTTAATAATAATAAGATAATAAAAAGAAATGATTAATTGATGTGCTTCCCATGAATTGGAATAAGATGAAGAGCAAACCTTTCGTCGTCAAGTTCTCTCCAACGGTTGATCTGCCTAAGGAGGATAATAAGCCTCAACCGTTGGGTATCCGACTTAATAAGGAAGAGGGGGTAAAGATGTCGTTACATTTGTTCACTCCATACATCAAATAAGGCTGCACCATGGAGATACGCAAAAGCACCGCCCATTAACAAGGATATCTCCAACATAGCCGGCATTGGGGGGCAGGATTAGAAGTAGAAGAATCTACTCCCCCGAGGAGCTACAAGACGATGCTCCCAAGAATAAAGGAAAAATAATAAGATCGAAGAAAAACATAATCCAAAGAGGAAATTGAATAGACTTTGGATTCACGACGCTGAGGCAATTCTTTCAACGCTCCGTGTAGACCCCTAATCTTGCCCGACCTCATAATAAAGACCAGAAGACCTCCTTTTCGAAGATGGATGAAGCCTAAGAAGCCACTAGGAGAGACTATTAGGCCCCATACTAGGATAAGAGGGATTTTTGGCATAAAAATAAGGATTTTCACCTTTTAGGGTCGAGACCGCCGTCTCGCCTTGCGAAGGTGGTGAGACCGCCGTCTCGTTTGGCGAGACGGCCGTCTCGACCTTGTCAAACGAGACGACCCGTCTCGACCTGACAGGCGCAAATCCCTATAAATAGGAGCCCCATTCCCCTCATTTCCCACAGTTCTTCCTCCTTCTCTCTAGACTTTTCTTCAAATTATCTCTCTAGACCCCCTCCGAAGTAATTCCGGAGTTTCTGAGAGTTTTCTAGAGTGTTTTTGAGCATTTTCGGCATTGTAACGAGCGAAGGGCTGCCAAAAAGCACCCTAGTACTCAAAGAATTAATAGAAAAGCTTGCTTCGGAGGTTTGTACTTTCTCTCTTTATCTTTTACTGCCTTATTTTAAATTACGCAATAGACATTAGGGCCATGTAGTCATAATTTAAAATTCCGCAAATAAAAGGGTAAAAGCGTATTTTCACCGGTTTAATTATTTTTAAATAGTTGGCCTATCATAGGGAACCCGAAAGGGGCGTCGTAAAGGAACTAACACTTGCTTTACGCGTTGGTTCTAACTCCCTTACCCAACTCTGGTTCTAATGACCAAAGTTGGTTTTTCGAAAACCAACGCCTTTTCACTCCTTTTCCGATGTTTCTGGTAAAAAACATCGGTGGCGACTCCAGATGAACCCTTCAAAAACTACCTCTTGGGTTAGCCCGGTTATCGGACAACCCATGAGCGCCCTTTCGAAAACCTCGCCTCTAGGTTCAACCCTGTTTTTGGACAACCTAAAGGCGTTGTAACCACACCAATAAAAATGCGAAAATGGAATGTCGAAACCATCACGTCGCTCCGACCGCCTCATTTTGATGGCGGCGACACTCCGCCAAAGAGAGAAACGGGTAGGTGACAAGCTGGTCACGGTTCGAGCTAAAGACAGCATTCGGATCAACAAGTTGTCTGCCCCACCTTGAATGAAAGCGGGTGAAGAGGACCTTTGAAATATCTTTCGCCAATATGAAAAAACTTCCCCAACAATATGAAGGTGACCGACATGATGAGGAAATATGGATGTTGTCCAAACTAAGGGCTCATTAGAAACTCTCAAGGAATAAGGGAGCCACCAGATTTTAAAGACAATCCTTTAAAGCATTACCCTACAAAGGATCAAGTTGCACGGAGAAAAGGGAAGTCTCCCCTCCACACCTTGAATCAGATTTTCCCAAATAGAGGGGTTCAAGCGTCAAAAGTGACTTTAGTCATTAGGTGTTTTCCTTCTGATTCTTAGGGTTTGTAAATCCAATGACTATTAGAGATTACTCCTCGGGGCTAGCCCGACCCCCAAGCCTTCTAGGGCACATATTTCCCTATTAATTACAAAGAATGTCATTCTTACTATCTGCTTCTCTTCTTGTTATTCATATCTAAACCTCATTAATAACCATGTTTAAGCAAACATTTTCAAAATGCGTCAAAGTAATCAAACTGCGCTATTGACCAAAATAAAAGTCAAACTTATCATCACTGGTTGACTAGAAACACAAAATAAGGTTTTACCTCGTCATAAATAAAGTCATGTTTCACCAATGTTGCGCAAAAAGAAGACAAAAAAACATAAAATTAAAAGAAGCTCATAGAAGCCAAAGGCCAAAAAGAGAGGACAAGATACCTGGTAGGAAACCCACCAAAGGGGGCTACGCAAAAGTTAGGGTAAACCCGCTAGGAAACCCAAACAACCATAAAGGGTAGCTTAGGCAAAAATTAGGGTTACAAAATAAAGTCCACTAGGTTTCCCAAAGCAAGAAAAAATGAAACCTAGACAAAAGTTAGGACAAAACAAAACACAACATCGTAGACTGAAAATCCAAAGGGTGGACTAGGGAAGTCAATCAGTCATAGAAAGCGCCATAGAATAAGACATCACTCCATAAACAAAACGTTTGTTTAAATTAGCCTAAATACTCTAACCAACCTCAGCTAGTCGTGCTTACAAAAACCTTTTTTTGTCAAAACGAAACATTTCTAAAACACAAGCCTTTGAATTAAATATCCTCTTCCTTCTTTTCTCTTGACCCTTACCACTATGACATTCTAGTAAGTAGTAGGGAAATGTGGAGATAGTAATCAATAGGAGGATTGACATCCCCAAGGAAAGGGAGGGACGCACTGACATGGCAAGACGCTCTGTAATCAATACAATCATTCTTCAATCATGGAAAAATCGAGACGGCAAAATCGGTACAGCCTATCCTGTCGACGAAAACACATAACGTTAGAAGCTCATCAGAAGTAAAAGCACATTTGATTAATCCTTTTGAAATAATAATTGGAATAGCATTGTCGGATGCATATCGCGAACATTGCATAGGGTCCTATCTCTCCAAAAAAGAAGCGAAAGAAAAAATGAAAATAAAAAGAATAACGCCTGCTAGGAGATTCTTAGGCAAAAGTTAGGGTAGCCCGCTAGATCGAAAACCCGCAAAGGGCGGTCTAGGCAAAAGATAGATCATTCATAAAAAAGAAAAAAAACCCTCTAAGATATCCTAGGCAAAAATTAAGGCAACTCGCTAGACTGAAAACCCCAAAAGGGCGGTCTAGGCAAAATATAGGGCTAAACCAAAAAATGAATAAAAGAGAGGGTCCCTTCATCATAATCATGAAAGTCCAATAGGAGAATTCCAGTCACTTTTCCAGATGCATCGATAAAAAATGATAGATTGTATTTAGGGCATCCACACACAAGTAGTCACACAAAACGACTTTGTCAAGGTCAAAAATGAAAGAAATAAAAATCACTTCAGATAAATAACAACAAAAAAAAAACATTCATATAAGGAGACTAGCTCCATATTTGTGATTGAAAACAGGATCACCGAGACTGAGTCTCCAAATAATGCCCTCAAGAAAATGGAGCAAGTCATCAATCAAATAACTCAGAAGAAATAAGAGCTTCTAGAAGCCAAAGCTCCAACATTTTCCCTTCCACCTAGTAAAAGGAAGGCACAACCATCAAAGAAAGAAAAAGCCGATGGAAAGGCTTAGTCATCCCCAAGAGGATCCCTGCCTACTCCGAAGGCAAAACAAAAACACTCCTCACGGTTCAGCATTACCACTACATGAGTCATCGAGCACACTCACCCAAAGTATCCTCCACACTGCCCAATGGAGAATAAAGGCTTCAAGAGCCCGTCATCATCAACAGTCAAAAGAGTCCAAACCATCAAGGGCTCAATAAAAAGAAAGAAGAGAAAACAAAGAAGAAAACTCTTGCATCCCCAACGGAGATGTCCAAAAGAAAGGGTCACACCAGAGAAGGCCGAATAAAAATCCCCAAGTGGATCTCCCCAGAAAAATCTACAAAAAGAAGTGTAGACCCCTAATTTTGCCCGGCCTCTCAATAAAGGCTAAGGAGACTTCCTACAACAAGATAAAGCTCGCCTGGCATCTCAATAAAGGCCAAGAAGACTTCCTATATGAAGATAAAGCTTCAACGGCCATCTATCGGCATCAACCGACATCCAAATAAAGAAAGGAAAGCTTCCCGGGGGTCCCAGAACACAAAAGTTGGCCAAAATAGGTTGAGACAGCCGTCCCAAATTTGAGACGGTCGTCCCAAGCTACCCTGGCCATGTGGGACGGCCGTCCCAAGTGAGACTGGTCGTCCCACTCTTCAAGAGGTAACCCCAAGTGTAAAAAATTCAATTGGGACGACCGTCCCAACCTAGATGGCCGTCCCAAATTGCCAGGCTACGAAAAACTATAAATAGGAGGCTCATTTGCCACTTTTTCACACACCAAACAACTCCTAGTACTTGTCTTTTCTCTTCCTTCTTAGAATGAACTCTCTGATTGCCTTGATAAGGTAACAATCAGTTAAGGAATCATATTCTAGCATTGATTCTTCTGTAAAAATTTAGTCGAGTCGATCTTGTATTCGGAGAGGAGAGTCTTTGTAGAGCGGGGGATTGCCAAAACTCATCCTCACAGTTAAAAGATTCGCAATACAAAGCTTCCTACGGAGGTTCTGTTCAATTCTCTTCTCCTTTACTGCTTTATTTATTACTTTATGTATGCAATATGAAATAAAGTCATGTAGATAGCCATTTTTAATATTATGCAATAAAATAGGGTAATCGCGTAATTTCTTGTAATCTTTACTTAAATGAATTAATCTGTCATAGCGAACCCGAAAGGGGCGTTGTGGGGTGCTAACACCTTCCCCACACGTAACTAACTCCCTTACCCAACTCTGGTTATAATGGCCAAGTTTGGTTTTTATTAAAATCAACGCCTTTTTATCCTTTTCCAATGTTTACGGTCAAAACATTGGTGGCGACTCCAAAAGAACCTCTTTTCGAAAACCATGCTTTTATTAGAGGATAGTTCAGTTGTTGAGCACCTCGGAAGCAATGAACATATTTTAACACAAAAAACGCGAGTCTAAACCATCTTTTCGCGACCGCTCGCATAAACGTTCGAGATGTCCCTGGACGTCGGAACGGACGGTGGCGACAGATGGCGACTCCACTGGGGAAGCTAGAGAGTTGATCCCATTTAGTGACAGATAAAATTCAAACTAAGTGAAGATTTGAAATTATGCCTTTACCCTTTTTCCGTATGTTTTATAGTATGGCTTTAATAACTGTTGTATGATTATTTTCTGCAAATTGTCTAAAATATAAAGTGCACACAAAAACCCTTGCACATAACAGTCCCTCTATACCCGGGGGCAAGAGTGAATACCTATAGGGAGTGGGTGGCAGATACGACCAGCTTGTTGGCACACGGGGCTACAACCGTTGTCGAAAACCACCAACTCAAGGTGATAACTCTCTTCTTTTGGTCTAAGGATGTCGCCACGGAGTTCCGTGAATGACCCGAGGATTGAGAGATTGAGAGGTCCCTATAATGGGGGCATCTTGGGGACCTTTGGCCTTGGTGAGAACAGTTTAGAACCACCTAAACCAAGCACGTTTCTGCAGGAAAACCCTACCTCGTGATTAAATAAGCGTGGCTCTGCTCGTGGATGTATGAATTGTGTGTGCATTCGTTTGCTACATTTGTATTGATGCATTAGCATAGGGTAATCATACGACAAACAAAATAGTGAAAAACCCTAAAAATCATAAAAGTGATAAGATAAGCCAACTTTATCTCGGACAGTCTTCAATTAAGCTAGCCTGGTTTCAGGTTCTTTGTAAGCTAAGTAGCCACGTTGACCGACAGAAGAGATAAAGGGTCATAAAAAATATAAAAACAAATTAAAGCTATAAAAATATCTTTTACAATAAAAATATTGTCGACAAATTCGTATCATTCATACCACATCATCCAATAAGTGGTAAAAAAGAAGAAGAGAGAAAACCAATGCACTAAGAAAAGTATGCATAAACATCATCATAATAAAGTCTCTCATAAGCACATTCATTCTAGGATGTATTAGATATCCTTAGACAATAGTGAAAGAGACCCAAGTGCGTTGATCACCTTCCTAGAAGAGATAAGTGCGCTAAGGTATGTTGGCAGCCTTTTAAAAAAAAGGAAGTTAACACACTAAGGTGGGTATGGTACCCTTAAAACATAGGCTTTTGAGAAGATACCAAAGCTATTGTCTAAGGCATATCTATTTCACACCAATCATTTGAAATAAAAAGCTATAATAAAAATCGTTAAAATCATTTAGAAAGTGGCTGGTCTTCCGCCCGTCCTCACTCGTGCTCAAAAAGCCAAGAAGATGGAGCAATTAGAGGAGCAGAACCGTATGCTCACCACTGAGCTTAATGTCATAAAGGAACAAATAACGCAGTTGACGGAGCTAATGTATCAGCAATGCTTCCACAATACGGTCTCTGAGCAACGAATTTTTGCCTTAGAGGAGAGATTAAGGGCATTAGAGGGACATAACTTTGATATAAAGGAGGTAACCGATGTACACCTTGTAAAAAATACTCAATCCCCTCCCAAGTTTAAGAAATCCCACGCATCATTCAAGAAGCCCTTTGGCAAGAAAAAGGAGGGAAGTGTAAATGCCATGAACTTTACTACTCTTTCTTCCTCTTCGCCATCAGCTGGACAATCACGCAGACAAGAGAAGAAATTCACTCCCATCCCAATCTCTTATGAGAGTCTGCTGCCAAGGCTTTTAGAGGCCAAGCTCTTAACACGTATCTCCCCAAAGAAGAAAGATCCACCTTACCCCGGTTGGTACAAACTCAACGAAAAATGTGATTACCACTTAGGTGCTCCTGGGCATTCCGTGGAGAATTGCGTCAACCTGAAATATAGGGTTCAAGAATTATTGAATGCCAGGTGGATTACTTTCGATGCTCCCGACCCAAACGTAAACATCAAGCCTCTATCATAACCAGAATAGTGAACCTGGGTAGAGAAGGCCAACTAACTAGGGATCCCCATTTTGTACATCTTTTGGTTAAAAGAAATAAAAAATAATAATAAAAAGCTTCTGATGCATCTCTCGCGGTCTCTGCCCGTGGCCACGAGATCTTTTGATTAAAGGGACTCTGTATATATTTCTCTTTTCATCAATAAAATGAGGCATTTTTCATAATATTCATATGCTTCTCATTCTTTTCTTTCTCATTCCAAAATAATTAAAAAAATCTAAACCCAAATATAGACCATATAAACAGTCATGTCTGTGATTGAAAACTCTCTACGGGATCTAAAAGCCAAAGACGAATGGATTGAGTCAGACAGTGAGGAGGGGACCATTTCCCTGGACATGCAAAGACTGTTGGAAAAATAAGCTCAATTGATACAGCCCCATAAGGAAAAAAACTTAGGCCATCGATCTGGGACAAAGAGATAATAAGAAAGAAGTAAATATCAGTACCCAAATTGATAATGTCAGGGAAGGGGAAATAACACCTTTGCGCTTATTCATGCCTCGTCTTTTCCCTTATACATCGGATAAAGCTGTACTGTGGATATGCACAGAATAATTGTCCGTCAATGAAGATATCTCCAATATAACTGGCATTGGGGGCACAACAAGAAGCGAAGGAATTTATTCCCCCAAGGAGCTACAAGATAATGCTCCTAAAAACAAAGGAAAAATAAAGAAACCGAAGAGCAAAAGGAAAAAGGAATCCAAGGAGAAGATTAAGTAGACCTTGGATTCACGGTGCTAGGGCAGTTTCTTCAACGCTCCACCGAAAAATCAAATTTGTAGTAGGTGACAAGTTGATCATGGTTCAAGCTAAAGACTACATTCGAATCAGTGAGTCGTCCACCATACCTTAAATGGATGCGACTGAAGAAGACATTTGAAAATATGGAAAAACTTCCTAGCAATTTAAAAGTGGCCCATATAATGAAGAGATATGGATATAGCTCAGACAAGGGCTGGGAAAGGACGCTCAAGGAATAAGAGAGCCATCAGATTTAAGGATAATCCTTTAAAGTACGACCCTCCAAAAGATCAAGTCGTACAAAGAAAAGAGAAGTCTCTCCTCCATACCTTAAAGACGATCTTCCAAAAAGGAGGGATATTAACATCAAGGGTAGCATTAGTCATTAGATGTCCTTCTTCTGATTCTAAAGGATGTAAACCCAATGACTATTAGAGATCACTCCTCGGGGTGTGCCCGACCCCCGAGCATCTTTAGGGCACGCAATTCCCTTTAGATTACAAAAGAATGCTATTCTTACTATCTGCTTCTTTTCTCGCTAATCATATTTATACCTCATAAATAACCATGTTTAGACAAACGTTTCGTTCCAAACGCCATAGACAAAATGAAGCCAAAGTTAACATGGTTGATTAGTTAGAGACACGAATAAGAAAATCGTGTTTCGACAATATTTTGAGAAAAGAAATTATTATTAAAAGAAGCCCGTCAAGGTCAAAGGGCCAAGACAAAAAGATAAAAGGGCAAAATCCTAGGTTGAAAACCCAAAAGGGTGGACTAGGAATGTAAATCAGTCACAAATAGGCAGTTGATGACGCCACATCATAAGAACAAAACGTTTGTCTAAACTAGACTAAACACCGACCAACCTTGGCTAGCCATTCTTACAAAAACTATTATTTCAAAAAAAATCTCACTAAAACACAAGCCTTTGCAATAAATCCCTTTCTTTCTCTTCTCTTGACCATTTCACTATAAAGCATTCAAATAATGAAGGGGAATGTGGAAACATAGTGATCAATAGGAGAGTTGAAATCCCTAAGGAAAGGAAGAAGGGCATTGACATGGCAGTTGCTCTACATCCAAAATGATTACTCTTCGGTTATAGCAAAGATCCGAGACGGAAAATCGGTATAGCTAATCATGTTGACAAAAGCACATGATGATGGAAGTAAACTTAACAGAAGCTGAATGAGTTCGAAGCTGATATGACCAGCTAAACCTTATTGAAGAAAAACGGCTGAATGTTATATGTCGTGAGCAAGCCTATCAAAGGAAAATAAAAAAGGCTAACGAAAAAAGGTCAACCCTCATATTTACCATAAGAGGGATTTAATGGTAAATAATGTGTTTCCGGCCTAGAAGAATAAAATTGGAAAATGGGCAACTAAATTGTGAAGGACCCTTTGTGGTCAAACGAGCTTTCTCAGGAAGAGGCTCTTATGGATGGAAAAGAACTTCGACACCTAATAAACTCTGGTATGGTGAAGAAGTATTATGCTTGAAGACATTGCTCAAGACCCGTCAGGAATGAAAACCCGCAAAGGGCATCCTTGGGCAAAAGATAGGGTCTATATCCCTCGCTAGGATACGTCCTAGGCAAAAAGTAGAGGTTAAAAAAAAAAGAAAAAAACTAACGGAGAGCAATGGTTAGCTCAGTCGAAAACCAAAAGGCGGCTAAGGTAACATTCTTCCAGAAGCAAGCAGTCTGCATGGTCTTCACTCTGAGCTCAGGCATCTCAACTGAAGCAATTAGGAGAACCAGGGGGCAGATATCATGGACATGTCTGTTTAAGCCTATACAGTATAGCCAACCCCAACCATCCATTCTTCTAAATACCATTGAAATCCTTCTATAAAAGAAATAAACTTTTGCTCAGTTATCAATAAAATTCCCTTTCATTTCCTTTCTCTTAACCAAATATTATGGAAATGCCTCTTTATTGATAAATCATAAATATGCGCAAAGACCTTTAATCAAAGATCAAGCATGCATCTAAAAAAAAGGGAAGCATAAAAAATAATAATAAAGGCATAAAAGCCTGCTAGGATATTCTTAGGAAAAAACTAGGGTATCCTGCTAGATCGAAAACCTACAAAGGGCGGTCTAGGAAAAAGATAGGGCTAAGACCAAAAAGATGAACAAAAGAGGAGCCCACCATCATGGTCATAAAGGAGGAGCCCATCGACGTATTCATAAGAAGCCAATAGGAGAAGGCCAGTTACTTTCTAAATGCATAAAAAATAAATAAACAATAGATTGCATTTAGAACATCCACACACAAAGTAGTTGCATAATACGACTTTGTCAAAATCAAGAAAAAATAAATTTCTTCAAAATAAACATGCATATAAGGAGGATAGTCTCCATACTTGTGATTGAAAACAGGAGGCGCCAGAATCCAGTCTCCATATGAAAATCAAAATCGCGAAAGGCGAAATCAAAACCATTTCAGCAGAATAAAGAGCTTCAAGGAAACTAGCTCTAACCTTCTACACCAATAGAAGAAGATACATCGAAAAAAAAAGGCCAACGGAAAGGCTCGATCATCCCCAAGCGGATCCTTGCCTACTCTAAAGGCAAAACAAAAATTACTTCATGACTCAGCACCACCACATGAGTCGTCAAACAGAGTCATTTGAAACTTCAATCAACATCCTTCCACCCAAGAAAGAAGGAAGCCATCAAAATATGAAAAAGCCAACGGAAAGGCTTGATCATCCCCAAGCGGATCCTTGCCTACTCCAGAGGCAAAACAAAAAGATTACCTCACGACTCAGCTGTATCACCACATGAGTCATCGAGCACACTCATCCAGAATCTCCGCCACTTCCCCAAAGGAGAATAAAGAGAATAAGGACTACACAAGAGTTCATCAAAGAAAATACGGAGTCAAATCTTTCATATCACCAGGGGGCAACAAAAAGAAAGAAAAGAAAAACTTTCATTCCCCAATAGAGGCCCGAATAAAAATCTCCAAGTAGAGTATATCAAGAAAGTCTACAAAAAGAGGAAAACAAAAATTTTTCCATCTTCCAGCTCAAATAAGAGCTTCACAAAGCCAGGAGCCAAGACTCCATCATCAAATTTGGATCCCCAGGAAACCGACAAACTCCTCTGTGAATCCTAAAAAAAGAAAAAGAAGAAAATCTCTTCATCCCGCTTAAAAAAGAGCTTAACAAAAGCCAGGAGCCAAGACTCCATCATAAAAAATCAAATCAAGGATTGGATCCCCAAGAAGTAAAAAAAAAATTCCCCAGGGATCACCAAGAAGAGAAAAGAAAAAAAATATAATATCTTTTCATCCAAAGAAAAAGCCAATGTGCATAAAAGGCGCACATATGTAAAATCCAAATCGCAAAAAAAGAGATACAAATTGCGAGAAAAAGATAAAAACTCATTCCCCAGCGGAATAAGTGCATAGGCAAAGCCAGCTCAAACAACAACATCCAATAAGGAGTCAAAAACTCCATTCCTCCCTAGGGGGCAATTCAAAATAGATCTCCAGAAAACGATCAAATCCCTGGTGCATCACCAAAAAGAAAATATCCCCAGCAAGCCTACCAGCAAAGGCAAACTACAAATTCATACCCTCAAGGAGTTAATCACCTGAAATACCCAATATGGATATTCGCAGTGAGATGCAAAGTCTTCACTCCCAAGAAAGCCTCTGCCTAAGGCAAGCAAAAAGCCGATATCCCCAAGAAATGGGAAATCAACCTATAAGAGGTAATACAAGTCCAAAGCACAAAGCTTCCAAAAAAGCATCTGCCTACTCAGAGGTATTATCAAAAACAAATATCCTCAAGTAGAACAACCTTCAACACTATTGAAGCATCTGCCTAAAAACAAGAGGCACAATCAACAAGAAATCAACAAATCCCCAGGAGATTCTTGCCTAAAACAAGAGGCAACCAACAAGAATCCCCGGCAAAGCTGGATGGCTAAACGAAAAAGCCAAAAACAACGAAACCCCCGGCAAGACCAGACGGCTAAAAGAAAAGCCAAAAACAAAGAATCCCCGACAAAGATTGGACGGCTAAAAGAAAAGCCAAAAACAAAGAATCCACCGGTAAAACCGGATGGCTAAATAAAGAAGCCAAAGAACAAGAATCCCCGGCAAGACCAGACGGCTAAAAGAAAAGCCAAAAGCAAAGAATCCCCGGCAAAGACCGGATGGCTAAAAGGAAAAGTTGAAACCCAAAGAATCCCCGCCAAAGATCGGATGGCTAAAAAGAAAAGCCAAAAACAAAGAAATCCCCGGTAAAACCGGATGACTAAAAAAGAAAAGTCAAAAAGAAAAGATCAATCATTCCCCATGGAATAGGCGCATGATCAGAGACAATAAGCCGCCAACACATCTCCAAAAACCAGATGAGGGTTTGTACTCACCAATCAAAAAGATTGAATGCCGAAAAAGAGAATCCCAAGAGCCTTATAGAATAGGGTTCGTACCAGGTGGGGGTAGGTACCCATAAGAGCATTATAGAATAGGGTTCGTACCAGGTGGGGGTAGGTACCCACAAGAGCCTTATAGAATAGGGTTCGTACCGGGTGGGGGTAGGTACCCACAAGAGCCTTATAGAATAGGGTTCATACCAGGTGGGGGTAGGTACCCACAAGAGCCTTATAGAATAGGGTTCGTACCAGGTGAGGGTAGGTACTCACCAGAGCCTTATAGAATAGGGTTCGTACCAGGTGGGGGTAGGTACCCACAAGAGCCTTATAGAATAGGGTTCGTACTAGGTGGGGGTAGGTACCCACAAGAACCTTATAGAATAGGGTTCGTACCAGGTGGGGGTAGGTACCCACAAGAGCCTTATAGAATAGGGTTCATACCAGGTGGGGGTAGGTACCCACCAAAGCCTTATAAAATAAGGTTTATACCGGATGAGGGTAGGTACTCATCAGAATCTAGCAAAAATGCAGATTCGTACCAGGTGGGGGTAGGTACCCACCAAAGCCTTATAAAATAAGGTTTGTACCGGGTGAGGGTAGGTACTCATCAGAATCTAGCAAAAGTGCAGATTCGTACCAGGTGGGGGTAGGTACCCACCAAAGCCTTATAAAATAAGGTTTATACCGGATTAGGGTAGGTACTCATCAGAATCTAGCAAAAGTGCAAATTCGTACCAGGTGGGGGTAGGTACCTACCAAAGCCTTATAAAATAAGGTTTATACCGGATGAGTGTAGGTGCTCATCAGAATGTAGCAAAAATGCAGATTCATACCAGGTGGGGGTAGGTACCCACCAGAGCCTTATAAAATAAGGTTTATACCGGATGAGGGTAGGTACTCATCAGAATCTAGCAAAAATGCAGATTCATACCAGGTGGAGGTAGGTACCCACCAGAGCCTTATAAAATAAGGTTTGTACCGGATGAGGGTAGGTACTCATCAAAACTTAGCAGAATGCATTAGGTGGAGTAAAATACTCACCTGAGCATTACAAAAACGGTTTGCAAATACCTTGCTTCTAATAGAGGATAGTTCAAGTGTTCAGCACCTCGAAAGTAAGTACCCACAAGAGTTTAGCAAAATGCGAACTCGTACCAGGTGAGGGTAGGTACTCACCAAAGCCTTGCAAAATAAAGGTTCATACCTAGTGGGGGTAGGTACCCACAAGAGTCTAGTGAAATGCAGACTCATACCTAGTGAGGGTAAGTACTCACCAAAGCCTTATAAAGTAAGGCTCAAACCAGATAGGGGTTGGTACCTATCAAAAATATTTATCATCCGGAGGATCAGCAAAGGAGCATCTGAAGGATAACCGGGCAAAAGGGTTAACTCCTTCCCCTACCAACTAATTTTGTCGGCACATTAAGCCAATAAATTAGCCAGGCAGGTGAAGGGGGGGGGGGGGCAGCTATAGACCCCTAATTTTGCCCGGCCTCTCAATAAAGGCTAAGGAGACTTCCTACAACAAGATAAAGCTCGCCTGACATCTCAATAAAGGCCAAGAAGACTTCCTATATGAAGATAAAGCTTCAACGGGCATCTATCCGCATCAACCGACGTCCGAATAAAAGAAAGGAAAGCTTCTCGGGGGTCCCAGAACACAAAAGTTGGCCAAAACAGGTTGAGATAGCCGTCCCAAATTTGAGACGGCCGTCCCAAGCTACCCTGGCCATGTGGGATGGCCATCCCAAGTGAGACTGGCCGTCCCACTCTTCAAGAGGTAACCCCAAGTGTAAAAAATTCAATTGGGACGACCGTCCCAACCCAGATGTGAAAGTGATGAAGATCTTATTGAAATACTTTGGCAAAGATCTCATTGATTTGATGAAGTCAAAGATGAAGTCAAAAGCAACTTTGCAGTGGACAAAAGTCACTAAGATAAAAGAGTAGAAGAATTAGTGTGTCTTCAGCTATGCTTAGGTATAATCATTTTATCTTTTCTGCTGCATGAGGTTTCTTCACTTAAAAGATTTTGCAAAATGCCTCTAAAAATGTTTTAAACAATTAAAAACAAAGTATTTTGACAAAAGCTTTCTTAAACAAGTTTTTAACTGATACAGTTTTGAAATAAACGATTAAAATCACTTAGAATGTTCAGAGAAGTGTTTTTATAGTATTTTAATCCATACAACTTGATTTTAATCCATTAAAACCACTTGGAGTTCAGGATGATCGATCAGAATACAATTATGACCGATCAGAATCAGATATGATCGATCAGAATTGAGTTATGACCGATCAGAAATTTTTTAATCGATTAAAACCACTTAAGGGTTCACGATGATCGATCAGAATGGAATTATGACCGATCAGAACTTTTTCAATCGATTAAATCTCATTTCAATCGATAAAAACAACTTAGAAAGTTTTGTAGTATTTCAATCGATTGAATCGTGAAACAATCGATTAAATCAACTTAGAAGTTTTTTTGTAAAGTGTTTTAATTGATATAAACGTTGTCGTATCAGTTAAAACAAATCTGTTAAAGAATCAAGAACGTATTAATGGATTAAAAGAAGTTTTAACAGATTAAAACTGCACTTTTAACAGATTAAAAGAATCTTTTAACAGATTAATTAAACTAGCAGTTTTGAAAATCTTCTATAAAAACAGTTTGGCTTGAACTTTTTTAACAGACATTGAACATCAGTTTTTACACATCCTTGAGCAATGAATCAAGCAAACTTTAACACTCTTTTCAAGAAAGATTTGCATCAGTTTTTGAGAAGTTCTTTGAAAATCTTTCTTGAGGCAACTTGATTTCTTTTGAAGAAGAAACACTTACAGCAGAATTGCATAAACTGGTTTGAGCATTCTAGTTTCTTCTTTTTCATTTCTTTACATTCTTTTTGTATTGTTTGGTGCCTGGAATTTGGGCACTAGTCTCTCTGCAGCTGGAATTTGGTTGTAGAGGTTATCAAGAACTGGAATTTGGTTCTTGGTGAGAGGTTGGGTGCAGGAACTGGAATTTGGTTCTTGTGGTAGATTAAGTGTAAGATTGTAAATCTGTAAAACATTTGATCTAGTGGAACCCAGCTGGAATTTGGCTAGAGACTGGACGTAGCCCTGGTATTGGGTGAACCAGTATAAAACACCGGTGATATCTTTCTTAACCTTTCTCTATTTTAATTCTGTCGCTGCATTTATATTGATTGATTGCTTTGTAATTCAAGAACAGATCAGAAATCTTAATTTTTGAATTAGATAATCTTTTATTTTCGAAAAACTTTTAAAGATCAATTCACCCTCTCTCTTGATCTCAGCCTACTTTCCTAACAATTGGCATCAGAGCGAAGTTCTTGAAAGTTATTCAAGTTCTTCGATCCATGGCTGGAAACAAATTTTCTAAGGGTGCTTGTATCGATAGACCTCCACTATTTTGTGGAATAGATTATCCTTTTTGGAAAATTAGGATGAAGATCTTTATTGAATCTGTTAGTATAAATGTTTGGAATATAATTGAACAAGAAACTGATATCGTTAACAAAGATTGGTCTAGCTTAAATGACTATGAAAAGAAATTAATCCAGGATGATTGTATTGCCAAAAATATTATCATTTCTGCACTTAACAGAAACAATTTTTTCAGGATAGCACACTGTCAGACTGCTACACAAATGTGGAAGATTCTTGAAATGACCTATGAAGAAACAACAGAGACATGCCTAATGGTCAACTCGGATTCACCAAAAACCAGTGTAAGTTCTGACTCTATGAATTATAGTTCATTACAAGATGCCTTTTATGAAATACATGCAGTAGCAAAAAAATTAGAAACTGAAAACAAAAGATTAAAAAGCATGAATAGGTTATTAGAAAACAAGATCACTATTCTTGAAAAGAAAATAGTTGATGAATAAACCAAGAATGAAAATCTGGAATTAGATAATAATTCTAATTGCATGTGTAATATTAAAGATTGCAAAAACTATCCTGAGTTACTAAAACAAGTATCATACTTAGTAAAAATTGCAGCTAAACTAGCACAAGGAAAGACTAGTCTTGATATGATACTTAATTCTCAGAAATTAGTTATTGACCGTGGTGGCATAGGTTTTACACCGTCTATTGGAAAGAAAACCAGAGCATTTAAAAATTATTTTGCATATAGTAAATCTGTTTCGTCTCCGTTTGTCAAATGTTTTTACTGTATGAAAAAAGGGCATTCTGTTAAATATTGTAGAATTAAGAAATATGCCATACCTAAAGGTAAGATGAAGTGGATTCCCAAAAATTCACTTCATATAACATAATTGGACCCAGTAATTAAAAAGGGGTACCAGAAATATGCCTAATCTGTTTTGCAGGAACAAAATCTGGAAGCCCCTGTGTATCAAGTCAGCGAATTCTGTCTCTGGATTCTCGGACTGAGTATTTTAATTGATACAAAACTATTTTAATCGGTTAAAATCACTTACAGTGAATACCAGAAGAACTGTCCATACAGTTTTAATCGGTTAAAATACGAATTAATCGATTAAAATGTTCTTTGGAATATAGTTTAACTGTTTTAATCGATTAAAATGGTTTCATATCAGTTAAAATCATTAACAGAATAAAATTAACCGATTATTCCTCGTTTAAATCGATTATTATTCTGATACATTTTCTTCAGAACTTGATTAATCGATTGAGTATCAAATGAATCGATTAAAATTATTCTTCCAGTGCAGAATTAATTGTTTATTTCAACACTGTATCATTTTGTACTGCAACTATACAAATTTCATTTCAGGCAAGACAAAATGAAGATCTCTGGTACCTTGACAGTGGCTGTTCCAAACACATGACAGGTGACATCAAATGTGCAGAATTAGATTTCATCAAAGATATGCAGGGAGAGTTTGAGATGTCTATGATGGGGGAACTTAACTACTTTCTTGGATTACAAGTTAAACAACTTCAAGAAGGAAGCTTTCTTCATCAATCCAAATACTGCACAGAACTCTTAAAGAAATTTGAGATGGAACACTGCAAGGAGGCATCAACACCTATGTCCACAAATTGCTATCTTGATTCTGATGAAAAAGGAAAATCTGTTGATGAAACTAAATATAGAGGGCTTATTGGTTCTTTACTATATTTAACAGCAAGTAGACCTGACATTATGTTCAATGTTTGTATGTGTGCCAGGTTCCAATCTGCACCAAAAGAGTCTCATCTTACTACTGCAAAAAGAATCCTCAAATATCTTAAGGGAACTTTAAATGTTGGGTTATGGTATCCAGGTGAGTCAAAACTAAATCTAGTTGGATACTCTGACTCAGATTTTGCAGGTTGTAAGCTTGATAGGAAAAGCACCAGTGGCACCTGTCATCTCCTTGGAAGCAGTCTAATTTCATGGCACGATGAAAAGCAGTCATGTGTTGCTCTTTCTACAGACTGAAGCGAATACATTGCAGCTAGAAGTTGTTGTGCTCAATCGCTTTGGATTAAACAACGACTTGAGGATTATGGTTTAATTCTCAGAAAAATTCCTCTCTTGTGTGATAATACTAGTGCCATTATGTTAACTAAAAATCCAATCCAACATTCTAGGACAAAGCATATAGAAATTAGACATCATTTCATTAGAGATCATGTTTTGAAAGGTGATTGCGAAATCTTCTTTATAGAAACTGAAAAACAACTAGCAGATATTTTTACAAAACCTCTTGCTCGTGATCGGTTTTTCAAAATTTGCACTGAATTAGGCATTTTAGATGCATCAAACATTACTTAGTTTTCAAAACTGAGTGTTTTATTCAATAAAAAATCTTTTAAATCGATTAAAAGAATTTATACAACATTTTTCCTTACTGTTTTAATCGATTAAATGTCGAAATAATCGATTAAATGCACTTATGTTTTATATTTCAAAGTCCTTCACTGTTTTAATCGATTAAACCTTTATTTCAATCGATTAAAATCATTAAACATGAACCTTTTAATCGATTTTGTCCTGTTTTTAATCGATTTTTATTCTGGAAAGAAAAATTAAAGGCTTTAGTTAATGGTTGTTCTTGTAACATGCTACTAAAGCGTGATTCCCTTATCTTTACACGTATTAATTGTATTCATTACAAATGTGTTAATAAAGATAAGTTTGAATAAACTTTGATTGATCTTTACATGAGTAAAGTATCGTATTTTTCATTTTTTCTATTTTCAAAATCTTTTCAATACATACCTATGCATAGTTTCTCTTCTATTCCCTATTTTTTTGATGAAGTCAAAAGGGGGAGAAATAATTGCTTTTACTTTTGATCAATTTAAAGGGAAAAATAACTATTAATTTAGGGGGAGCAACAATTTAGGGGGAGAAATAGGTAGATAATTCATTTTTTATTACTCACTAAATCTATATTATCAAGTGACTTCTTTTGCAGAGTTTTTTTTCAAAACTGGTATTTGTCTTCATCAAATAGGGGGAGACTGAAAGTGATGAAGATCTTATTGAAATACTTTGGCAAAGATCTCATTGATTTGATGAAGTCAAAGATGAAGTCAAAAGCAACTTTGCAGTGGACAAAAGTCACTAAGATAAAAGAGTAGAAGAATTAGTGTGTCTTCGACTATGCTTAGGTATAATCATTTTATCTTTTCTGCTGCATGAGGTTTCTTCACTTAAAAGATTTTGCAAAATGCCTCTAAAAATGTTTTAAACAATTAAAAACAAAGTATTTTGACAAAAGCTTTCTTAAACAAGTTTTTAACTGATACAGTTTTGAAATAAACGATTAAAATCACTTAGAATGTTCAGAGAAGTGTTTTTACAGTATTTTAATCCATACAACTTGATTTTAATCCATTAAAACCACTTGGAGTTCAGGATGATCGATCAGAATACAATTATGACCGATCAGAATCAGATATGATCGATCAGAATTGAGTTATGACCGATCAGAAATTTTTTAATCGATTAAAACCACTTAAGGGTTCAGGATGATCGATTAGAATAGAATTATGACCGATCAGAACTTTTTCAATCGATTAAATCTCGTTTCAATCGATTAAAACAACTTAGAAAATTTCTACACAGCATTTTAATCCATTAAAACTTATTTTTATCAGTTAAAATAACTTGAAAAGTTTTACAAGAAAGTTTTGCAGTATTTCAATCGATTGAATCGTGAAACAATCGATTAAATCAACTTAGAAGTTTTTTTGTAAAGTGTTTTAATTGATATAAACGTTGTCGTATCAGTTAAAACAAATCTGTTAAAGAATCAAGAACGTATTAATGGATTAAAAGAAGTTTTAACAGATTAAAACTGCACTTTTAACAGATTAAAAGAATCTTTTAACAGATTAATTAAACCAGCAGTTTTGAAAATCTTCTATAAAAACATTTTGGCTTGAACTTTTTTAACAGACATTGAACATCATTTTTTACACATCCTTGAGCAATCAATCAAGCAAACTTTAGCACTCTTTTCAAGAAAGATTCGCATCAGTTTTTGAGAAGTTCTTTGAAAATCTTTCTTGAGGCAACTTGATTTCTTTTGAAGAAGAAACACTTACAGCAGAATTGCATAAACTGGTTTGAGCATTCTAGTTTCTTCTTTTTCATTTCTTTACATTCTTTTTGTATTGTTTGGTGCCTGGAATTTGGGCACCGGTCTCTCTGCAGCTAGAATTTGGTTGTAGAGGTTATCAAGAACTGGAATTCGGTTCTTGGTGAGAGGTTGAGTGCAGGAACTGGAATTTGGTTCTTGTGGTAGATTAAGTGTAAGATTGTAAATCTGTAAAACATTTGATCTAGTGGAACCCAGCTGGAATTTGGCTGGAGACTGGACGTAGCCCCGGTATTGGGTGAACCAGTATAAAACACCGGTGATATCTTGCTTAACCTTTCTCTATTTTAATTCTGTCGCTGCATTTATATTGATTGATTGCTTTGTAATTCAAGAACAGATCTGAAATCTTAATTTTTGAATTAGATAATCTGTTATTTGTGAAAAAATTTTAAAGATCAATTCACTGCCCCTCTTGATCTCAGCCTACTTTCCTAACAAGATGGTCGTCCCAAATTTCCAGGCTACGAAAAACTATAAATAGGAGGCTCATTTGCCACTTTTTCACACACCAGACAACTCCTAGTACTTGTCTTTTCTCTTCCTTCTTCGAATGAACTCTCTGATTGCCTTGATAAGGTAACAATCAGTTAAGGAATCATATTCCAGCATTCGATTCTTCTGTAAAAATTTAGTCGAGTCGATCTTGTATTCGGAGAGGAGAGTCTTTGTAGAGCGGGGGATTGCCAAAACGCATCCTCACAGTTAAAAGATTCGCAATACAAAGCTTGCTACGGAGGTTCTGTTCAATTCTCTTCTCCTTTACTACTTTATTTATTACTTTATGTATGCAATATGAAATAAAGTCATGTAGATAACCATTTTTAATATTATGCAATAAAATAGGGTAATTGCGTAATTTCTTGTAATCTTTACTTAAATGAATTATTCCGTCATAGGGAACCCGAAAGGGGCGTTGTGGGGTGCTAACACCTTCCCCACACGTAACTAACTCCCTTACCCAACTCTGGTTATAATGGCCAAGTTTGGTTTTTATTAAAATCAACGCCTTTTTATCCTTTTCCAATGTTTACGGTCAAAACATTGGTGGCGACTCCAAAAGAACCCCTTTTCGAAAACCTTGCTTTTATTAGAGGATAGTTCAGTTGTTGAGCACCTCGGAAGCAATGAACATATTTTAACACAAAAAATGCGAGTCTAAACCATCTTTTCGCGACCGCTCACATAAACGTTCGAGATGTCCCTGGACGTCGGAACGGATAGCAGCGACAAGAAGGAATAAAAAATTCTCATCCCTTAGCAAAATAAGGACGCATCAACATTAATCAAGGAGCCAAGACTCCATCCCCAGAAAAGAAAAATCAGATCCCGAGGAAGTCGATAATCCCTTGATGGATCACCAAAGAAAACTTTATTCCCTGTGGATCCCCAAACAGAAGAAAAAGCCTGTGTGTATAAAAGAAACTAAAAAGGCGCACGCATTATCACCATAAAAAAGCCAGATTTCAAAATTGCGATAAAAAAGAGATAAATCGCGAAAAAAGGGAAATTAAAATCCTAACTTTTAGGTAAACAAAATACCCATTCTCCAATGAAATAAGAGCATCGTAGAACCAGCTCACACCAGTACCTAACAAGGAGTCAAAACTCCAGGGGGAAAAACCAAAAATTAGATCCCTGGGAAGGCAATCAATTCTTTGGTGGATCACCAAAAAGAGAAAGATCATCCCTAGTGAGCCTACTGCAAAGGCAAAACTTCAGATTCATCCTCAGAATGTCATTTGCCTACGCGTAGGCAAGACCTGGCAAGCAAGAGTCATCATCCCCATAAGGGAATATCAGCCTAGTCAGAGCAAAACAAATGCAGCCAAAAGTCTTCACTTCCGATGAAGCATCTGCCTACTCAGAGGCATTACCAAAAACTCAATGGAGTATCTGCCTGCTTAGAGGCACCATCAAAATCAATAAATTTTCAATGGATATCTGCCTACTCAAGAGGTGTCACCAAGATCAACAAATCCCCAGAGTATTCTTGCCTACCTAAGAGGCACTCATAAAAAATCCCCAACAACCAGCAAAGTCGAATGAGCACTACCAAAGGATCAAAACAAAGAATTCCCAGCAATCAACGAGCTGGATGACTGTCGGAAGAGCCGAAAATTAAAGAATCCCCAACACACCGGAGGACTTCACCAGAAAAATAAAAAACATTCATCAGAGCAAGAGAGCATTTCTCACAGAACCGGCGCATGAGCTAGAGCAGTAAGCCGCCACCACCACCACCATTCCTACGAAGTGGACTGTACCAGCCAGATGGGGGGTTCATACCCATCAACTTGCACACGACTTGCGCATGATCTGCACACAAGCCAGAGCAGTAAGTCACAATCGGTCCTATGCTGTGGACCATACCAGCCTGATGGGAGGTTAATACTCATCCAGTCCTACACACAGTGGGCTGTAACTACCAGCCTGATGGGGGGTTTATACTCATCAACCGAAGGGTCGGCTACCGTAAGAAGGAGCATCCTGAGGTTCTACCACGTGTCAACCAAAGGGGTCGGCTACCGCAAGAAAGGGCATCCTGGAGGCGCACAACACATTTTTCCCCAGAGGATCAGCCACCACAAGACGGAACATCCAAAGGACAGTCGAGCAAGAGGGTTAACTCCTTCACCCTCCAGCCGATCTTCTTGGCGTAATAGGCCAACAGTCGGCTAGTCAGGTGAAGGGGGGGCAGTTGTAGACCTCCATTTCGAAGATGGGCAAGGCCTACAAGGTCCCTAGGATAGACTATTAGGCCCCATGTTAGAATAGGAAGACTTTTCTGTACAAAAAATAAGGATTTCCACCTTAAGGGTCGAGACCTCCGTCTCGCTTATCAAGACCGTCATCTCGTCGAATGGCAAAGTCGAGACGGCCATCTCGTTTGGCGAGACGACCGTCTTGCCACTTGCCAATGGTAAGAGCACCTTCCCGATTGGTGAGACGACCCTCTCGTCATTTGGCAAGTCGATAACGCCATCTTGATTGGCGAGACGGCCGTCTTGCCAGGTGAGACGGTAGTCTCGACCTGACAAGTGTGAATCCCGATAAAAGGGGAGCGCTCTCCCCTCCATTTCACACAGTTCTTCCACCTTTCCTTCTAGCATTTCTTAGAATTCTTCTTTTAGAGCCCCTTCGAAGCATTTCCGGAGTTTTCTGAGAGTTCTTAGAGAGTTTTTATAGCATTGCGAGAGAGAAAAGTCAATGTTGTAGAGCGAAGAACTGCCAAAAAGCATCCTATTTTCTAAGAGAATTAATCAAAGCTTGCTCTGGAGGTTTCTTCACTCTCTCCCTCTCTTTTACCGTCTTTTTTACTGATATTAATTTGTGCAATAGCTACTAGGTCCATGTAGTCATTATCTTTTAATTCTGCGAATAAAAAGGTAGAAGCGTCATTTTAAAAGTTTTTTTATAAATAACCAGCCTATCATAGGAAACCCGAAAGGGGCGTCGTAGGGAATCTAATACCTTCCCTACACATTGTCGCCGCCATCAAAAAGAGGCGGTCGGAGCGACGTGATGGTTTTTCGACCCTTTTTGATTTTCGCGTTTTTTATGGGTAGTTACAACGCCTTTAGGTTGTCCGATAACCGGGCTAACCTAGGGGCAAGGTTTTCGAAAGGGCGTCCTTGGGTTGTCCGATAACCGGGCTAACCCAAGGACTAATTTTTGTGGGGTTCTGTGGAGTCGCCCCCGATGTTTTTACCGGAAACATCGAAAAGGGGTTTTTAAAGGCGTTGGTTTTCAAAAACCAACTTTGGTCATTAGAACCAGAATTGGATAAGGGAGTTAGTTACGTGTAAAGGGAGTATTAGTCCCTTTACGACGCCCCTTTCGGGTTCCCTATGACAGGCCAGCTTTTATTGTTAATAAATAAACCGGAAAATATGCTTTTACCCTTTTTATTATGCAGAATTTAAAGTGATGACTACATGGCCCTAATCTATTGCATAATTAAAATTAAAGCGTTAAAAGTAGAGAGGGAGAAATTAAACCTCCGAAGCAAGCTTTTTATATTTCTTTAAAAGAAATGGGTGCTTTTTGGCAGCCCTTCACTCTACAAGACGCTGGAAACTCTTCTGGACGTCCAAAAAATGCTCTCAAAGACACTCAGAAACTCCGGAAATGCGTCAGAGGGATTCTAGAGAGAAGTTTTAGAGAGAAGGGAGAGCTAGAAGCTTGAGGTGTGTGGAAATGAGGGGGGGAGGACCCCTATTTATAGGTTTTCGCACCTGTCAGTGGCGAGACCGCCGGTGTCGTCTAACAGGGTCGAGACCGTTGTCTCGTCCAACGAGACCGCCGTCTCGATTGCCAAACGCGGTGAGACCGCCGTTTGGGGAAACGAGACCGCCGTCTCGTCCTTCGCAGGTGGCGAGACCGCCGTCTCGTCAAGCGAGACGGCGGTCTCGCCACTTGCATGAGGCGAGACGGCGGTCTAGGAAGTCCAGACGGCGGTCTCGTCCCAACAAGGCGAGAAAACTTATTTTTTGGTACAGAAACTCCCTCCTATCCTAGTATGGGGCCTAATAGTCTCTCCTAATGGCTTGTTAGGCTTCATCCATCTTCAAAATAGGAGGTCTTTTGGTCTTTATTTGGAGGCCGGGAAAGATTTGGGGTCTACTGCTGCCCCCCCTTTACCCGACCAGTCGACTACTGGCCTTTTGTGCCAAGGTGATCGATTGGAGGGTAAAGGAGTTGACCCTCTTGCCCGGTTGCCCTTCAGATGTTCCGTTTTTGCGGCGGATGATCCTCTGGGGAGATGTTGTGTTGTGCGCTTCCGGGATGCTCCTTTGTCGCAGTAGCTGACCCCTTCGGCTGATGAGTACGAACCCCCACCTGGTTTGACGAGTATGAACCCTCGCCCGGTAAGCCCCCTTTTGTAAGGCCTGATGAGTACACACCCCCATCTGGTGTTTGACGAGTATGAACCCCCGCCTGGTAAGCCCCCTTTTATAAGGCCCGATGAGTACACACCCCCATCTGGTGTTTAGCCTCCGGATGCTCCATCTTGCGGTAGCTGATCCTTTGGCTGTGGTGGCGGCTTACTGATTCTGATCACGCGCCGATGTGAAACCTTGGGATGCTCCTTTGACGCGGTAGTTGACCCCTTGGCTGACGAGTATGAACCCCCGTCTGGTTATGTGCCTCTGGATGCCCCTTCTTGCGGTGGCTGACCCTTTGGCGATGGTGGCGGCTTACTGATTCTTATCATGCGCCGGCTCCCTGGGGAGTGATTTCTGTGTTCGTGCACTTCCAAGATACTACTTCTAACGTAGCCGATCCCTTCGGTGGACACGTGGTAAAACCTCGGGATACTCCTTCTGACGGTAGCCGATCCTTTGGTTGATGGGTATAAACCCCCCATCAGGCTGGTAGTTGCAGTCCGTTGTGTGGGACTGGATGGGTATGAACCCCCCATCAGGCTGGTAAATGCAGTCCGTTGTGTGGGACTGGATGGGTATGAACCCCCCATCAGGGTGGTAGTGCGACTTACTGATCCGGCTCGAGCGCAGATCAGGCGCAACGCGTGCGCAGGTTGATAGGTATAAACCCCCTATCAGGCTAGTACAGTCCACTGCGTAGGACTGGTGGTAGTGGCGGCTTACTGCTCGGGTAGCTCATGCGCCGGGCGTTTGAGGTGTTCTTTCTGTGTCTTTGTTTGTCTTTTCTGGGAATTGTCGTCCGGTCTGTGCCGGGGATTCTGTTGGTGTTCATCCAGCTTGTTGATTGATGGGGATTCTTTGTTTTTGGCTTTTCTTGTTTAGCCATCCAGCTTGTTTGTTTTTTTTGCTGGGAATTGTCATCCGGTCTGTTGGGGATTCTTTGTTTTTGATGATGCCTCTTGAGTAGCCGGATATTCCGTTGAGGTTATGGTAATGCCTCTGAGTAGGCAAATGCTTCATTTGGAGGTGAAGACTTTTGGTTTTGCTTTTTTCTTTGCCTCTGAATAGGCTAATGTTGCTTTTTTGCTTGCAAGGTTTTGCCTATGCGTTCCACTAGGGATATCCATGTTAGGTGATATAGGCAAGTAACTTTTTGAGGATATGTGTTTGAAGTTTGCCTTTGCAGTAGGCTCTCTGGGTAAGTTTTTTGGAGATCTACTAGGGAGTTGGTTGACTCCTTGGGGATCTAATTTTGGTCGCCTTTTGGGGAATGGAGTTGTGACTCCTTGTTTGGTGTTGATGAGAGCTGGTTTCTTCAAGCTCTTATTCCTCTGGGGAAATGGAGTTTTTTGTTTTTTTGTTTCCTGTGCCTCTGAGTAGGCGGATGCTTCATTAGTGGTGAAGACTTTATACTTGTTGTTTTTCGCCTTAGCATAGGCTGATGTTCTACTTGAGGATATTTGCTTTTGATAATACCTCTGAGTAGGCAGATGCTTTATTGGAAGCTTTGTGTTTTGGACTTGTATTGCCTCTTGCATAGGTTGATTTCCCATTTCTTGGGGATATTGGCTCTTTGCTTGCCTCTGAGTAGGCAGAGGCTTTCTTGGGAGTGAAGGCTTTGCATTTCCCTAGGGATATTCATATTAGGTGTTATAGGCTATTAACTCCCTGAGGATATGAATTAGTAGTTTGCCTCTGTCGTAGGGTCGCTGGGGATAGTTTTTCTTTTTGATGATTGTCGCCGCCGTAAAAAAGGAAGGCGGTCGGAGCGACGCGATGGTTTTTTTTTACCCTCTTGATTTTCGCGTTTTTTATTGGTGGTTACAACGCCTTTAGGTTGTCCGATAACCGGGCTAACCTAGGGGCGAGGTTTTCGAAAGTTTCCCTGGGTTGTCCGATAACCGGGCTAACCCAGGGACTTATTTAATTTGGGTTCTATGGAGTCGCCACCGATATTTTTACCATAAACATCGGAAAAGGGGTTTTTAAAAAGGCGTTGGTTTTCGAAAACCAACTTTGGTCATTAGAACCAGAGTTGGGTAAGGGAGTTAGTTACGTGTAAAGGAAGTGTTAGTTCCTTTACGACGCCCCTTTCGGGTTCCCTATGATGGGCCGGCTACCTTGAATAAATAATTAAACTAGAAAAATGCGCTTTTACCCTTTTATTATGCGGAATTTAAGTTTATGACTACATGGCCCTAGCTTCTATTGCGTAATTTAAATGGCAGTAATAAAAATAGAGAGGGAGAATATGCACCTCCAAAGCAAGCTTTTATATTTCTTTAAAGAGAGGGTGCGTTTTGGCAACCCTTCACTCTACAACTCTCAGAAACTCCGGAAATGCCTCGGAGGGATTCTTAGAGAGAGAAAGTCTAGAGAGAAGGGAGAGTTATGTTGTTTCTGTGTGGAAAAGGGAGAAATGACGCGCCTATTTATAGTTTTTCGCGCCTGACAGGTCGAGACCGCCATCTCCTCTGACAGGGTCGAGACCGCCGTCTGGAAAATCCAGACCGACGTCTCATTCATGACAGAGGGTCGAGACCGCCGTCTGGATAATCCAGACCGCCGTCTCGATTGGGCAGGAATCGAGACCGCCGTCTGGGAAACCCAGACCGCCGTCTCGACTTTTGCAGGAATCGAGACCGCCGTCTGGGAAACCCAGACCGCCGTCTCGACTTTTGCAGGTGACGAGACCGTCGTTTGGACAATCGAGATGGCGGTCTCGTCCTGGCGTTGAGACGAGATGGCGGTCTGGTCCTTCCAGACGGCGGTCTCGTCCCTTCAGGGCGAGAAACTTTATTTTTCGGGCCAAAAAACCCTCCTATCTTAGTACGGGGGCCTAATAGTCTCTCCTAATGGCTTGTTAGGCTTCGACCGTCTTCAAATAGGAAGCTTTCTGACTTTATTTGGAGGTCGGGCAAGATTTGGGATCTACAACTGCCCCCCCTTTTCCCGATCAGTCGACTACTGGCCTTTTGTGCTGAGGTGATCGACTGGAGGGTAAAGGAGTTGACCCTCTTGCCCGGTTACCCTTCAGATACTCCGTCTTTGCGGCGGATGATCTTCTGGGGAGATGTGTTGTGTTGTGCGCCTCTGGGATGCTCCTTTGACGCGGTAGCTGACCCCTTCGGCTGATGAGTATGAACCCCCATCTGGTTTGACGAGTATGAACCCTCGCCTGGTAAGCCCCCTTTTGTAAGGCCTGATGAGTACACACCCCCATCTGGTGTTTGACGAGTATGAACCCCCGTCTGGTAAGCCTTCTTCTGTAAGGCCTGATGAGTACGCACCCCCATCTGGTGGTTAAGCCTTAGGATGCTCCATCTTGTGGTAGCTGATCCTTTGGCCGTGGTGGCGGCTTACTGATTCTGACCATGCGCCGTCTTCCTGGAGAGTGATTTTTTGTGTTTGTGGTTTGGACCTTTCTGGAATGGGCATCCGAGTTGCTTGGAAATCCGGTTTGTTGTTCATCCGGCTCCATTGGTTGCTTGGGGATTTTTGCTTTTAACTTTTATGGTGTTTATCCGACTCTTGCTTGGTTGGTCGGGTTTTCTTTGTTTTGTTCGACTTTTGCTTGATAGTCGAAATTTCGTTTGGTTAAGGTAGTCGTTTTAATCCTGCCTTTTTCTCGCGGTTTTATCTCTTTTTCCTCGCGATTTTGGATTCTGGCTTTTTATTGAGCGTGTGCCTTTTTTCTTTTTTAAGCTTCTTTTTTTTGTTACTCCGGCTTTTGCAAAAGAGGGCAAAAGGTCGGCGAAGTCATACCAGGATACCTTTTTTGGTTGTTTTTCATGGATGCAAGCATGAGGCTGAATGTTTTTATTTGCCTTCGGTATTTTTGTTTGTTTTACTTTTGACAAAGTCATTTTTGTGCGACTACTTGTGCGTGGATGTTGTCGATGCAAATTTATTTTAGTTGAGGACATTTAGAAAGTGACCAGTACTTTCCTTCTTTTTTCGTCCTCTCGTGTTTATTCTTTTTGCACTTTTTGTTTTAACCCTATCTTTTGCCTAGACCGCCCTTTGCGGGTTTTCGATCTAGCGGGTTTTTTGTGTGAGACATTTTGATGTGCTTTTTTCCTTTTTACGAAAGCCTTATTTTTTGCCTAGTCCGCCCTTTGCGGGTTTTCGATCTAGCAGGCTACCCTGTACTTTTTACTTGGGATGGCCCTGATTGGTGATGTTCGTCTTTTGTTTTTATGCTTTCTCTAATTGCTTGGGTTATGCATGCTCATGTTTCGTTAATATAGAGGCATTTACACAGGTAGGTAAAGAGAAGAAAAAGACAATTTTATTGATATAACCATATGGTTTATTTTTACATGGGGGTTTACAAAAGAATTTGTAAGCACGGCTGGCCAAGGTTGGCTAAACTGTATGAGGGTGCCACAATCATGTCTGTAATCTTTGTTTCCCCGTTTTTCCTGGTCCCTTCAGTTGAGATGCCCGGGTCCGGAGTGAAGATTATGCAAAGTATGCTTGCTTATTGTGGAGGTATTACCTTAGTCGCCTTTGCGGTTTTCGGCTAAGGTAACCATTGCTCTTTCATTATCATCATTTTTTTGTGTGTGTTTTTTTTTTTTTTTTGCCTAGGACGTGTCCTAGCATGGTATGTAGGCCCTATCTTTTGCCCAGGTCGCTCTTTGCGAGTTTTCATCCTGACGGGTCATGAGCAATGTCTTTTAGGCGTAGTATTTTTTCACCGCATCTGAGTTGACAGGATATCGAAGCTCTTCTCCATCCATGTTGGTGAGGATAAGGGCTCCTCCTGAGAAGGCTCGCTTGACCACAAAGGGTCCTTCGTAGTTGGCTGCCCATTTCCCGATTTTGTCTTTCTGGGCTGGGAGCAGTTTCTTTACTACTAGATCTCCTTCTTGGAAAGTGCGGGGATTGACCTTCTTGTCGTAGGCCTTCTTGATTTTCCGCTGATAAGCTTGCCCCCGACATATGGCGTCCAGTCGTTTTTCTTCGATTAGGTTCAATTGATCATACCGGTTCTGGACCCATTCAGCTTCTGTCAATTTGGCTTCCATGACAACTCGCAAGGATGGTATTTCGACCTCTACTGGTAGCACGGCCTCCATTCTGTATACGAGGGAAAACGGGGTAGCCCCTGTGGAGGTCCGTATCGACGTTCGGTAACCATGCAAGGCAAGAGGAAGCATTTCATGCCAGTCTTTGTAGGTAACCACCATTTTCTGAATGATTTTCTTGATATTTTTGTTGGCTGCCTCTACTGCACCGTTCATCTTTGGTCGGTATGGAGAGGAATTGTGGTGCTGGATTTTGAAGTCTTGACATAATTCCTTCATCATCTTATTGTTGAGGTTGGTCCCATTATCAGTAATGAGCCTATGAGGGATGCCGTACCGACATATAATGTTTTTCTTGATGAAGGCGGTCACCACTTTCCGGGTTACGTGTGCGTATGATGCCGCCTCAACCCACTTGGTGAAATAGTCGATTGCTACCAATATGAAGCGATGGCCATTAGATGCTTTGGGCTCGATGGGTCCGATGACATCCATGCCCCACATAGAAAATGGCCATGGTGTAGCCATGTTGCTGAGAGGTGCGGGCGGCACATGAATATTATCGGCGTATACTTGGCACTTGTGACATTTCTTGGCATATTGGTGACAATCGGCTTCCATCGTGGACCAATAGTACCACATCCGAGGATTTTCTTTGTCATGACATGCCGGGTGCGTGGGTTCGAAAGTCCCTTTGTGGATTTCTTTTATCGGTGTTTGGGCTTCTTCTTGGTCCACACACCTTAAGAGAGTGGAATCGGGGCTCTTTTTGTAGAGGGTTCCTTCAATCAATGTGAACCCTATGGCCCTTTTGCGAATGGTTCGCTTATCATTGTCACTGATTCCTTCAGGATATTCGCCCTTTATGAGGTACCGTTTGATGTCATGGTACCAGGGGTTTTGATCGCGCTCGTCATTTACTGCCATGCAGAAAGCTTGCTTATCATGCAGTTTGACTTGAATAATTGGTATCTCATGTTCCTGGTCCAGGGCAAACATGGACGATAGTGTGGCGAGGGCGTCAGCAATTTGGTTGTCTTCCCGAGGGATGTACTGAAAAGTGACGCTTTCCATTCTCGAGACTAGCTCACGGATATACTCTAGGTATGGGATTAATTTGGCATTTCGGGTTTCCCATTCACCTTTAAGTTGATAGATGACAAGGGATGAATCACCGAATATTTTGAGCTTAGTGACCCCATGATCTAAAGCCGCTTGGATTCCTAGTGCACATGCTTCATATTCGGCCATGTTATTGGTGCAATCGAAATTAAGCCTGGTCGTCACAGGAATGTGTTTCTTTTTGGGGGATATCAAAATAGCTCCTACCCCGTGTCCGAGCATGTTGGAAGCCCCATCGAAGAACATGGTCCACATCTCTTCTTTGGTCTCATCGTGTTCGATGTGCATGATATGCTCATCAGGAAAGTCGTCTTGTAAGGACTGGTATTCATCTGTGGATCCATGGGCTAGATAATCCGCTAGGGGACTTCCCTTAATAGTTTTCTGGGTGACATGAACGATGTCAAATTCTGAGAGGAGAACTTGCCACCTAGCTATTCTTCCAGTCAGAATGGGCTTCTCAAATAGGTACTTGATTGGATCCATTTTGGAGACCAACCATGTTGTATGTCGGGCCATATACTGTCTGAGACGTTGAGTGACCCACACCAATGCGCAGCAAGTCTTTTCGAATGGTGTATAACGGGTTTCGTAGTCCAAGAATTTCTTACTGAGATAATAAATGGCCCGTTCCTTTCTTCCGGTTTCATCATGCTGGCCGAGCACACATCCCATTGACTCTTCGAGAACTGATAAATATAGGATCAGAGGTCTCCCTTCAACGGGTGGTACCAATACTGGTGGATTGGTTAGACAGGTTTTGATTTTATCAAACGCCTGTTGGCATTCTTCGTTCCACACCGTTGGCTGATTCTTGCGCAACAGTTTAAAGATGGGGATGCATTTATCTGTTAACTGCGCGATGAAACGGGCAATGTAGTTGATTCGGCCTAGAAAGCCTCTGACCTCTTTTTCTGTGCTTGGTGGGGGCATTTCCAAAATTGCCTTTGTTTTGTCGGGGTCCACCTCGATTCCTCTTTCATTGACAATGAACCCTAAGAGTTTTCCTGATCGTACTCCGAAAGTACATTTTGCCTAGGGTTTAGCTTAAGTTGATACTTCGAAGCCGATCGAAAAGTTTTCGGAGATATTGAGTGTGGTCCATTTCATTTCGGACTTGGCTATCATGTCGTCCACGTATACTTCTATTTCCTTGTGGATCATGTCATGGAATAGTGTGACCATAGCCCTTTGATAGGTTGCCCCTGCATTCTTGAGTCTGAATGGCATTACTCGGTAGCAGAAGGTGCCCCATGGTGTAATGAAGGAGGTTTTCTATCTATCCTCAACGGCCAACTTGATCTGGTTGTACCCCGCATACCCGTCCATGAAGGAATACAACGTGTTAGTAGCGGTATGGTCTACCAGCGTGTCTATATGTGGTAGGGGAAAGTCGTCCTTTGGACTTGCTCGATTGAGGTCCCTATAATCCACGCAGACCCTGACCTTCCCGGTCTTTTTGATGACGGGTACTATGTTGGCCAACCATTCTGGATATTTGGAGACCACCAGGAAATTGGCATCCAATTGCCTTTGCACCTCCTCCTTTATCATTAAGGACCAGTCGGGTCTAATTCTCCTGAGCTTTTGCTTTACAGGTCGGCACCCCTCTTTCAGTGGCAATCTATGCTCCACTATACTTGTGTCAAGCCCAGGCATGTCATGGTACGACCAAGCAAATACATCCACATATTCCCTCAGAAGCTGTATCAACCCCTTTTTCATGATGCTTTCCATTTGGGTGCCGATGTTTACTCTTTTCTCCTCATCCTCTTTTCCCAGATTAACAATTTCTATTTCTTCCTGATGCGGTTGTATGATGCGTGTTTCTTTTTCCAGCATCCTTTGCATGTCCGGAGAAATGGTCTCCTGCTCACTGTCGGACTCAATCCATTCGTCTTCCATTTCCCGGGTCCACAGAGATTCATCAATCATAGACATGATGCGTTTTAGGTTCTATTTTAGTCATAGATTTTATTATTCGATTTATTTTTGAAAGAATAATAAATAGAAGAGGGAAAAGAATGAATATGACAAAATGCCTCGTATATTAATGAAAATGAGAATGTATTTACAAGCCCTTTTAATCAAAAATTCTTGTGGCCGTGGGCGGGGACCACAAGAGATGTAGAGAAAAGCTTTTTAAAAAAACAAAACCCTTTTTCATTGGGCTTGTACCACTCGGGATAGGGAGGCTCTAGCTGCTTCTTGGGAGGAACGCGGGCCAGGAGGCTGGCTTCCAACAGTTGGGGCAGCAGCTTTGCATAGGAGGTGGGGATAGGCGTGAACTTCCTCTCCTTTTTTCTTGGCTGCCGCTCTGCCTGAGGAATGGAAGAAGGGGTTGCGAAATTTATGGCGTGCATGGCTTCTTCCTTCTTCTTAAAGGGCTTCTTGAATGATGTGCTGGAAGAAGAAGGTTGCGCTATTTTACCACTCTTCAGCCCTTGCTCCACTCTTTCTCCCACAGTGACTATGTCCGAGAAGAGGTTGGAGGTACTGGCTATTGCCTTGTCGTAGTACGCTCCGGTCAGTGAGTCGATGAACATAGCCACTGTCTCCTTGTCCGTCAAAGGAGGCTCTATCTGGGCTGCCAATTCCCTCCACCTCTGGGTGTACACTTTAAAGGGCTCGTCGTTCCTCTTGCTCAGAGCTCTAAGATCTGACCTGTCAGGTGTCAGATCGATGTTTTAACGGTAACGACATAGAAAAGCGTCTGCCAGCTGTTTCCAGTTCTGGACCTGCCCTCTCTCCAACTGCATGTACCAGTTGAGAGCCGTGTCCGCCAGACTCTCCTGGAAGCAATGGATCAGGAGTTTCTCGTTGTCAGCATGGGCAGCCATCTTACGACAATACATCGTAAGATGGTTCTTTGGGCAGGTCATCCCGACGTACTTAGGGAAGTCCAGGATTTTGAATTTGAGAGGGAAGCGGATGTCCTTTACGAGGCACATGTCAGCCACCTCTTTGACGTCGAAGTTATGCCCTTCGACCGCCTTCAGCCTCTCCTCCAGGGCGGAGAGTTGTTGTTTGGACACTTCTGGGGTAAGGATGTGTGTAGTCTTAGCATCCTTCCCCCCGAAGAAGTATTCCTCCTCCTCTTCCTCATGAGGAGGGACATTTTCAGCTTGGCCCTCGTCATCCTTGTTTTGGCCTTGGCGTATGACCTCCATCAGTTGGGTTACCTGCTCCCGGAGGGTATCGACTTCCGCAGAAAGTTTTTGGTTCTGCTCCTCTAATTTTTCCATCGCCTTTACTTTTTGTGCACGAGTACGAGTGGGGAGAGGACCAACCACTTTCTAGAATGTCCGAAAAAGTTTTATTAATGCATGTTGAGTGCTTAAACTAACATGAGTATGCTTATGCATGAGGCGTTCTATTTACATGATGCTGAATGTGCTCTCATTTTTATTTTCTCTCTTGGTTTTTCTTTACTCATGATATGGTGTAGTATGGATGAGCTGACTTTGTCAGAAGTTGTTTATTCATTTTTTTGTATTTTTTGTATTTTTATTTGACGTTTTATTTTATAGCCTTTTATCTCTTCTGTCGGAACTGCGTGGCTACTTAGCTTACAAAGAACCTGAAACCAGGCTAGCTAAAAGGCAGACTGTCCGAGATAAAATATGGCTTTATGCGAAAGAATATTTATCGTCCCTTATCTCTTCTGTCGGAACTGCGTGGCTACTTAGCTTACAAAGAACCTGAACCCAGGCTAGCTAAAAGGCAGACTGTCCGAGATAAGGGTGTTTATTGGTAAAATATTTTTTTTGGTGATTTTGTTCTGTTTATGCTATGCAATATACAAATGCGACAAACATATGCACACACAATTTGATCATCCCCGAACAGGCGAGACTTCGTTTTTATCACGAGGTAGGGTTTTCCTGCAGAAAAGTGTATTGGTTAGGGTAGGTTCTAACTGTTCTCACCAGGCTAAGGCCCCCAAGGTGCCCCCATTATAGGGTCCCCACTCTCCAGCTAGTCCAACCATGCTCGGCACTAAGGCCGGAGTCGGTCTTGTTGCCAAAAGAGGAAGGTTATCACCTTGAGTGGTGGTTTCCGATCACACTTGGTGGGCACAAGGCCCTAACTGCAGCTGAACCGTACCTGCCACCCGGTCCCTATGGTTTTCTCATTTGCCCCCGGGTATAGAGGGAACTGTAGTGTGCAAGGGTTTTGTGTGCAATTTATATTTCAATCAATTGCGTAAGTATAAACAAGCAACAGTTATTTGAAAGCCAAACAATAAAGCATGTTATAATACAAGGTAGGGTAAAAGCGTTATTTTCTTGGTTTAATTATTTTTAAGCCAGCCCATCACTAAATGGGATCAACTCTCTAGGCTTCCCCAGCGGAGTCGCCATCTGTCGCCGCCGTCAAAAAGGAAGGCGGTCGGAGCGACGCGATGGTTTTTTTTTTACCCTCTTGATTTTCGCGTTTTTTATTGGTGGTTACAACGCCTTTAGGTTGTCCGATAACCGGGCTAACCTAGGGGCAAGGTTTTCGAAAGTTTCCCTGGGTGGTCCGATAACCGGGCTAACCCAGGGACTTATTTAATTTGGGTTCTATGGAGTCGCCACCGATATTTTTACCATAAACATCGGAAAAGGGGTTTTTAAAAAGGCGTTGGTTTTCGAAAACCAACTTTGGTCATTAGAACCAGAGTTGGGTAAGGGAGTTAGTTACGTGTAAAGGAAGTGTTAGTTCCTTTACGACGCCCCTTTCGGGTTCCCTATGATGGGCCGGCTACCTTGAATAAATAATTAAACTAGAAAAATGCGCTTTTACCCTTTTATTATGCGGAATTTAAGTTTATGACTACATGGCCCTAGCTTCTATTGCGTAATTTAAATGGCAGTAATAAAAATAGAGAGGGAGAATATGCACCTCCAAAGCAAGCTTTTATATTTCTTTAAAGAGAGGGTGCGTTTTGGCAACCCTTCACTCTACAACTCTCAGAAACTCCGGAAATGCCTCGGAGGGATTCTAAAGAAGATTTAGAACGCTCAGTTTATGCCTAGAGACACTCAGAAACTCCGGAAATGCCTCGGAGGAATTCTTAGAGAGAGAAAGTCTAGAGAGAAGGGAGAGCTATGTTGTTTCAGTGTGGAAAAGGGAGAAATGACGCCCCTATTTATAGTTTTTCGCGCCTGACAGGTCGAGACCGCCGTCTCCTCTGACAGGGTCGAGACCACCGTCTGGAAAATCCAGACCGCCGTCTCGTTCATGACAGGGGGTTGAGACCGCCGTCTGGATAATCCAGACCGCCGTCTCGACTAGGCAGGAATCGAGACCGCCGTCTGGGAAACCCAGACCGCCGTCTTGACTTTTCTAGGAATCGAGACCGCCATCTGGGAAACCCAGACCGCCGTCTCAACTTTTGCAGGTGACGAGACCGCCATCTGGACAATTGAGACGGCGGTCTCGTCCTGGCGTTGAGACGATACGGCGGTCTGGTCCTTCCAAACGGCGGTCTCGTCCCTTCAGGGTGAGAAACTTTATTTTTCGGGCCAAAAAACCCTCCTATCTTAGTACGGGGGCCTAATAGTCTCTCCTAATGGCTTGTTAGGCTTCGGCCGTCTTCAAATAGGAAGCTTTCTGACTTTATTTGGAGGCCGGGCAAGATTTGGGATCTACAATGATCCGCCGGGGATTTGATTGTTTACCCGGAGACCTATTTTGTCCTGCCCTCTAGGGAGAAATGGAGTTTTTGACTCCTTGTTGAATGTTGTTGTTTTGAGCTGGCTTTGCCTATGCTCTTATTCCGCTGGGGATGATCAAGCCTTTCCGTTGGCTTTTTCTGGTGTACCTTCGTTTATTGGTGTAGAAGGTTAGAGCTATTTTCCTTGAAGTTCTTTATTTTGCTGCAATGGTTTTGATTTCGCCTTTTTTCCGCGATTTACCTCTTTTTTATCGCGATTTTGAAATCTGGCTTTTGTGGGGATAATGCGTAAGCCTTTTTACTTTTTAGTCTCTTTTTATTACGCTGGCTTTTTCCTTTCTTTTTGGGGAAGGTCCACTAGGGATGACGTTTTATTTCTTTAGTGATCCACCAGGGAATTAGTTGACTTCTTGGGGATTTGATTTTTCTTTTCTAGGAATGGAGTTTTGGCTCCTTGATTGATGTTGATGCGAGCTAAACTTGTGAAGTTCTTATTCCACTGAAGAGTGGGAATTTCTGATTCTTTTTTGTAGACTTTTTTAGGAGATCCACATGAGGATTTTTATTCGGCCTTCTCTGTCATGGCCTTTTTGGACATCCGCTGGGGATGCAAGGGTTTTCTTCTTTTTTCCTTTTTTTGTTGAGCCCTTGTTGGTATGGAGACTGGACTCTTTTGATTGTTGATGATGGTGGGCTCTTGAAGCCTTTATTCTCTATTGGGGAGTGTGGAGGCGACTTTGGGTGAGTGTTCTCGATGACTCATGTGGTGATGCAGCTGAGTCATGAGGTAATCTTTTTGTTTTGCCTCTGGAGTAGGCAAGGATCCTTTTGGGGATGACTAAGCCTTTCCGTCGGCTTTTCTTTTATGATGTCTGATGATTGTGCCCTCTTTTATTGGGTGATGATTGGAGCTTTGACTTTCTGGAGGCTTCGCTCTTCTTTCCTGAGGGAGAGCAATGTGTGAAGACTTATTACTTTCTTGTGCCTTCTTTTCTGGGTAGAAGGATGGTAGCTAGAGCTCTTGATTTTCAGAAGCTCTTGCTCTGCTGAGTTGCTTGTTTGACGACTTGCGCCATTTTCTTGAGGGCATTATTTGGAGACTCAGTCTCAGTGATCCTGTTTTCAATCACAAACATGGAGTTAGTCTCCTTATATGCATGAATGCTTTTCGTTTTTTGTTATTTCTTTCATTTTTGACATTGACAAAGTCGTTTTATGCGACTACTTGTGTGATGCCCTAAATACAATCTATTCTTTTTGATTGATACATCTAGAAAAGTGACTGGCATTCTCCTGCTGGACTTTTATGATTATGATGAAGAACCGCTCTCTTTTATTCATTTTTCGGTTTAGCCCTATCTTTTGCCTAGACCGCCCTTTTGGGGTTTTCGGTCTAGCGGGCTGCCTTAATTTTTGCCTAGGATATCTTAGCAGGCTTTTTCCTTTTTTATGAATGCCCTAACTTTTGCCTAGACCGCCCTTTGCGGGTTTTCGATCTAGCGAGCTACCCTAACTTTTGCCTAAGAATCTCCTTGTAGGCATTATTCTTTTTATTCTCATTTTTTCTTTCTCTTCCTTTTTTTGAGAGATAGGAGCCTATCATATGCATGTGATGTTGGCGATATGCATCCTATAATACTATTTCAATTAATTTTTTCAAAAAGATTAACCAATGTGCTTTTACTTCTGATGAGCTTCTGACGTTATGTTCTTTCGTCGACAGGATAGGCTGTACCGATTTTGCCGTCTTGATTTTTTTTCATGACCGAAGAATGATCGTGTTAATTGTAGAGCAACTTGCCATGTTAGTGTGCCCCTCCCTTTCCTTGGGGATGTCGATCCTCTTATTGATTACTATCTCCACATTTCCCTACTAACTACTAGAATGTCGTAGTGGTAAGGGTCAAGAGAAAAGAAGGAAGAGGATATTTAATTCAAAGGCTTGTCTTTTAGAATTGTTTTATTTTGACAAAAATGGTAATTGTAAGCACGGCTAGCCAAGGTTGGTTAGAGTTTTTAGGCTAGTTTAGACAAACGTTTTGTTTATGGAGTGGCGTCTTATTCTATGGCGCTTGTTATGACTGATTGACTTCCCTAGTCTGCCCTTTGGGTTTTCAGTCTAGGATGTTGTGTTTTGTTTTGTCCTAACTTTTGTCTAGGTTTCTTTTTTTGTTGCTTTGGGAAACCTAGTGGACTTTACTTTGTAACCCTAACTTGTGCCTAGGCTACCGTTTATGGTTGTTCGGGTTTCCTAGCGGGTTTACCCTAACTTTTGCGTAGCCCCCTTTTGTGGGTTTCCTACCGGGTATCTTGCCCTCTCTTTTTGGCCTTTAGCTTTTATGGGCTTCTTTTGATTTTTTTCTTTTTGCACAACATTGTCGAAACACGGCTTTATTTATGACGAGGTAAAACTTTATTTTGTGTTTCTAGTCAATCAGTAGTGATGAGTGGTTTGATTATTTTGACGATGGCGCATTTTGACGCATTTTTGAAACGTTTTCTTAAACATGGTTATTAATGAGGTTTAGACATGAAAAGCAAGAAGAGAAGCAGATAGTAAGAATGACATTCTTTGTAATTAATAGGGAAATATGTGCCCTACAATGCTCGGGGGTCGGGCTAGCCCCGAGGAGTAATCTCTAATAGTCATTGGATTTACAAACCCTAAGAATCAGAAGGAGAACACCTAATGACTAAGGTTGCCTTTGACGCTTGAACCCCTCTATATGGGAAAATCTGATTCAAGGTGTGTAGGGGAGACTTCCCTTTTCTCCGTGCAGCTTGGTCCTTTGTTGGGTAAAGCTTCAAAGGATTGTCTTTAAAATCTGGTGGCTTCCTTATTCCTTGAGAGTTTCTAATGAGCCCTTGGTTTGGGTGATATCCATATTTTCTCATCATGTGGGTCACCTTCATATTGTTGGGGAAGATATTTCAAATGTCCTCTTACGCCGCATCCATCCAAGGTAGGGCAAATGATTTGCTTATCCGAATGTCGTTTCTAGCTCAAACTACGACTAGCTTGTCGCCTACCCTGAGTTTATCTCTTTGGCGGAGCGTCGAAAGAATTGCCTCAGCGTCGTGAATCCAAAGTCTCTTCAATTTCCTCTTTGGATTATGTTTCCTTCGGTCTTTTTATTTTTCCTTTATTGTTGGGAGCATTGCCTTATAGCTCCTGGGGGTGTAGATTCTTTCACTTCTAATTTTGCCCCCGAATGTTGGCTATGCTGGAGATATCTTCATTAATGGAAGATGTTTCTGCGTATCTCAATGGCACAATGTTATTTGATGTATGGGGTGAACGAATGTAACGACATCCTTGCCCCCTCTTCCTTATTAACTTGGATACCCAACGGTTGAGGCTTATTATCCTTCTTAGGCGGATCAACCGTTGGAGATAACTTGACGACAAAAGGTTTGCTCTTCACCCTACTTCGATTCGTGGAAAGCACATCGACTAATCCTTTCTTTTTATTATCTTATTATTATTAAAGTGAGAATGAATGCAATTTATGAATGCAGTAGACGGTTGAGACAAACAATTTTATTTATTTCATCCGGACAGTGTACATTCCTCAATGCAATGTTTCGAAGTACATTTTATTTATTTCAATTTATTTTCTTTTTGACTTCCCGTGCATGGCATGCGAATGCCCTAATCCTCTTTTCATGGTATTGAGGAATGTCCACTTCTTCGACTGTCTATTATGTTATGAAGTTTGGTGGATGCATGTATGCAAGTGTTTGTTTTCTCCTAAACATTATCATGTTTTATTTTCTAACATGATGTATGATAGTGTTTGGGATTTTGTGTTTTTTTTTTTTTTGTGTATGCAGATGAGGGTATGAAGAATACCAGCCGCTTTCTAGATTCCAAAAAGATTTTTATTGTTTTTTAAAAGGAATGATTTATGAGATGGATATTCCTTAAGACAATGGCTTAGTATCCTCCTTAAAGCTTACGCTTTGTGGGGTATCATACCCACCTTGGTGTAATGGTTCCATCTCCATTACAGACTTGACAAGTATAATAGGGGTCACCATCACACCTTAGTACACTCGTCCCTTCCTTGTCGCGAAGGTTACAAATGTGCTCGGGGCCTCTTTCGCCATTGTCTTAGGGATATCTAGTGCTCCCTAGAATGAATATATGCATGCACCAGCACAAAAAGGCAATAGATGTTCAAAGTGGCATAACTTTTGACTGGGATGTCCGATTTGGACGCACAACATGTCAAAACGAAGAGAAAAGGGTGAAGAACCTCCCAAAAAATGCTCCTAAGACCCACTTTTTAGGGATTTATTAAAATGATGCGTATGCATACTTTCTTTATGCATTTATTTTCTCTCTTGGTTTTTCCACTTATGATGCAATATGAATGATACGACTTTGTCAAAATTCTTTTATTTATGTTTTGATTTTGTTATTATTATTTTATTTTATTTTGGATTTTTATTTTGATTTTTATTGCTTTTTATTTTATAGTCTTTTATCTCTTCTGTCGGAATTGCGCGGCTACTTAGCTTACAAAGAACCCGAAACCAGGCTAGCTAAAAGGCGGATCGTCCGAGATAAAATATGGCTTTATGCGAAAGAATTTTTTAGCGTCCCTTATCTCTTCTGTCGGAACTGCGTGGCTACTTAGCTTACAAAGAACCTGAAATCAGGCTAGCTAAAAGGCAGACTGTCCGAGATAAGGGTGTTTATTTGCGAAAATTTTTTTTGAAATTTTTTTTTTTTTGTTTATGCTATGCAACAGACAAATGCAACAAACATATGCACACACAATTCAATCATCCGCGAACAGGCGAGAAGTCATTTTAATCACGAGGTAGGGTTTTCCTGCAGAAAAGTGCATTGGCGAGGGTAGGTTCTAACTGTTCTCACCAGGCTAAGGCCCCCAAGGTGCCCCCATTATAGGGTCCCCACTCTCCAGCCGTCCGACTATGCTTAGCACAAAGGCCGTAGTCAGTCTTGTTGCCAAAAGAGGAAGGTTATCACCTTGAGTGTTGGTTTCCGATCACACTAGTGGGCTCAAGGCCCTCACTACAGCGAACCGTACCTGCCACCCACTCCCTATGGTTTTCTCACTTGCCCCCGGGTATAGAGGGAGCTGTAGTGTGCAAGGGTTTGTGTACAGTTTGTATTTCACACAATTGCATAAGTATAAACAAGCAACAGTTATTAAAGGCAAACCGTAAAACATGTTATAATACAAGTTAAGGGCAAAAGCGTTATTTTCTTGGTTTATTTATTTTTAAGCCGGCCCATCACTAAATGGGATCAACTCTCGAGGCTTCCCCAGTGGAGTCGCCATCTGTCGCCACCGTCAAAAAGAGGCGGTCGAAGCGACGCGATGGTTTTTTGACCCTTTTTGATTTTCGCTTTTTTTATGGGTAGTTACAATGCCTTTAGGTTGTCCGATAACTGGGCTAACCTAGGGGCGAGGTTTTCGAAAGGGCGTCCTTGGGTTGTCCGATAACCGGGCTAACCCAAGGACTAATTTTTGTGGGGTTTTGTGGAGTCGCCACCGATGTTTTTACCGGAAATATCGGAAAAGGGGTTTTTTAAGGCGTTGGTTTTCAAAAACCAACTTTGGTCATTAGAACCAGAGTTGGGTAAGGGAGTTAGTTACGTGTAAAGGGAGTATTAGTCCCTTTACGACGCCCCTTTCGGGTTCCCTATGACAGGCCAGCTTTTATTGTTAATAAATAAACCGGAAAATATGTTTTTACCCTTTTTATTATGCGGAATTTAAAGTGATGACTACATGGCCCTAATCTATTGCATAATTAAAATTAAAGCGTTAAAAGTAGAGAGGGAGAAATTAAACCTCCGAAGCAAGCTTTTTATATTTCTTTAAAAGAAATGGGTGCTTTTTGGCAGCCCTTCACTCTACAAGACGCTGGAAACTCTTCTGGACGTCGAAAAAATGCTCTCAAAGACACTCAGAAACTCCGGAAATGCGTCGGAGGGATTCTAGAGAGAAGTTTTAGAGAGAAGGGAGAGCTAGAAGCTTGAGGTGTGTGGAAATGAGGGGGGGAGGACCCCTATTTATAGGTTTTCGCGCCTGTCAGTGGCGAGACCGCCGGTCTCGTCTGACAGGGTCGAGACCGCCGTCTCGATTTCCAAACGCGGCGAGACCGCCGTCTTGGGAAACGAGACCGCTGTCTCGTTCTTCGCAGGTGGCGAGACCGCCGTCTCGTCAAACAAAACGGCGGTCTCGCCACTTGCATGAGGCGAGACGGCGGTCTGGGAAGTCCAGAATGCGGTCTCGTCCCAACAAGGCGAGAAAACTTATTGTTTGGTACAGAAACTCCTATCCTAGTATGGGGCCTAATAGTCTCTCCTAATGGCTTGTTAGGCTTCATCCATCTTCAAAATAGGAGGTCTTTTGGTCTTTATTTGGAGGCCGGGCAAGATTTGGGGTCTACACACATAACTAACTCCCTTACCCAACTCTAGTTATTATGGCCAAAGTTGGTTTTTCTTAAAAACCAACGCCTTCTTTCTCTCCTTTTTCGATGTTTTCAGTAAAAACATCGGTGGTGACTCCATAAGATCCCTCTTTGAAAACCTTGCTTTTAGGTCTGGTTATTGGACAACCTAAAAGCTCCCTTTCAAAAACATTGCCCCTAAGTCCAGCCCGATTATCGGACAACCTAGAGGCGTTGTAACCTCACCCATATAAAACGCAAAAATGGAAGTCAGAACCATCGCATTGCTCCGACCGCCTCTTTTGACGGTGGCGACACCCTTTATCTCTTCTATTGGTCAACGTGGCTACTTAGCTTACAAAGAACTTGAAACCAGGCTAGCTAAAATGAAGACTGTCCGAGATAAAGTTTGTCGCTTTAGTTTTCTTTTATTGTTTTAAGAAAACTTTTCTATTTTTTTTTATGACTCCTTATCTCTTCTGTCGGTCAACATGGCTACTTAGCTTACAAAGAACCTGAAACCAGGTGTAGACCCCAAATCTTGCCCGACCCCAAAATAAAGAGGAGAAGACTTCCGTTCAAAGATGGGCAAGACCTAAAAGGTCCCTAGGATTGATCAATAGGCCCCATATTAGAATAGGAAAGATTTTTGTTTAGGAAAAATAAGAAATTTCACACAAAAGGTCGAGATCGCCATCTCATTTGGCGAGACCATCGTCTCGCCATCGGTTAAAGGCGAGATCGTCATCTCGTTTGGCGAGACTGTTGTCTTGCCAATGGCGAGACTGCCATCTCGTTTGTTGAGATGGTCGTCTTGCCACTTGTCAAAGGCGAGGCCGCCGTCTCATTTGGCGTGACGGCGGTCCCGACCTGACAGGTGCGAATTCCTATAAAAGGGGGGCATTCTCCTTCTTGAGGACACAGAGAGCAACTTTCCCTTCTGCACTTCTTACCAATTATTCTCCTATGACCCCTCCGAAGCATTTTCGAAGTTTCTTAGTGTTTAGAAAGCGTTCTGTAGTGTTCTAAGGAAGAGCGATCATCACTGTAGAGCATGGAGGTTGCCAAAAAGCACCTTTCTTTTCAAAGGACATTAATACAAAGCTTGCTTCGAAGGTTCCTACATTTCCTATCTTCTTTTACTGCTTTCTTATTACACCTATTTGTGCATTAGCTATTAGGGACATGTAGTTGAAAATTTAAATTCCACTAATGAATATATAATGGTAAAACCGAAGTTTTAGAGTTCTGTATTTATAAAATAAACGGTCCATCATAGGAAACCCAAAAGGGGCATCGTAGGGAAACTAATACCTTCCCTACACGTAACTAACTCCCTTACCCAACTCTCGTTATAATGGCCAAAGTTGTTTTTTTTTTAAACCAACGCCTTCTTTTTCCTTTTCCAATGTTTCTAGATAAAACATTGGTGGCAACTCCAGAACAATTTTTCAAAAACCTCGCCTTTAGGTCTAGCTCAGTTATCGAACAACCTAAAAACATTGTACCACATCTTTAAAAAACGTGAGTCGAAGCAAAACCTTCGTGTCGCTCCAATCGCCTCTTTTGATGGTGGCGATAGATGGAAACTCCACTGGGGCAGCTAGAGAGTTGATCCCATTTAGTGATGGACTAGTTTATAAATAGAGGACTTAAAAATTTTGCTTTTACTCTGCCTTGTTTTATAACATGGTTTAATTGCTTAGCTTTAATAACTGTTGTATGTTATTTTATGCAATTGTTTGAAATAGAAACTGTACACAAACCCTTGCACACAATAGTTCCCTCTATACCCGGGGGCAAGTGGGATATCCATAGGGAGTGGGTGGCAGGTACGATTTGCCGTAGTTAGGGCCATGAGCCCACCAGTATGGTCGGAAACCACCACTCAAGGTGATAACCATCCTTTCTTGCCCCATGTCACCGCCGTCCATTCTGCGTCTAGGGACATCTCGAACATTTATGCGAGCGGTCGTGAAAAGATGGTTTATACTCGCGTTTTATTAAAAAATGTGATCATTGCTCCCGAGGTGCTCAACAACTGAACTATCCCCTAATAAAAGCAAGGTTTTCGCAAAAAGGTTCTTATGGAGTCGCCACCAATATTTTGACCATAAACATTGGAAAAGGATAAAAAGGTGTTGATTTTAAGAAAAACCAAACTTGGCCATTATAACCAGAGTTAGGTAAGGGAGTTAGTTACGCATGGGGAAGGTGTTAGCACCCCCACAACGCCCTTCCGGGTTCTCTATGACAGATTAATTCATAAAGTAAAGATTAAGAGAAATTACGCTATTACCCTATTTTATTATACAATATTAAAAAATGGCTATCTACATGATTCTATTTTCTATTGCATACATAAAGCAGTAAATAAAGCAATAAAAGAGACGAGAAGTGAAAAGAACCTCCGTAGCAAGCTTTTATTACAAATCTTCAACTATGAGGATGCATTTTGGCTATCCCCCGCACTACAAAGACTCTCCTCCCCGAATACGGGACCGACACTACAAAAACTTTAAGAAGAATCGAATGCCGGAAGAAACTTCCTTAACCGATTTTTACCTTATAGGCAATCGGAGAGATCATTCGAAAGAGGGAGAGAAGAGAGGAGTGAGGCGTGTGAAAAAACGTCATCTAAGGTCCCTATTTATAGTTTTTTCAGCCAGCAAGCTCGAGACGACCATCTCGGGCCAAGAAAGCAGGGATTGCGGTCTGAAAAGCTTGGGACAGACGTCTGGAAGTTGGGATGACCGTCTCAAATTATTTTTTTGGGTGAGAGGCGTGTCTCACATCTGGATGTGCGTCTTGCCTGTTTGGGACGGTTGTCTTGCTTTCTGGGACGGCTATCTCGAGTGTCTTGGCCAAATTTTGTGTTTTGGGACTCCCGGAAAGCTTTCCTTTCTTCAGACCGAAGCCGGTTGATGCCGATAGACGTCCACCGAAGCTTTACCCACCTTCAGAGAGAAAGTCTTCTGGCCTTTATTGAGAGGCTGGTCAAAATTAGAGGTCTAGAGCTACCCCCCCTTCACCTGCCTAACTAACTATTGGCCTAATGTGTCCATAAGATTAGTTGGTAGGTGAAGGAGTTAACCCTTTTGCCCAGTCATCCTTTGGATGCTCCTTTGTTGAAGTTGTTGATCCTCTGTATGATAAATGTAGTTTGATGTTGTCTTCAGGATGCTTCCTTGCTAGGAAGGTTGATCCCTCAAACGATATGTGTGAAGCTTCAGGATGCTCCTTTGATACGGTAGCTGACCCTTTGGCTAGTGAATAAAGATTTTCCCTTAGGATGCTCCTTTGATGCGGTAGCTAACCCATCGAACAATGAATGTGAACCTCCAAGATGCTCCTTTGATGCGGTAGCTGATCCTGTGGTTGATGAGTATGAATTTCGTATCTTTGGGATGCTCCTTCGATGCGGTAGCTGACCCCGTAGCTGACGAGTGTGAAGCCTCAGGATGCTCCTTCAGTGAGGTAGTCGATCCTTCGATTTGCAGGATGCTCCTTCGATGAAGTAGCTGATCCTTCGGTTTGTAGGATGCTCCTTCGGTGAGGTAGCCGATCTTTCGGTCTGCAGGATGCTCCTTCGGTGAGGTAGCCAATCCTTTGATTTGTAAGATGCTCCTTCGGAGAGGTAGCCGATCCTTTGATTTGTAGGATGCTCCTTTGGTGAGGAAGCCGATCCTTTGAAATGTAGGATGCTCCTTCGGAGAGGTAGCCGATCCTTTGGTTAGCAGGATGCTCCTTCAGTGAGGTAGCCGATCCATAGATTTGCAGGATGCTCCTTCGATGAGGTAGCCAATCCTTCGATTTGTAGGATGCTCCTTTTGGAGAAGTAGCCAATCCTTTGGCTGATAAATATTTGTAATAGGTACCAACCCCTATCTGGTTTGATGAGAATGAACCCCCATCTGATCCGAACCTCCTTCTATAAGGCTCTTATGAGTACAAACCCCCACCAGGTTCGAGTCCGCATTTGCTAAAATCTTGTGAGAATTTACCCTCACCAGGTACGAGCTCGCATTTGCTAAGCTATTGTGGGTACCTACCCCCACCAGGTATGAATCCGCATTTGCTATATTCTTGTGAGTACTTACCCTCACGAGGTACGAGCCCGCATTTGCTAAGCTCTTGTGGGTACCTACCCCCACCAGGTACGAATCCGCATTTGCTAAACTCTTGACGAGCCCCGTTCTGCAAGGCTCTTGTGGGTACCTACCCCCACCAGGTACGAGTCTGCGTTTGCTAAACTCTTGACAAACCCCGTTCTGCAAGGCTCTTGTGGGTACCTACCCCCACTACGTATGAGTCCGCGTTTGATAAACTCTTGACGAGCCCCGTTTTGCAAGGCTCTTGTGGGTACCTACCCCCATCAGGTACGAGTCCGCATTTGCTAGACTCTTGACGAGCCCCATTTTGCAAGGCTCTTGTGGGTACCTACCCCCACCAGGTACGAGTCCGTGTTTGCTAAACTCTTGACGAGCCCCATTCTGCAAGGCTCTTGTCGGTACCTACCCCCACCAGGTACGAGTCCGCCTTTGCTAAACTCTTGACGAGCCCCGTTTTTCAAGGCTCTTGTGGGTACCTACCCCCACCAGGAACGAGTCCGCCTTTGCTAAACTCTTGTGGGTACTTTCCCCCACTAGGTTCGAGTTCGCGCTTGCTAAACTCTTGACGAGCCCCACTCTGCAAGGCTCTTGTGGGTACGTACCCCCACCAGGTACGAGTCCGCGTTTGCTAAACTCTTGGCGAGCCCCATTCTGCAAGGCTCTTGTGGGTACCTACCCCCACCAAGTACGAGTCCGCATTTGGTAAACTCTTGACGAACCCCGTTCTGCAAGGCTCTTGTGGGTACCTATCCCCACCAGGTACGAGTCTGCGTTTGCTAAACTCTTGACGAGCCCCTTTCTACAAGGCTCTTGTGGGTACCTACCCCACCAGGTACGAGTCTGAGTTTGCTAAACTCTTGACGAGCCCCGTTCTGCAAGGCTCTTGTGGGTACCTACCCCCACCGGGTACGAGTTTGCGTTGGCTAAACTCTTGTGGGTACCTACCCCCACTAGGTACGAATCTACTTTTGCTAGATTCTTGACGAGTCTCGTTCTACAAGGCTTTTAGGTTGCTCCTTTTTAGTAGTCAATCTTGTGTTTGATGAGTACAAACCCTCATCCGGTTTTGGAGATGTGTTGGCGGCTTACTATTTCTGACCATGCGCCCATTCCATGGGGAGTGATTGATTTTTTTTTTTTACTTTTCTATTTTAGTCATCGGGTCTTGTTGGAGATTCTTTGTTTTTGGCTTTTCTGTTTAGCCATCTGATTTTGCTGGAGATTTTTTTTTTTGGCTTTTTATGTTTAGCCATCCGATTTTGTTGGGGATTTTTGTTTTTGAATTTTTCTATTTAGCCATCCGGTCTTGCCGAAGATTTTTTGTTTTTGGCTTTTCTGTTTAGCCATCCGACATGTTGTTTGTCGGGGATTATTTGTTGGTTGCCTCTTATTTAGGTAGGAATCCACTGGGAATTTTTTATTTTTGTCTATTGTGCTTCTTAAGTAGGCAGATGCTTCAATAATGATGAAGACTTTATGTTTGGGCTTGTATTGCCTCTACATAGGTTGATTTCCCTTTCTTGGGGATATTGGCTCTTTGCTTGTCAGGTCTTGCCTATATATTTATAGGCAATTAACTTCTTGAGGATATGAATTTTGTAATTATGCCTTTGCTGATAGGCTCACTAGGGATAGTTTTTTATTTTTGATGATCCACCGGGGAATTGATTTCCTTCCCGGAGATCGATTTTGATTTGCCCCGTGGGGGGGGGGAATGGAGTTTTTGACTCCTTGTTGGATGTTGTTAGTTTGAGCTGGCTTTGCCGATGCTCTTATTCCGCTGGGGAATGGGTTTTCTAATTATTTAACTTTTGCCTTTTTCTCGCGTTTTATCTCTTTTTTCCGCGATTTTGAAATTTGGCTTCTTTCTTTTGGATAATGCGTGCGCCTTTTTACTTTTTAATTTCTTTTATGCACGCAAGCTTTTTCTTCTTTTTTGAGTATCTGCTAGGGATGAAAGAATTTCTTCTTTTTCTTTTTTGGAGATCTACCAAGGAGTTTGTTGGCTTCCTGGGGATCCAACTTTGATTTGATTTTTTGATGATGGAGTCTTGGCTCCTGGCTTTGAGAAGCTCTTATTGAACTGGAGAATGAGAATTTTCTTGTTTTCCTCTTTTTGTAGATTTTTCTGAGATGCTCTACTTGGGGATTTTATTCAGTCTTTTTTATTTGTGGCCTTTTTCTTGTTGGTCCTTTACTAGGTGTCGCCGCCATCAAAAAGAGGCGGTCAGAGCGACGCGATGGTTTCGACCCTTTTGATTTTTCGTGTTTTTTATGGGTGGTTACAACGCCTTTAGGTTGTCCGATAACTGGGCTAACCTAGGGGCGAGGTTTTTGAAAGGTCATCCTTGGGTTGTCCGATAACCGGGCTAACCCAAGGACTAATTTTGAGGGGTTCTGTGGAGTCGCCACCGATGTTTTTACCGGAAACATCGGAAAAGGGGTTTTAAAAAGGCGTTGGTTTTCAAAAACCAACTTTGGTCATTAGAACCAGAGTTGGGTAAGGGAGTTAGTTACGTGTAAAGGAAGTATTAGTTCCTTTACTACGCCCCTTTCGGGTTCCCTATGATAGGCCAGCTATTTTATAGATAAATAAACCGGAAAAATACGCTTTTGCCCTTTTTATTTTGCGGAATTTAAAGTTATGACTACATGGCCCTAATCTATTGCATAATTTAAAATTAAAGCAGTAAAAGTAGAGTGGGAGAATTAAAACCTCCGAAGCAAGCTTTCTTTTTATTTCTTTGAAAGGAAATGGGTGCTTTTTGGCAGCCCTTCACTCTACACGACGCTGGAAACTTTTCTAGACGCCGAAACACGCTCACAAAAGCACTCAGAAGCTCCGAAAATGCATCAGAGGGATTCTAGAGAGAAGTTTTAGAGAGAAGGGAGAGCTAAAGCTGTGTGGTGTGTGGAAATGAGGGGGGGGAGGCCCCTATTTATAGGTTTTCGCGCCTGGCAGTGGCGAGACCGCCATTCTCGTCTGACAGGATCGAGACGTCTGTCTCGCCAAACGAGACCGCCGTCTCGTCATGCCAAAGTGGCGAGACCGCCGTCTCGCCAAACGAGACTATCGTCTCATTATTCGCAGTTGGCGAGACCGTCGTCTCGTTTGGTGAGACGGCGGTCTCGCCATTTGCGTGAGGCGAGACGGCGGTCTCGATTTCGAGACGACGGTCTCGTCCCAAAAAGGCGAGAAAACTTATTTTTTGTGCAGAAAATCCTTCCTATCCTAGTATGGGGCCTAATAGTCTCTCCTAGTGGCTTGTTAGGCTTCATCCATCTTCGAATAGGAGGTCTTCTTCTCTTTATTTGGAGGTCGGGCAAGATTTGGGGTCTACAGCTGCCCCCCCTTTACCCGACCAGTCGACTGCCGGCCTTTTGTGCCAAGGTGACCGACTGGAGGGTAAAGGAGTTGACCCTCTTGCCTGGTTGCCCTTCAGATGTTCCGTCTTTGCGGCGGATGATCCTCTGGGGGAAATGTTGTGCGCTTCTGGGATGCTCTTTCTGACGGTAGCTAACCCCTTCGGCTGATGAGTATGAACCCCCATCTGGTTTGACGAGTATGAACCCTCGCCCAGTAAGCCCCCTTTTGTAAGGCCTGATGAGTACACACCCCCATCTGGTGTTTGACGAGTATGAACCCCCATCTGGTAAGCTCCCTTTTGTAAGGCCTGATGAGTACACACCCCCATCTGGTGTTAAGCCTCCGGATGCTCCATCTTGCGGTAGCTGATCCTTTGGCCATGCGCCGATGTGAAACCTCGGGATGCTCCTTTTACGCGGTAGCTGACCCCTTGGTTGACGAGTATGAACCCTCGTTTGGTTTTGGTGCCTCTGGATGCCCCTTCTTGTTGTGGCTGACCCTTTGGCGATGGTGGCGGCTTACTGTGCTAGCTCATGCGCCAGCTCCCTGGGGAGTGATTTCTGTGTTGGTGAATGTGCTTGGACCTGAGTGGTCATCCGGGTTGTCCCGGGGATTTTGTTGGTATTTCATCCAGCTTTGTTGGTTGCTGGGGATTCTTTGTTTTTTATCTTTTGGTAGTGGTCATCCGACTTTGCTGGTTGTCGGGAATTTTTGATGAGTGCCTCTTAGGTAGGCGGGAATCCTCTGAGTTTCTGGTAATGCCTCTGAGTAGGCAGATGCTTCATCGGAAGTGAGGACTTTTGGCTGCGTTTGTTTTGCCTCTGACTAGGCTGATATTCCCTTATGGGGATGCTGGCTCTTGCTTGCCAGGTCTTGCCTATGCATAGGCAAATGACATTCTGAGGATGAATATGAAGTTTTGCCTTTGCAGTAGGCTCACTGGGGATGATCTTTCTTTTTTATTGATCCACCGGGGAATTAGTTGACTTCCTGGGGATCTGATTTTTCCTTTTCTAGGGATGGAGTCTTGGCTCCTTGATTGATGTTGATGCGAGCTAAACTTTGTGAAGCTCTTATTCCACTGGAGCATGGGAATTTCTGATTCTTTTTTGTAGACCTTCTAGGAGATCCACTTGAGGATTTTTATTTGGCCTTCTCTATTGTGGCCTTCTTTGTTGTTTTTCTTTTGGACATCCTCTGCAGGATTTTTCTTCCTTTTTTTCCTTTTTTTGTTGAGCCCTTGTTGGTATGGAGATTGGACTCTTTTGACTGTTGATGATGATGGGCTCTTGAAGCCTTTATTTTCCATTGGGGAGTGTGGAGGAGACTTTGGGTGATTGTGCTCGATGACTCATGTGATGGCGGTCTTCGAGCCATGGGGTAATTTTGTTTTGCCTTCGGATTAGGAAGGGATCCTCTTGGGGATGAC